>JBAWJX010000048.1:0-190570 GCA_037356095.1 Xylaria sp. Z21 | reverse complement strand
TAATACACCCACTGAAGGGTCCACTAACAGGTCCACTAACTGACTCACTAACTGACTCAATTCAACTGATCTCTACGTAAGAGATCGAGTAGACCGATCGGTCTCCAACAGTTAATACTCATTTTATTATGGGTCGTTCGGGGTAAAGGACCGAATGCCAGGTTTTGTAGGATGGTTCCTATGACGTTGATGATCGCAGTTGCCATTTACTCCATATAGGCACTTTCTTCTGTAGCACCATTGCTCTTTCACTGGCTCGCCGTAGAGGTTGCAAAGATCCCACGCGCAATTTATGTAGATTTTTGGACTTGATGTGGAGATGGCGTTGTAGCCTCACACCCAGAGGAAGAGTATTGAGGTGTAACACCGCGATAATGCTATTATTTCCAGCCTGCCGTCGGCTAGTGCACAATCGAAGCTTCTTGTTCGGTCGTCTACTGATCGGGCCTGGAAGGTCCTCGTCGCTGAAAACAACGACGATTTTTGAAAGGCGAGGCAAGTCGAGTGTCTCGTAGTTAAACTCTGGGATCCGTTAGCAGCACTATCAGCGACATATAGAGATGACTAGAGACTAACTCTTAGCAACTTCTTCAAATAACGATAGCGGAAAGGCATCAAACATCTGCTCGTACGGGTCATAACAAATGACTTTTTCAGAAGGCATGATGGGCAGTTGAACTAAGAGAACACAGAAAGGCGGGAAAACACTTGGGGCTTAACCGCTCTAATATGTTGTGCCAAGAAAAACGCGTTTGTCATCTGACAACTCAACTCGAGGCTGAGCATGGGTGCCACTACATAGCCTCCCAACTGAGACATACCGAGCTGTGCGAATGCTATTGGAGAAAGCAAGACTGGCACGCCACTCTGGTAGGCGTTTTGAGAAGGCAATGGAAGGTATAGGGTAGGAATACCTGACCGAAAAGAAGGAAGTCGTGGACTCTTGAGACCCTTAGAGTATTATTAGCTGAATTGAACTACTTTTCCAAGCTCTTGTTACACATGGTGAATATCAAGTTGCTCTCGCATCAAAACCATTGAATACGCCATTAGTCAGTTGTCCCCCGTTCATCATGCCTCTATTATGACAACAACCCGAAGTTCGGTCCGCTCAAACCACGGCCCATCCTAAGCTACTATTGGGAAACGATATTGTGCTTAAGTATTATGCAGAAGATTAACTCTGAGAACAAGTTTGATTCGCGTAGGCTGTATTAGCTGTATTAGCTATACTAGGTATTCGAAATACCTAATACTACTAGACAAGATCGAGTGCTCGACGAGATAAAGAATAATTTGATGAAATCACAAGACGCCTGCCATATGCAAATAATGCTCCCAACATGCAAGTAATGCTTCCAGTATGCAGATAATGCTCCTCCCATGCAAATGCTAATGACAAGACAAGGTACGTTATGCTATCCCACTGACCGATAACTGGTCTAGATTCGCTCCTAGCGCCAAGAAGCCTGAAGTCGTTTATTTAATAATGCGCGTATTCCTCCATATGCTGTCCTTTAACAACTGACTCCGATTCCAGCATGTGGAATACGTCGTCGAATTGAAAGTCGGGACCGGGACACTGCAATTCCCAGAAGTCGTTACGAGTTCCCAAGCAGCTGTTCTGACTAGAGGTATCGAAATGAGGCCCGTAGTCCGATTGAACTCGGTTCTGGGGCCAATCGGTGTCGTTCACATCAGCCATCCGTGGCGATACTGGGGTCTGAAATCCGGGGCTGAGTGTAGCTGGGGGGAATAAACCCGTCTCTGCCGGGGTTTGCTGCATCTCCGCCCCTCTCATGAAGTCGCTCATCCCCTCGAAGAGTTTCTCGAGAGTCCCTCGAATGACGCTGTGCTGGAAACCAACCAAATCCGCCCTGTTTTCGAGTGACGTCCACGCGATGGCATTGTGGGCTTCGAGGCAGTCCAAAGTGACGGTGACCCCTCGGGTGACCATATACCGTCGCAAGAGGCACATCACGTCAGAAAACGCCTTGTCGAGATACACGAACTCGGGACGGGCGGCGTTGGGGAATAATGTGTCCCATATGAAGTACCATTGGTCTTCGGCTGTCTGCTTCGGATTGGCTCGTTTTCTTAGAATTCTCTGCTGATCGTCTGACACACCATCAATCCCGACCGGTGCGCGAGGCTCGCACTGCTGCGCACGTATGTGGTCATCCCTTGCCTCTTCGTTCTCATAGGTGCTGTAGCAGCAAGGGCAATAGGGAGGGCGTCGATGCTGCCTCGTTAGGTGCTGCTTCACGTCTCGGATTCTGTTGAGCTCGTATTTGCGGCATCCAGAGTGGTTTTTGTGGTCTCTGAGGTAGTAAGGGCATGCGAAGTATCGATCCGCCATGTTGTCTTGCATGTATGGCCAAATTGAGAGAGCGGAGGTCTAACGTAGTAGACGAGTTGCATCGCAACGCGGGCCTTTTCGGCCGGCACTAGTGGTATAGTTCGACGGGTTGCTGAGCAGGTGGAAGTGTCGAAGAGAGAAGAGACGAGCACCGTTGTGCTTATAGCTGAGCTGAGGTGGGGTCAACACCATGTCGCCGCCATCCAATAGTATCCTCGCTACCTAAAATGTTACACACCGTCTAACATGTTTACATAGGTATATCAACTTGGCTCATGGCGACGAGTCCCTAGAGACCATACACTGCAAGACCCTGTGCAGACTGAAGCTCGTCAAGTATCGCGTCGACTCCGGGAACCACTTTAATAACCGATTCGATATGAAAGAAGAGTAGCAATCGGATGGAACAGCTCGCTAAGGTACCATGTGCTAGCTCGAATCAAAACCATCACTCGGTAATCGAACTAGCTATCTTGTATGTAGAGAGGACTTGGTGACTGGTGAAAGCGTACAAGTGGCACAGTCCGGATATTTTGTATAGTGATGTCACGTCAAGGTACCTGAGGTAAGCAGATGGTCATTATCACATCGAATATTGTTCCCATCATTGCCAATGAACTATAGAAACGAATGATAAGACGTCTCAACTCATATCCTGTACCGGTTTCCAGACGCACGTCCAAATCAAGAGCTGCGGCCCATATCGTTGTGAAACAAGTAGCTTTGTTTCCCTGCACTTGGGACATCCATCCCCTTGAGGATTGTTCCAGACAAAGCGACCGCATGACACACAGTTGTCGCTCCAGTGGTGTTTAAGGCCTCGCCAACTCATCTTGCTAGCAGGCCGACCACCCGTAGAGAGATGTCGGCCACCCTGTAGAGGGAATCTCCATTTCAGCGCCCAGGCAACGATACTCTCCATCTCGGCACGCTTGTCTTCAGACGTCTCGAAGTCAATGGTCAGCGTCTTTAGTTTCGACATATAAGTGAATCCTCGCCCCCATGCGCCCTCCGCAAATTCAATATCTTCGATCTCCGTGGACATGTCGCGGCGCATAAGACCTATAGTGTACCCCTGTTGACAATTCCCTTTGAATGGATTGATCCTCAGAGGTGCATTCTGCTCCCAATCCCACCAGTCGCTGCGGCGTAGTGTAATTCGAAGATGCTCGAGATTTGCAAACCAAATGCTACTCCTCACCAACGATGGAAAGGCGTCTTCTAGCCTGTATTGTTGGGCGAACAGGCGCACCGAGCGAACCAGATCCTTTTGGATCAGGCCTGGCGTTGGAGCGGGGTTGCTCAACCAGTCCGTAATGAACTGGCCTACGTCCGCGCGCGAGCCCTCTGAGCCGACGCTAAAAGGACCACGATCACAGTAAAAGCGTTGCTCTGTCTGTAACAGTGGCAAGGAGTGGGCTTCAAGATAGACCCGTCGACATGTTAGTAACAAGGCGATCCCAACCCTCATGGGTTCGGTGTTATCGAAACGAAGCCAGTCGAAGCCGTCCTGCGGCTGACGAGTATGAGACATGATGAAAGGACGCACTGCCAGGTTGAGTTTCAGCAAATTATAAGCGACTATATTGATTCAATATGAGATACGATATCGCAAAGCTCACGACACTAGTCATCCAGCTTTATATCGAACTAAATGAAATGTGACTAACTGCGATGATGGCGCGGAAGAACGATGCCTTGGATCTGATATCTGACCTGTTCGACTACACTTTCAACGGCAGACGGACTGGGAAGTTCCGGCATAGGTATTAAGTCGTGCGATTGCTGCACATCGGTCTTGATTAACCGGGCTCTAGGAGATGGAAACTCGGTGACTGCAAACTCAAATATGAGATTCCTGATCTCGGCGGGAATGCGGCCATTGAATAAGGGGGATGCGGATTGAGGATCGACTTCTTGCGTTTGAAGGTGTTCACATAAGTTGAACCAGCCATGGTCAGCCTCGGACTCCATGGCTGACTTGAGGGCCGACCGATACATGACCGCTCGTGTACAGAATAATGATGCTCTGGATTCTCTGAGCTCGTGTGGAGGGAAAGGCCGGGAGTAGATGGAGAACGCTCGTTAAATGTTGCTGTTGTTGGCTTTATTTGCGTAAACTGCTTGCCTGCCTGCCTGCCTGTCTGCCTACCTGCCTACTACGATCTCTCTATCCCGTGGCTTTAGGCAGCAATAGCACCGGTGTAAGAGACTGATGATAATCGGATGAATAGTAGATTGGGATGTGAATGTTACGCAAAATCATATGTAGTACAAGATGTCGCCCTAAAGCACGCCTGAATTCTAGACAGAGAGATTCTGGGGATCAGTGTCCGTTATATTGGCATCGCGTGTCAATAGGTTTCCGTCACGGCCGATCCGTACGCCTTAGATGACCGTAAGTGGATCGCACTAATGGATAGAATATTCCGATTCTACGTATTTCGACCACATAGTTAGCTGCAAAGCCAGCAGTACTGTATTAATTTAGGTAGAGCGAACGTCAATAGTCGTGAGCCACGGAACGGCGCAGCCGAGTTTATAAGTAAATGGGAGAGGATACAGTACTTACGATTCGGAACACTTACTGTATTATGCTGTATGCAATTAGGCTCTGACGTCGTTTGCACAGCCACGAACTAATTAGTGGGTACCTACGAGAGAGTGGGGCGACCGGGGCTATGGCTGAATTTGCTACAGTAGCTAATGTACTTAGGCTAGCACTTGCGCGCATCGCGACTTGATTTAACTGGTTTCCAATCTGACGAAGTCCTTTCTCTCTGTTAACTAATCCTTCGACAATCCCGTCCAACCTGACCTGGAACGCTCACCACCCCTCCATTCCCGCTCTGCGCATTAAAGTACGGACAGATCAGAGGACGTGAAAATGCCGGTTGTCAAGGGAGGAGTGTGGACGAACATCGAGGACGAGATCCTCAAAGCCTCCGTCTCCAAATATGGCCTGAATCAGTGGGCTCGCGTGTCATCTTTATTACCACGGAAAACCCCCAAGCAGTGCAAGGCAAGATGGAACGAATGGCTGGATCCGAGCATCAAGAAGATCGAATGGAGCAAGGAGGAGGATGAGAAGCTGCTGCATCTGGCCAAGCTGATGCCTACACAATGGAGAACCATCGCCCCGATCGTCGGCCGCACCGCGAACCAATGTCTCGAGCGTTACCAGAAGCTCCTGGACGAGGCCGAACAACGTGAAGCATCCGGCCTTGGCCTCACTGGGCCCGAAGGCGGCGAGACCCAAGCTCCCACAGCCGATGACGTCCGAAGATTGCGTCCGGGCGAAGTCGATCCCGACCCCGAAACCAAACCCGCGAGGCCTGACACCATCGACCTCGACGAGGATGAGAAGGAGATGCTGAGCGAGGCCCGAGCCCGCTTGGCGAATACACAAGGAAAGAAGGCGAAGCGGAAAGCCCGCGAGCGTCAGCAAGAGGAGTCGCGTCGTTTAGCTGCCCTGCAGAAGCGCCGTGAACTGAAGACGGCCGGCATCAACATCAAGGTCGTCACTCGTAAAAAGGGCCAGATGGATTACAATGCAGACATCCCATTCGAGAAAGCCCCTGCGCTCGGTTTCTACGATACCGCAGAGGAGCAGAAGCGAAACGAATTCCAGCGAGCCAACTTTGATCCCCGCAAGCAACAACTCGCGAACAAGCGCAAGGGGGAACAGGATGACGAAACCGACAGGAAACGAAGAAAGAACGAGAAGGATGGTCCCTCAGCCGCCACCCAAGCCGCCATCAAGGCTGGTCAGATGCAGAAGATCCGCGAAGCAGAGCAAAGCAGTAAAAGAAGGGCGCTAGTCTTACCGGCACCACAAGTTAGTGAGGGCGAACTCGAAGATATCGTCAAGATGGGCATGATGGGCGAGCGAGCCAACCTTCTCGCGCAGTCTAGCGAGAATGATGCGACAAGAGGGCTAATCAACACATATTCTAGTCTGAATATGCAGACACCAATTAGAACCCCAATGGCGCCGGCACAGGAAGACAGGGTGGCTACAGAGATCAGAAATATTCGTGCACTCACCGAGAACCAGTCGGCCTTGCTTGGTGGCGAGAACGCCGACCTTAATGAGGGATCTGGGTCTACGGGCTTTGAAAGTGCTACGCCTCGGAAACAGGTTATCGCGACTCCTAATCCAATGGCCACCCCATTGCGCAGCGGAATGAACGGTGTTGCTGCCACTCCCCAGAGAGTTGGACAAACACCTTTGAGGACGCCTCGAGACAGCTTTGCGCTCAATAGGGGCGATAATGAGATGGCCCTGGCGGGGGGTGCTGCAAATGACATGCGCCTTCGCGAGTTATCTATGAAGCATCAGCTTAAACAGGGGCTGGCCTCACTACCCAAGCCCAAAGAAACTGAGTGGGAGCTCATACTTCCTGAAGACCAACAAGAGATTGTAGCTTCAGATGAGCTTGAAGAAGACTCGGAAGTACGAGACCGACGGGAGCGTGCCATTCGAGAAGCCCAGGAACAATTAGAGCTGAAGAGACGGACTCAGGTGATGCAGAGGGGCTTGCCTCGACCAGAGTTCGTTGACATCGAGGCTTTGACGCGTGAAGTGTCAACGGTCCCCGATCCAATAGAGGCTCTGATCGCAAGAGAAGCTGCTCTTCTGATTGCCCACGACGCTGTGAAGTACCCTATTGCGGGCTCGAAGGTTAAGGGCACTCCAACCCGTCTGCAGCAAATAGATGATGCCTCGCTGGCCGAAGCTCGTCTGAAAATATTAATGGATGTTAAAGACAAGCCCAAACCAGAGGAAGTTCAAGCTATTTGGGAGAGAGAAAACAGCAACGCACTACTATTGGGTCTGGGATGCTATGATGATGACGAAGAGGAACAAGCGGCCGCTATGAGATCCGCGTTTGATGTAAGCCATACCTCTCTCAAGTCTCTTAATTTTTTCTGCTTAGTTTCCGAGCACTAACTCGTTTTGTAGCTCGCACAGGAATCCACGATAGCTATCGCAGAGAAGTGCTCCAAGTTGGAGAAAAAACTGAATCTTCACCTAGGGGGGTATCAACAGCGAGCAAAAACACTGCGCTCGAAAATGGGAGAAGCCGCCGAGGCGCTCGAGAAAGCCACATTTGCGCTGGGGGGGTTCAGGACGCTAGCTATATCGGAAGAAATCACCATCAGAAGTCGTCTAGAAGCCCTCAGAGAAGAGGTCAACTACGTCAGTCGCAGAGAGAGAGAAGCGCAAGAAGCGTATCGTCGGACCAAGGAAGAACTCGACGCCTTTGCTGACGGCGTCAATGGGTATCACTAATGTATTGCGTATCAATCAGGGCATGGGAAGGGATTGTATGATAATCATCAAATTGTATAATCATGGTCTCGAGGAACGGAATAAAGAACGGACTTAGATACCCGGCCGCCTCGGTTTATAAGCTATACCAGTTCTCATAACTATGCTATATAGGTCTGGTCTAGGCCCACCTAAGCGATTCCATGATAACCATGGAAAGAAAATACATGAAATCATCTCCATGCTCACTAGACTCCTTGGTCCTCTTCTTTTCCCTGTCTTTTTCTCTTATCTCCATCTATCGCCAATGTAAACGAGGGATACGTAACTCATGATGATTACACACTCAACATCGCCGTCCAGCTCTCCACTATCTCGGTCTCCCCAACCTCCAACATCCCACACGGCGTTGTTCCTTTAAGAAATGCTAGAGGTCTAGTGTTATAAGAAGTAACCCACCACAAGACCGACAAAGGACTGTTTCTGTATACAGTCAGACAGCATCCAAGGAGGTAGTGTAAAGGACCGCACAACAATAGTCTATCGCCTTACCTCAAGCATAGGATTCCCGGTATCTAGTTTCGGACACCGACAACGAGGTGGCCGTTACTGTCTGTGCGGAGTGTAGAGTATACCGAGGAGACAAAGGTAAGACTGCAGTACCGCGGCCCGGCGGTATCACGGCAGCATCATTAAGCTCATAGGCTCCATGACTATGCCCCGGCATCTGGGCTTCGATATCATGTCCTTCAGGCACTGATTAGCCGGCTGGATCGAACAGGAAATGAGCGTCCCCAGTTACCTCGAGCACGTCGCTGTCGCTGGAGGTAGTTCTGAACCATGGCCGCAAGAGCGATGACTGTGGCAAGAGAGCCAAAGATGATAGTGTACGTGACTGCGGAGGTCATTGCGGAGTAATTAAATTCATACAGCAAAGTTTGGTATATATATGACACCGTTCAAATAGTGATATTTAAGTATTATAGATATGAAGTTGCTCCCCAGGAGACCAGAGACTAGAGGTCTTATTTATAGGAACAGAAAACACAACAGGTCGCTGTGCCAGCAACCATGACAGTGAGCCGGTGCTTCGCAAATCCTGGCAGCCATAGAAGTTGAGCCGGTGCTTCGTAAAGCCTGGCATCCAAAGATGTTGCTTTGAAATAAGCTGCAATGCCTCACGCCTACAATGGGGCTGTGCTGCTATCAGTATGTGTGATGCAGAAAATAATGGTTTTTGGAGTTAAGATTAACACCTTACAGGTGTAGTGTAGCGGCCTGTGCAAGAAGGAAGCCATCGCATGTCTCAACGGCTTCTCTGGAGCCTTGATGACATTCGCAAAAGGGAGGACAGGGGATGAAGTTACTGCTGTGTGGGAGCGCGTCAGCTCCCCGACTATCAAGGCAAAGTTCCGCCACAGCCCTACCAGCTAAATCCGAGCTTAGATCGGACACATAGGAACGGATCGGCAGCCTCGTTAGTTCAGTGTGGCAGAGACAATCTGATCCTTGCTGTTGTTCTGGTGTTGCACCGGCTTAATTGAGCCGGTGTCAGTGCATCTAGTGAGTGAGCCGGTGTTAGTGTATATTGTGAGCGAGCCGGTGTCAGGGGCATATTGTAAGTGAGGTACATCTTATTACCTACATAATTTAGGCCGTAGCCTACATACATTATATGTAGGTACCTAAGGTACCTACTTAAGTAGGTACTTAAGATTCAAACCTCCTTCCACCACATCCATCATACTAAGTTAATCACAACCAACAATATTAAGTTTTTCATTTTGATCTCCTATTGAAATTTTATTTGAATTCTAGTAGCTATGCCACAAGAACACGGGTTTGCTGAGAAACGCAGCAACAGATTCTATTGCAAGTGTACGTTTAGCTACACCAGGAGGACTAGCCTACGAAGGCATATACAAACATCCGCCGGGCAGTGTTATTACGTCTGCGACTTCAACTCCTGTGGAACGACGTTCACCCGACGGGCGGACATGGAAATACACAGGGAAATACACTCGAACGAGAACTTGTACACATGTGGACAAGATGGGGACACATGGGGTTGCAGGTACTCCTGTAATCGATTATCTAATCTTTACCGACACCTAAGGACCTGCAAAAAAGCCGGTCCTGATCTCTGTCAGGTAGTAAAACAGAGGTATACAAAGAGGCAAGGTATGCACACTCTCTAACAAAAAACGTCAAAATAAGAAAGTAGTAAATCGCTAACTTTCCGCAAGGCAATGCCCCCGATGTCTCCAATAAAAGTGCGGGAGCGCCACGGCGTCAAGAGATCGAGCAGATTGAAGCTCTGAAGGACCTTGTGCTTGACATGGCTAAGACTGTTAACTCTATGGGAAGCTCTAGAGACAAGGAACGGCAATTGATCGGAATAAAGGCACATCTTGACGACCTCTATTGGCTCGCCCATGAGATTTTTAGCGAAGTTGTATGGGATCTAGGTGAGTAGTGAATTTGCGTATTACTGCTACTCATACTGACTCCAATTTCTTAGATCACGCCAATGTGAGATCCTTTTATCAGTTATTGGGCGCTATAAGAGCAATGGGCGGTGCCCTGCTTGAAACTCGGGAACCCTTTAACCCTAGCTTGGACACATTGGCAAAGAATATCAAATGTTTTTACGAATCTGAAATGAATAGTCTGAAGCCTAAATGAGTGGGATTTGCAGTGGGCACAGCTACTTGGTCTAATCCCGACCACGCTATATTTGTCCATATCTAGGTATCACATATTCACAATTCACAAACTAGATTCTATCATAATATAATTGATCAATAAGACGTAGAGACAATTGGTTCTTTTTTAAAACGTTCGGAGCCCTGAAAAGAACAACCCATAGCACAGTTCCACCTTATGCGATATTCTTCGAAACCTCCCTCCTTCCTCAGTGAAGAGAGTCGTGACCCGCAATATATTCATTCCTCCTTCTCTCGCTCTCTCAATCTCTATATTTATTTTCTACCTAGTCGTGGTAACTTGACAGGCATGATTAACAAGAAGCTCACAACCGCAATACCCAGACAGACCAAGAACGTGGCCCTACAAGCAGCCTCATAACTCGTGATGACTTGGTCTTTACTCTGACCCTCCGGCAGCTTAGCCACGGCCTCAATACTACTACGGACATGCTCGACAAAGCGTCTCTTCCACTCCTCTCCATCCTCCCCTCCCTCATGCTCAGCAGGGATAGAGACGTACGCAATCAGGTACCGCAGCAGAGCGTTCTGGAAGACGAGACTCGAGCACGCGACGCCGAGGACGTTGCCCAGCGCGCGCCACAGCTGCAGCGTGGTGGTAACGACGGCCTGGTCGCGGTGCTCCGAAACGGCGAGCACCGCGATGAGGGTCCCCGGGAACTGGAAGCCCTGGCCCGCCGCGGCCGGGACCAGGCAGAGGAGGTATGCCCACGTTGGCCAGTCGCGGCGCATCGAGGAGAGGAGGATCGTGCCGAGGAGGTAGAAGCTTACGCCACATACTAGCGGCCATTTCAAACGTCCGAGGCGCGAGATCAGGATCCCGGTTAGCGTGCCTGTTACTGACGCTGTGGCGGTCGGCACGACGAGGTATAGACCGGATTGCGTGGCGGATTTTAGGAGCACGGCGCGGAAGAAAAGAGGACTGGTGGGTGGCGGGGATTAGCCGGGCTATGTTTTCTCTCTTTCCCTTATTACCTCGAAGGAAGACAGAAGTGAAATCGATCGAGTACGTAACTAGCAAGGGGAATATATAGGGGGGCCGGAAATGTAAAATATGGTAACTCACGCGTTGAATAGAATGGCGTGCATGAGGAACGAGGCCATACAATTCGAGAAGACCATGTTGGCCCGCGGCGTACTATGGAGCAGGGCGAGAGGCATGACGGGCCGCTCGGCGCGGCTCTCGACGTAGAGACATGCCGGGAAGAGCACGGCGAATACGGCCAGGGAAGCAATGATCAGCGGATGCGACCCTAAGATATAATGTGTCAGTTTCCATCCATTCTTTGATAGCCGGGTCCGTAGAAGAAGACTTACATGGGAAAACATTCCCACCGAGGTTCTACAGCGCGAGTCCTCATTGTTAACATACTTTATCGTACACGCATATATAGCACGAACCCATATGGATGAGTATTAAGCCAAAAGAGAAAACGACGTAGCACTTACGAGTCCCAGGATCAGAAACGTAGTCGACATAGTTAGCAGTATCGATCCCTTGAAGTCGAACCCGCGCAGGGCTTGCATGAGCGTCTGCCGTTCCCTCCCTTCCTGCAGCCCTATATCGGACGGCATGCCGATGAACGCGATGGCCAGGCACAGTGCCAATGGCACGAGCTGGACCCCGAACTCCCAGCGCCAGCCCAACGAGTCCGCCAGCAGGCCGCCGAATGCCGCACCCGACGCGGCGGCTAGCCCGTAGGTGACGTTAATTACGCTCTGGTAGGTCCCTCGTTGTCTAGAAAGGAGAGCGTCAGCTTAGTGCGCGGATACTTCCATGTTGTAGTTATATTGCTTGAAATAGCTATACACCGGGATCTCATCTTCTTGAGACCTATAGCTCTACAACGTGTCATCTCCAGCCTGAAACTGCCAATAAATCACAGAGCCGCACACGAAATAATGCACGAACAGCAGAGAGTAGAAGAGGATGAAAATCATACTCAATCGGCACACAATCGTTGATCGTAATCGCGCCACAGGTCATCATGCCACCAGCCCCCAAACCACAGATTGCGCGCGCGGCAATGAAGCTGCCAATCGACTGTGCGAGGGCACACCACGCCGTCGCGCCCCCGAAGATAGCCATGGAGGCCATGTACAGCGGCTTGCGGCCGATGGTGTCGGAGAGCCGGCCCACGAGCGGCGAGAAGGCCGTCGACGTCAGCAGGAACGCGGTAGTGAGCCACGACGCCATGTTAGACGCGCCGAAGTACGACGTGATGACCGGGTGCGACGACGCCATGATGGTCCCGTCGAACAGCGCCATGAAGTACGTCAGCATGATGCCTCCGAACATCACGCGGAACCGCGCCGGATGCGTGTTGACCAGCCACGTCCGTGGCGCTTCGCCGGATGTGGATGAGGCGCTGCCGGCCTCCGGGTCCTCTTCCGATGAGCTTGAGGATATAGGTTCTGGCGACGCCGGTTTGAAGACATCCGGAGCGAGCGCTGCAACTGGGCCCTCTGCTGCCTCATAGTCGGGGCTTCCGAGGAGCGTGTCTCGCTTTGTGCTGGCTTCCTCCACATCATCCGGTCTGTCGCCGTTCGCTGCGGCTGTTTCATACCGAGATTGTCGGCCGGGCTGTAGAAGGGCGGTGTGCTCATCCGGCCCGTTACCGTGGTTTTGTGACATTACGTTGATCCCTCTCTCGGGCTGTTTTAGGAAGTATGGTAGTATTTAACCTCGGGACGTCGCTCATGGAGTTGATAAGTCGCAATTATATGAAACACACCTAGCCAGGCTACTTATATAAAAAATTTCCCCTACGTGGTTTCTATCCCTTCTAGAAGCTTTGTCCATGTAGTCAGTCGTATGTAGTCGGGCAAGTCATATCCCCGTCAGCCGGTCACCGCGACATCCCAGCCCCAATGCAGGCGGCCATTGAGGCGCAGGGTATGCAGCCACTGATAGGCAGTCAAGTCCCGGTCAAGTCCTACGCCTATCTAATTGCGTAAAGTTGGTTCATTGCGCGCAATGTTATAACATTTACATGAGTGCCACACCCTATCTATTCCTTCTATTCCATGCCTCCGGGTATTCCTCCGGGTATTCATTCGTCATGGCATCGTACAATCTAGCTGCAAAATGAAACTAACTACGCGACGTACTAATCTTACACATGTTTAGAGCCTGTTTGTGATGCACCACATAGAACCCCGGCGCCGGTTATTCCACCATCATGGCAAGGGCTCAACGTCAATGTGACAGGGGCACTATCGCCGAATTCCGCCTCGATAATTGAATCGAGGAACGACTGACAGTCCGACAGGTAGTTCTGGAAGTGTACTATGCACCCGCCAGTGTACCCTATCGCAAGGTTCATTTTGTCAGTATTTCCACTTGTCAATTGTCGGTTTGCCTTGTCCGCTGATGATTTGGAGAGCGGTATGTCGTCAGCGCAGGCTAGTAGTGCTATAATAGCGGCTGCAACAAGTGCTGCGGCCCTAGTTTCAATAGCCTTGGCAATATGGTACAAGGCCATTGCGCTCTCTTCAGTCCATTCAACAGGCCGTTGAGAAGTAGTCGGTGGAAATTCGACTTCAAGCATACGGAGCAAAGTAGGCGGGTGTGGTGGTTGGTAATGGCTTAGAAAGGTTGTTGTAAGCCCGAATCGACGCAACAACTGTGCGGGTATGTTATCCTCCGCCAGGCCAAAGTGCGACTTCATGTAGTCTAAGAACATGAGACGTCCCAGTTCACCTAGATATCTTCCCGAAGTCATGTATTCGAAGGGTTGAAAGCCGGGTATCTCTCCTTCAGCATCAAGCTGAATGTCCCACTTGGTAATTAGGCCGAGCTTTCGCAGGGGTTGAGCGGACCCGTTAATGCTCCATTCGGTATTGACCGCGACTTTGACGTCTTCGGCCCGATCCTCAACCCTGACCGTTATCTTGCCGGGCAATTTTTCGGGGCTCAGGGTGCTTTGTCTGAGGGCAATTGTTGCATTTGTGCCCGTGCCGCATATAAGTCCCATTGCTGCTTTGTGGTTTTCATCTTCTTGAAACTGGTAAATAAATGAAACTAAGGTGGCGACCGCATCATTCAGTATTGCGGTGACTTTGATGCGTGGCAGGCCAGGAGATCTAGACTTTTCGTACCCATCTACGAGAAGGGTCCCGAGATCCAGACCTGAGGTGATGGCAAAACCTTTACCCATCGCCATGATGGTAGCATCTGATAATGTGTTCTGCTCAATGGGGAAGCTAAAGGTCACACCCATGGGAAGTTCGCTTTTTGGGTCCAAGCCAAAAGCCTCGACTCCCTCTCCCACGACTTGGGCAATGCAACTGCCAATCCAAGCAAACAGGGAATCGGGATTCTCTCTTTTCAGTGTCTCCTCGATCGGCCATGATTTTTCCAAGATTCGGCGAATATTGGATTGTGTCCGATGATCGGAATGGTGCCCGTTTGTCGTGACTCCGTTAGTAGCGGGAGTACTCTCGCTGCCCAAGAGTTCAATAAATCCAACCCTTAAATTCGTGCCACCACTGTTCATTCATTCGTGTTAGCTAGCAAAATGCCACGAAAAACGTCAATTTGTGGAGCATACATGTCTATAGCAAGATATCTAGCACAATAGTTAGCGATTTGAGGCTAGATATGCAGGCTAAATTCGAAGTAAAAATCAAGGGGACCTACCGCCCTCTCTCATGTCCGCCTGTTGGGCGTAGGATAGATTCGGATATGGGAGTTGGTAGGAATTGCGCCAATGATTCAGCAGCCAGGTGTCGAAAGGTCTGATACAGTTCATGGGCAAGCACGTGAGCTTTCGTTACATCGATATGCATGGGTTTGAGAAAGCATTCTAGCTCAGGCTCCATCGTGGCCAGAGTCGACATGTTGTCCGTCTGATGCCCTGTCCTACACCATCCGTTTGCTATATCCTGGGCCTTCATACGGGTAGCGTGTAAGGGGGCCGCGTGGATGAGACGTTCGTTGAGGAGGGAAACAAAGTGACTAAAGCGGCTTAATGAGGAACTATCTATGTAAGCACTCGACCCACGATGGGCATGTCGTTCGACTGGCTGGTCTTATCCACAAATAAGTCCCTACCGGCGTGGCGGCTGTGATGTGCGTAGAATAAATAAATAAATATATAGATGAATGCGTTATGTATTATGTATGTGGTATTTATACGTTCATATATGTGTGTTTGTTATGTAGGCCATGTATGATGGATGTAGATGTAGGTACGGAATGCAGATGTAAGCTGTAGCAGGGGAGAATTGCCGACTCTGGAAACGTTGCAGCTGCAGGGAGGCGAACCTGTACTGCTGGGCAGACCCTGATCGACGTGGAGAACCTACTGTATTTGCTCTCTACCCAGGACGCAGGTCAGATCAGGTTATATGCCGTATAAGTATACTTACTGTAAGTAATGCCCGATATGTACAAAGCATCCGTAGACTAGTAGAACAATCACGCAAGAGAGGTGGGCTGTACAAGCCGGAGGTATATGTAATGAAGGAGAAATGATTTGATCGGGAAACTCGTATTCGTTCCTTTCTTAAGATCTTAGCGTCCATCGGTCATACCTTATTAAGACCGTAGAACTAGCCGGCCGAGAGTAAAAAAAGTATATAATTCTTTCATTGTAACATGCCGTGTATACCGAATGTGTAGTGTAGGTGATTAGGCGATAGAGTGAACCTGAACTCCGTTAAGTAATTACTTACGTACTTAATTAGGTACCTACCGACCCGAATGGCAGCCAGTAAATAAATAGGTAACGTACCTGCGGTGGGTGGTATCCAACGACAAACACAGTACTTATTCCCGTCAAGCACACTATATCTGTAACACACCTCGTAGGCTGTACTACAATCCGAGAGTGCGTAGAGGGGCGACGAAACACGAATCAGCTTCACAGATCGCTGGGTTTGGAAGTTCATATGTTTGTTGTAAGATTGATTACACTGCGGTATGGCAAGAGGGTTGCAGTGGCCGTAGGGAAAGTTCAGCCACCCGAGACACCCTGTATTCTCCATTCGCGGCTTAGAAGTCACAAGGCGGCCTCTGATTGGCCTGTCAAAACCCCCTAGATCCTGGGTAGGGCCTTCTGATATCGCCTGGGTCAGCTGCGCTAGGGACCAAGCTGCACGTTACCTAGGATCACCATAAGCTGCACATCTACACGCCTTGGGTACTTCTAGGTACAGAAAGATTAGGTAGTTACAGCACTGTATCGAGGTATCTGGCTTACCTGCTGCAGCGCCGCCCGCTCGGAAATCAGGGGGCTCCCTCTCAGCTATCTACATTCTTGTCAGGTATCTACTGACGCACTGCTGGGTACCCAAGGTATAGTAATCCGCCCTCAACTCATGTAGCATCCAGGAGAGCATCGCCATTACTAACCCTTCCATCTTCATTGTCATCACCAGCAAAGCATCAACTTTTGCGTTGCGCCGGCTGCCTCGCATCCTGACTTGTGTTATGCGTACCACTATGATTTACCTAGCAATCTAGACTCGTACATATCCCCCATAATATTACCCGACATCCCTAGTGTATATTGATCGTATCAGGATGGCCGCCAAAATCACCCTTCCTCTCAGTCAGTAACACCTTGAGTAACCCATCGTCATTTGTTTTTCCTCACTTTGATGAGCTATGGTCTCCCTCGGGATCGCTCGCCACGTAGCAGCTGTTGACTCATGCGTTTCTAGTGGAAGACAAACGGCCAACCCGAAACCGAACTCGACGCCGGCACCGACCGCTGTTGTTGCTGGTGCTTGTCGTTGTGACTCTCTGGGGGCTTTATGCGCTTGGTATTTTTCCCTCATTGACAAGCGCACACCTACCGCCTCCTCCCGAAGACGTCCGATTCTCTCACCCTCCCATCGCAAGCGATGCCGCCAAACATGACGTACCGGCGACAGCCGGTAGGGAGTTGGTCCCCCTAGAGGCGCACATCATAAGCAAGTGCCCAGACACAAGGGACTGCCTAAGGGAGCTACTTCTCCCTGCCATGATTCGAATACACGAAAAGGTGAACTTTACGCTCACCTATATTGGAGCCCCGACCGAAAACGACGGCGTACAATGCAAACACGGCCCTGGGGAGTGTATGGGTAACATCATCGAGTTATGCGCTCACCAACTGTATCCAGACCCCAAAATATGGCTAGGGTTCACAATGTGCTTGACCAAGGAATACCAGGCCATCCCTCAACGAGAATTAGTGGAAGACTGCGCGTTAGAACATGCCGTTGATTTCGAGAAGCTTAACGAATGCGCCACCAGGGACGACGGTGCTTTCGGTATGGCCATGCTACGTCAAAGCGTCAAGAGATCTGCAAGTGTACGTTGGATCCCAGTCCTATCCCTGAGAAACCAACACATGTATTGATCACTAACTTGTATTGGCGCCACAGCTTGGCGTGAAGACGAGCTGCACAGTCCGCTTGAATGACGAAACGTATTGCGTACGCGATGGCGGAGAATGGAAGGACTGCCCCAGCGGGCCAGGAGTTAACGATCTAGTTATTGCGGTAGAGAAGCTCTACCGTTCTTCTTAAGTGGTTCAAATATATCCGTCCACAGATCTGACGCCTCCCCTACTGTATAACCTATCGAAATACTGTCCATACCCGTCTCCTCGTCCCCCGCCATATTTTCGAGCTGCTCGATGATGCTATCCAGGCCGACTGCCTTACCTAGCGACTGTGTCGAGTTCGCTTCCAACATGACGTGAACGACGTGAATGTGGAGATGGTAGTAAGTCGGCTGGTAATGGCAAAACAGCTTGAGCTGATCCTCCTCGATTTGTGGATATGTCTTGACCGTTGCGTCGATCAGCTTGGCTCTCATGTGCTTGAGCCAAGGAATATGTCTCTTCTTTAGGTCTCGCAGGCTCCAAAGATCCCGCCGCTCGACAATGCCCAACAAATGTAATGCATCGATAGTCTTCCGATCCCAGTGCAGATTCGGTATTAATAGGAAGCCCTCGTCGCCGTCCCGCCCTAATGGCGTCCTATATATGACATCTTCGACTTCCTTCCGCCCCTCGATAATATTATAGACCCAGTTCAGGCGGCCTTCTTCGCGGTTCGTTTGCATGAATGGCCGCACCTTGTCGCGGTATATCTCGGGCGTCTCGGTGACGAAGCGGAATCCTTGACGACTGTGCTTTTTAATGTGCTTGTCGGTGCAAGGGCAGATGAGGCTGATCTTGAAGTCGGCAAACTTATTTTCCTCGTCATTCTCGAATACCGGGCCCCCGGAACCCAGAAACCAGTTATAGATGTCATTGTTTCCCAGATTCGTTACGCTCCGCAGATTGGTCGGTAGGGCGGATAGGTATTCGGGTGCGTCGGGGAAGGGAGCTCGTTCGAGGATTAAGAGGGCGGGCTGCGAGTCTACTTGGCCATAGAGATTGATACGGCGACCCGCCTCGTCTACAAGCAATAGGTCAGCTTCGCTTCTGTATATATTGTACTTATAAGAATGGGCAAAAGAAACATTTAACACGGCTTACCTTGATTCAAGACGCGTTCGAATTGAAATTTAGGAACTAGTGCCTCGGCGCGTCTTTTACTCTCTTCGGTAGTCATTGTCGAAACCTGGGACCAGCGGCCCCTAACTTGGCTCTTATTTGTGGTAACAGTAACGGCAACTATTTTTTGATTGAAAGTCTGAATCTCTTCAGTTAATGTTTGCTTTTCATAGATTTGGCAGCTGGGTAGATGGTAGAGTTAGGATGCTTTGACCCCTCAGTCGGTGTGACTCGAGATCGGATAGCTGCAGGGACCCGTGCCAGCTACCCCACCAAGTCCTAGATAGTGTACCAGAGAGCTATCTAGATAAAGCTCACCGCACTTGGATAAGTTAAGCTTCAAGCATTATTTACTACTATGTAATTTTGACAAGTCCATCAATCCCTTATCCTATCTTCATGGGTCTCTACTCACTTACCATGCTGCGCATTCGTGCTATAGTCTATTCACCGCTGATCTTGATTACGGCCATTAATCTGTCTCCTCTACCATTCCTGTGAGCCGGGTTCGAAACGTGCGCCTGGCAAGACGGTAGGGAAGATGGTGAATCGCGTGTTGACACGGCTATAGAAATAAGTGTATCTACTTAAACGTATTTTGAATAGGTAGTAATGGGATTAAAAATAGACTGAAACTAGGCTTTTCTATGTATAGATCCTATCACATGTGATTGTAGATATGTATAAGAGAGATTTGGACTACGAGCTTCATCCTAAGCTACCCGCGACCCGGGGCGGCCCGGATAACCACCAATCATTCGGCAAGACACAGATATAAAAGACTAAGAAGTAGGTAATAAATAACGAAGACAGTGCATCCAGTTAGTAGGCAATGTCAGGAAATAGAAGATCGAAGAGGTGGTAAAGAGAAGTTCCATCCCGAGCTAGGTATTTGACATGTTGGTAGTCGACGTGACTTATACGCATCAACGCCGTAATGGTGTTTATCATATAGTAGTAGTCAGCTGGGTAGCCGGTTACGGCATACCCTCCGCCTCCCGATATGACAATCGCCCATATCGTCTTCCCTAATTTACGAAAGACATCTAACAGGCATGACAGATAAGTATAAAAGTCTAGATGATCATGCTGAGGGTAGTAGCGTTAAGCTATTCGTCAAGATCGGAAGCATACTTCATGACGCAATGAGACTGTGACTTTTAATTTGTCTTTAATTAAGCTAAATATAGACCTCATATATTATGCACATCAAATCGACGAATGAAACGCACGACCGCGATCGCGCTCTGCTTGTTTTGAGCTTCCCTCTCTCGATAACGCTTTGAGTGTAACGAAGTTGGTGCCAGGGAAGCCCCGCTCTCATATAATGAATACGCAATCCGCAGACAATATGCATGTTCGATTCGTCCGTTTAGGTAGAGAATACCGGTACCGCTCACGTCGATCCCCGGAAACCTTCTAGCTAGCATGAATTTCCTTCTCCTGTGATATCCTCGGGGTCGGTCAACAAAGCGCGAACAAACCGAATATAGGGAAAAAATCGGGAAAATCAGAAGAGCGATTCTTGTAACATAGCAAACAAGTTTTTTGAATGATACAATCTTGCCAAGTGCCTAGAATAATCTCCGACGTGGAGACGTAAAGAGCAGGGCTACATACATCGCAACTCTTATCGGAGCTGAGAGATATCAGATGCTCGGAGACCGGTCGAGTTAATTTATTGAGTTACTTTGGTGTGGCTAGTTATAATTTAAAGCATGACAAAAAGCAGGCCAGCCCTGTCCTTTCCAACGGTACGACAAGCGCCGTCCATACTGCGAAAGCTCAAGACGTTCAGCGCCTGCGCCAAGTGACATTCCGAAAACCCAGTTATGCCATGTCTCCTTATCTTGCTTGCGCGTTGCGTGGCAGCTCAAGGGGCGGGAAACGCCGGTTTTGTGCTCTTTGCTGAAAAAGCATTGGTAATAATCGCGGTTGCGAGGTGGAGGAGGAGAGGAGCCCGGTTACATCGACCGGCCAACGACTGGGACGAAGCTCTTTGGTGGAAAATCCTCCCAACGGTATACGACTAACCTGGGCCCTAGTATTTCCCGGTAGCGAGTTGACGCCGCCACCCATTACCGGCCGCGCTATTGGCTGTCTGCCGGGTTGCTTTCTCTCTCGTTCTTGCGCTGGTACCCCATACGTTGCCCTTCGGTAAGCTGGTTGAAAAGAGCCTGAATACTAAGTTGACAAATACTCTCTCATTTACAAGGGGCACGCAACCATGAGCTATATGGGCATTATCACATGAAGATTCAGAAAACCAACTATAGCTGCGATTTTTCTTGAAGGGGGGTGTGGCTTTCAATACTAATTTAATTTATTTATATATTTAGTTGAACATCTTCCCGTTTCTTGAGCTCGTGCAAATTGAGTAAACTCAGACACCAAAAGTCGACTTTGCAGAAAAGGAGTGGCCAGAATCCAAGCGCAAAAAACAAGCATCTCCGTTATAGTTACAACCTCCCTCTCTTAGCCGTATATCACCCTTCCCCCCCGAACGATAATATCGAATTTACTCAAAACCCAAGCCGGGGAAGGAGAAAAAGGGCGGAACAAACAAATAAGCGCACACGGACACAAAACATGAAGAGCACAGACTCCTTTGCCAGAACTCTGCTTTTTAACACAATTTAGTTTCCCCGGATATAAGATTGATTAACACACACAAGGCTAGCCCAATTCGCGAACCTGTCTCCGTGTTTTAGACACCCCACGAGAACCTTTCAACCGGGACACCGAAATGGGGAAAGATTCAATAAATCAATTTGACGCCATCTCATCAAAGAAAAAAGGGGGTATTTATGACGATGATGAAGAAAGCATTAGAAGTAGTGGTGGGAGGAGGGACAGTAGGAAGACGTCACAGTCGTTAGACATCCATCATCTGATCACAGCGCTAGCCCACTGCCGTCTCCGGTCCAGCGGTACAGCGCCAGCAACTCGCGGCGTCGCTGGTGCTGCTCGCCGAGGTCCTCGGGCACCCGGCCGCGGACCTGGGCGAGGGCGCTGCGCATGACTCTGCTGAAGTTGCGCTGTTCAGACACATGTTAGCCAGGAGAGTCACTGATTATAGAAAGGGAAGAGGGCTAGAATCGAACATACCTGATACTCAGTATTCAGCGTGACGACGCAGGCCTCGTGGGCGCGGATGATGGTCTCGCAGGCGCGGACGACGCTGGCGGAGGCCTCGCCCTGCAGCTTGTCGGCGATGAGCAGCAGGAGGAACGAGCCCTGCAGGAGGTAGATGCCGTAGAAGAAGGGCATGAACTCGAGGCCCGGGTCGTACTCGAGGATGTTGCCGATGGCCTCGGCGGCGGAGACGGCGTGGCCCGTGGCGGTGATGAAGCTCTGCGACGAGATCCACAGGTCGTTGTCGTCGAGCAGGTTGATGGGGTCCCACTTGCTCGTGAGCAGGATGTGCAGCACGTGCATGACGTGCGTGCCGTACGACACGACGATGCGCGTCTGGATGTCCGACTCGGTCATCCGCGACGTGCTCGTGTGCGCCGACCGCACCGACGACGAGTCCAGGTGGTCCAGCTCCGACGGCATCTCCAGCGTCGCCGACTGCTCGTTCTTGTCCTCGGAGCTCGCGTTGAAGTGCCGCTGCTCGAACGCCTTCAGGCTCTCCTCGTACGTCTCGAGGTGCCGGACGATCTCGGCCTGCTGGTCGTCCCACTCGCGAGCCGGGCGGAAGCCGACGCCGAATCGGGGGTGGTTGCGGGCGTGGTGGAGGTCCACGATCTCGCCCAGGATGGTCATCAGGGGCAGGAAGTAGCCGAAGATGCTGTGGCCAGTGCATTTAAACTGAGGCCCGTGGGCTCGACCGCCTTCCTCGGCCAGCTCGCTACCCAGAGCGGGATCCGTCGCGAAGGAGCCGAAGTTTCCGTTCTGCCACTCTGTATCGTCCATGGGCTGGAGCAGACCCTCGCACTCGATATCTAGTAGGGAAAGAGGCCGGTTGTAGCAGAGAGCCAGGTGGCGATCCATGACATAGACGAGCCACCATATCCGCCTCCGTTCTTCGCGCTCTTCCTCGCTGACCGCGCCATTGTTGCCTTCATTTTCCAGCTCGGCGGTTATGTCACCAGCATGGTCGACGTCGTTCACATCCTGCGTCGCGGAGGGTGCGTTTGGAGGCAGTTCCCGGCCTAATTTCAGTTCTCTCGCGAGAGACCAAGCTGCATTCCACCATCGCATGCTAGCCCCTTTATACTCGCTCGCTGAGACTACCGTGGCCAGGTGTATGTAGGTAACGACATCGTCTAGCGATCCAGCGGCCCCGAAGGCGCCCGGGTCTCCTCCGCTCATGTTCTCCATGTTCATCGAGTTTGGAATGTTCACTCCGAGGCCGCCTAGTGAAACGCCATCGATCGCAGGGCTGGCCAATGGCGACGTATCGCCAGATGACGTGTGGATCAGGGGCTTGAGCAAATTGACGGTCAGCTCGAGCAACTTCTGGCAGATCTTGCCCCTGGCCGACGGGACCTGGGTCAAAAAGGGAGCGTCGCTCGTTTGTGCGGCCACCCATAGCATACTCGCTAATAAGGCGGGCTGGCACTGCCGGGGCTTGCTCGGGTGGAGGAAGGATCGTTTTCTGAAGATGAATCCAAGAACGTACGGTGACATTGGATGAGCATGAGCTGACGAGGAGCTCGAGAAGTATAAATCGACCAAATCGCACGCGAGAGAGACGGGGATTATGTTGCCCAGGTGCGGTAGAAGCGGGTTCAGCACAGGGTACCGGAGCTGCTGGTGGTAGGTATTTTGCGGAATTTGCGTCTGGTACTGAGGTGGTGGCGAGTTCATGTTCATCCATCCGGGCGAACCAGCGTCTCCGCCGAGCGGATACGCGCCCATTGGACTGGCTTCCATGCGGAATGCTGCTGAGTGGTTTGTAGAGTAGCCGGTTGGGCTGTGAGCCTGGAGAGCGTACGGGAGATCGGGGTAGTTCGATAGACCCCCCTGACCGGATCCGTAGGCCCCGTGTGACGGGTTACCCATTAGCTGGCTGATCGTCTGCCGGTCAAATGGGTTGTGAATATTCCCGTATCCGTTGAAATCCAGCGGTGCTGGACTCTCCATTGGCTCCCTGTCTAATGTCAGGGAGTGACTGGCTAGGTTAGCCTGTTGAGAGCCGAACTCAGCTAAGCTGTCGAGGCTCCCTGTCCTCTGACTGCGGTCCATAGCATCCTCGTCAATATCGACCATAACCTTGTCAGAAGAGGCGTTTTGCTCCTGTTTAGAGACAGCGTCTTCCGCTCGGCCCTCCGTACTCGACCCGTTGTCGTCGTTGTGCTCCGGTGATTTCTGGCCGCTCTGGCCTGCAGCCGCAGCAGCTTGAGCTGCTGCTTGTTGAGCGAGATCCTTCCGTGACGCCTTTCCACGCTTTTTCCTCTCGCGAATATACTCGCATCCCAGCCCGAATTCTGCTAACTATTAGCGGTGACCATAATCTTTGGCATATAAACAAGCTGTATAATCCTACCTATACAATGAGCACATGGGTGCTGCCCGTCACACTTAGTCCTGAGCTGATTGCACTGATCACAAGCCCTGCTAATTCTTCTCCTTATGGGCCCGGAAGACCCCGTTGCTCTCGTGCCAGGCCCGCCATATGGGTGTTGGCGGTGCTTCTGTTGAGGTGCCCTTGTGAGATGAGGAGCATGGATGCCGACATGCTGCTGGAGGTGCTGGAGAGCGTATTGAGGTCCATGGCCGAATGTTTCCAAACCAGCCGCATGGAGATGGCTTCCAGGGACATGGCCGTTAGACAAGATGGTGTTCGACGGTATCGAATGATACGGCGAGAACCGCTGAAGTGGATTTGACAACATTTTCGAGTGGCCTAGTTGTCGTGTTATTCTAAGTAGAGGGGATATGTAGTAGTTGTTGTTGTCTGATGTAATTGTCTAATAGATGACCATCACAAAATATATGAAAACTTCGAACGAGTGCGAGCAGTTGGGTGAAGTGTAGGTGCATCCAAGAGTGCGTGGAGTCTCAGCTAAGCCGAGGAGATGCGCGATGGTAGAGCTATATGCTCCACGGGATGGTAGCTATAACGTTTTGCCTCGCTTTGACTATAGTTGCCCCCCAAGGCGGCGGTTTGGCTAAGGAACGGACCGACACCCTCTTGTTAGTGATGGAACTGGAAGCATGAGCATGATGATAGGGTGATCTGCATGGTGGACTCAGAGCAGCAGGCAGACAAAAATGATCAGCACGACTTTGGACGGACGGCACAGCTCTCTCCACGCAGAAGACAGGATACGCAGGATCCCAGGCGGGTAGCGGGGTTGGCGTGTAAGAGGCCAAATGAGTGGGTGATGGACGATATCCAGGGGTCTGACAACCACTTCAAGTCAGTCGAGAATTGGTGTGCTAATCTGCCACGCTCCGTCGAGCGTCTGTGACTGAAACCTCAGTAACTCTCCCGGGACTCGCAATAATAGTGACCAAGTTAACGCCAGGGATGACGAGCATGCTCGGAGGCACGATGGACCAAGGGAAGGCCAGAAATGTCCGATCTGAGCACAGCGAGGTCTGGGTTGGACACCTTCCCAACGACTGCTTGCAATTCCGCGCGCTTGGCATGCATATAAAGAAGGGGTTCCTGGCCCTCTCCAACCCGCTTCGATTGGCGAAGGGAGGTCCCTTTGTTACTGGGGTAATATACAGAGGCAGAGCCAGTATAAATTGAGTTTAATATAAGACGACGGCACGATGCTAT
Source organism: Xylaria sp. Z21 (assembly GCA_037356095.1). Lineage (NCBI taxonomy): Eukaryota > Fungi > Ascomycota > Sordariomycetes > Xylariales > Xylariaceae > Xylaria > Xylaria sp. Z21. Next base: position 164,973 of record JBAWJX010000048.1, on the reverse strand, counting down.
GCTGCTGTGGCAAGTGAAGTAACTAGCTGGCTGGGGCGGTAGAGGTCAGAAGTTTGGTAGCGTTTCAAGAACGGTCGTCCTGGGGGGGGAGACCGCATCTCGGCCTTGGTTGTTATATGGCCCGCTTCGCGACTAGAGAGCGACTAGAGACAAGGATCTGACTGGCTCGGAGCAGGCGGGCAAGGAGGAGTGGGAGACAAGATGTGGGCATTCACTGTCGGCTGGGCAGTACGACGACCCACCAGTCGAGATGGCGTTAACAGTACTTGGTATATGCATACTGACTTACCTACTGCGTACATTCTCTAGTTAGTAGATACTGTACATAGATAGTAACTAGAGCCGGCGAGAGTCGTGAGCTTGCTAGAAGAATCCACCTGGGCCAGTTTCTCTGCAATTCATGTAGGTAGAGAATACAGGTCTGGCCCAGCCGATCGAACCGATCTGATAGTATCTACTGGTTCTATTTCATGTGCGAGATTCGGTACCAGCAGTCTGTAGGTAATGCCAGCAGATATTCTGTAGCTAACGATGCACTCGCTTGTTATGGAGAGCCTAGTCTGCCTTGGCCCAAGAGCTTAGGGTTTAGGGCGTGTTGGTGTATAGCCAACAAGACATCATGGAATCGTGAAACATGTCACCCACGAAGACAGACCCCATTCACGGCGGCTTGATGTTGTCATGACTGTCGATGTCAAGAAACACGAGAGACGAAAAGGGCCTTCATCGTCCGGATCGGTAGACGGAGTATCAATATATTACGGGGGCAAAGACGTCCGAGCAGGAAAAGAGCTGCTCATCCCCAGCTTTTCAAGCGGATCCGTGCCATCCATGGCGATCGATGCAACCCAGTCGGTCTTGGCGCATGGTCAGCCTTCATGTTCGGTAGTTCATAGCTTGAAGGAAAGTACTTCATGAACAGGCATCGACTTTTCTGGCATACCAAGGTATCTCTTCTAGCTGGTGCACATGTTGTATAGGACTCTAAGCCGATCAATCCTCTTGAAGAGGCTAGACTTCTACTGACTATGATCCCAGAATAACCTCGTTGTTCTTTAGATGATTATCCTCGCTCTACAACGGTCAAGCTACAAGCTAGGCAATTATTGGACTAGGTAGGATGCGATATTATACACAGAGGGCGCACTAGCGCTAGCAGCGTTGCAATGGAGGCATGGCAAGATCTCCCGCAGTGTAGATATCTTCGTCTCATTTTTGACCGTGTTTGAGGATGCACATCACAGAATTGTCAACACGCAAGCTACTGCTTCCAGCTTCCTGCACCCGCGATTCCCGTTTGATGAGAGCGGCTTGACGATTTATGAGTAGCCGTCGTGACATGATCCATCAGCTCTGTGAGCGAGGCTCGTGCAGCTGTCACGGCAATTTCCGCGCTATTCACGTGGCGGTTCTGTTGACGGTTAGACAGTTGGCTCTTAAACCCGCTGACTTGCCCGAAAGCAGAGGTGAAGCGTTGGGTAGACAGATGCCAAGGTGACCAGATATGTATGCTATTGCCGTATCCTCAACTAATTCAGATACAGTCATCCTCAGCAGCATCTTTATTCCCGTGGGTTCAACCTCGGTCATTGGTGCATATTCCCTGATTGGCTATCTCGAGTTCAATTACACAGAATTCATGCGCAGCAAATCGATCTAACAATACTTTCATGCATAGTACACTCTCCCTATCTAGGTATACGTGAGACTCGGCCCTCCTCTTACGTAGAAAACGAGCCACCCAGGTAATACCTACCGTCATCTACAGATTGGTATCACGACATGCTAATTTACGACTGTTGCCAAGGCGGACTGGTGAATACCTTCCTTAAGCGTCATCTCCATACTTTTCTCATCACACTAGCCATTCCTATCTAGTTAGAGGGTGAGGAGCCCCTCACGGGGTCAGGCTTCTCCGCGCTTCGAGGTGCTTTTCGCTAGCGAACCCCTCACGAGCATGTGGACTCACCATATGGCTCTTGCATATGTGCATATGCATTACATCGAGTAACTGTTTCCTGCATGCAGAAATGACATGCTGTGATGTTTGGGGGGGTATGCCAGACCGTTATATTCGATCTGTCGTCACGGGGCCGTGGCACTCAGGTAAGACGGGCCTGTACTATCTCATAGCATACTGGTATTATAGGTGGACACAGAAACCGGTCAAGCTGTCTTAGGTGTACGAAATTTCTCAACGTGTTCATTTCACGGCCGGCTGACCAGTCGTATTAAGAAAGGGACAATTAAGTATACTAACCTTCTATACTTGATAAGTAGGTAGTGCTGCCATACCCAGTATATAATTCCGGCTACGAGAAGTGTGAGGGGACTAGAACATACAGCGGGTCCGTGAAGGTTTTTTTTTTCTCTTCGGGGTCTGGAGAGAACGATGTCATCTTAATCGGTCGTCTCGTTCGGTGTCTCGCTCGGCTGTCACCGAGCTGCCTCTAGCACCCAACTAGTCTAACGGTTATCCGCCTAGCCTTATGCATAAAGAATAAGAGTCCTCCATAAGCTGTGTACCCCTCAGAGGATGTTATCACCCGTGTTAACCTGTCAAAAGTGTGGGGGCTGGGTTGGGTTGGACTAGGTTTTTTTGATTGATTGATCTCAGATCCAGGGGCAAAAAGACTGTGCGTAAAATATCTCGCAGACTTGCCGCTTCATCATTCGCTGACTGGTCGATATGAGTAGGGAAAATTATTCGTGTAAGTCAAATGACATCATGCAAACAGCGCTCAGAGCAGAGTTGGACTTCAATCATGATAGGCCAGGTATTGTGCCGTAGTGTTGTAGAGAATCTGGGGTAGATGTCGATATCGCCGAAAGGAGCCGGTCGGCGGACCGAATTCCCTGCCAGTACCAAACTTCTCACACAACTGTGTTCTCGCAACGAATTCCTATTCGTCGCTTGCAAACAAAAAGCTGCCAGTGCCCAATGTAGCAGCCAATGTAACCAATGTACACCACACGCGCCAAACAGCTTCACGCCAAATGGGATGCCCTTAAGACTCGGAGATATAGAGAACTAGATTTCAAGCTACGGTGCTTATTGACTTTGAATCCTCCTTCGATTGCGCTGAAAGACGTCTTTCTGGCGACCTCCAACTGCCGACCTCTGAAAAGCTTAACGGCGGTACCAGTCTCCGTGGTCGGTGAGATAGGGCTTTCATGCATGCCATAGGCATCCTCTGGAAGGCTCCCGTAAATCCATCCAAAGCCAAGCCGAGCCAAGCCAAAGCATTCAGCAAATCTCATCAAAAGCTTCACGGGCTTCGTGTGAAGTCGGCGATTAATAGACGGCCGAAATGCTACTCGCGCGGATTCCCAGCTTCCAAATCCGTGAATGTCGATGCTTTGAGATAATGAAAAACGTCGGTAGTGTGTATAGGCTCTTTTGCGTTCCAGTCCGCTGGTAGCGGGGAGCGAGAAACGACGAAAGCAGTAAGTTCAAGAGCACTTGGCACCTGGATAGAATCCCAAGTTGGAACCATTTAACGACAATCAATCACGACGACTACGTATAAGGCGAGCTGCAGCTTTACTTGATTTCCCGCTTTGACGTCTATGCCTCGGGTATGCATTTAGAGATCTAAGTCTGTAGGCACATAGGCTAGATAGGCGCATCTAACAACGTGAGGATTGACTCACCATGATCCTATTTACGTTAGCGATTTCGCCTACGTAGTTTAATAGGGTTATGAAAACGAGGAGGGCTGAGTGAGCCTCGAATTTTTCTTACTGTCCCCTAGTGCAAGTTTAGTCAACACAATGACAATAAATCACCGTCATCACCTGTGTTGAATGACAGAATGACAATTCCGATTTTATGTCTTGGCAGCTGTTACCTAATATATGAAGCCAATGTTGAATTCGACAATAGTGGAAGGTGTACTACTCATATGCTAAGCATTATAGGGTGCGCTCAGACTTCAACGTTGCAGTGGGAGCCGCTATCCCGACAACGGAAAACTGGACCGAGAGTCCACCGCGCCGGCTCGGTTAGATATTCACTAATCCGCCATCTACACAGCTACAGAGACTACAGAGACAGGCCAACCATAAGGCGCCCTTGCCGGTAGACGCCAGCCAGCCCTAGGATTGCAGTGTGGGCTACGGTAGGAGTGCAGCAACACGATAGCAGCGCCATCTCACAACCAACCGTCATTGGCCTCACAGCAGCATCAACACCTGGGGACGTACCCGGTTGTGAGGTGGCATCCGTACCTGTTTACACCGCTTGGTGAAACGGTCATGCCCCTACTAGTACCAGGGGCAAGTATGTCATGCGTATGACGGTTTCCCAGAACCTCACCTTTCTTTCTTTAACGCCATGTACACCACGCGCGCTAACCTGCTCATCAGACCAGGTGAACATCGTCTGTCTGCCTGGCGGACTAATTTGAGGTGCTATCACGGAGACAAATTTGTGCATGCTGTTCTTTAAGCGCCATAATAATAGGATCTAAGAATTCTCCGTACGATATAATCAATCGTGCAGTGTCTTCATAGTGTAGACGACCATCGACTCGGATCTAGGTACGGCAACCCGCGCAGCCGCCTCTCCGGGGTGGTGGAACAAGGACATTAAACAACTACCGAGGCGCTAAACATTCACGTCCAGCGAGAGGCGATACGCGGCCTTGACGAGGCTTTAATATCTAAATGTTGTATCATTAGGTCCCAGAGTCTGAAACATATAGGTATGCGCGCGTCTCATGCCTCCGAGGGTTACGTGCTTGTGGATCATTGCTACTAATTAGAATATATACATTGCATCTGTGTTCTATCCTCCGCTAGTCTGTGTCTAGCCCATGAAGTTTTTATAGTAGAAGGGAGTTTATTATATGCCGACGTACCCTCAGCCAGGCGACGTCAATCTGACAGAGATGCAGCAAGGATGACAGATGCACATTCTCCACGATGTTTAAGAAAGTCCCGATGTTTCATTCGGTAAAGGCAGAGTGGGTAAGGCAGAAGAAAACATTCAGCTTTTCCACGTGTTTGTTGAGAAAATGTGCGCTATTGAAGCTGTCACAAGAGGCGTTCTCTCCGGACTGGATACCGGCCACGACGTACAAGCTTCAATGTCACTCTGGAACGGCGGGTTTCCTTCCAGATCAGTCATGCCCATGAAGACAGGGGGTCCCTCGGCAGTCTACCAACGATCTGGGGTACAGTAGCTTTCGAAAACAAGAGATCTCTGGGTCAGGGCCCCCCCCTAGGCACATCTGATAATGCCGTCAACTGCCGTGTTCCTGAGGAGAATGTTTATGCGGCCTACTATAGGTTAACCCTCCTTCAGACATATCAACACAAGCTTCTGCTTCCGTCAACACGAACTAGTTAGGGACAGTCGCCAAGATTCTTATAGTGCTACGTCTTGTCGCCCGTAGTAGGGCATGATTTTCATTCTTGGGTCGTACTTCCTGCATCATGTAAAGCTTTTGCCTAGAGAGCGAGCCATACTTGACGTTCCCCGGGTTTGGCCACTTCTTTAATAGCTTCGCTCAAGCAGTCCGTTTTACCTCTTGCGGAAGGAAGATAGGGCCAGAATCGGTCTTAGCTGGTTAGAATTGCTGTTTACTTCCTCAGTGAGGTCTACTACAACGTGGCGATCAGGCGCTTCTCGTCGGACCCCTTGCATGGGACCATTCATCTGAATTGGCACCCAGCCAATGCAACCCTTACGTCCTAGTTTATTAGTCGGCGGTCGAGGCCATGCAGAAAACGGGGATCAGCTGGACCTGTCGATAACTGATGATCAAACCCCGCGTTATTCGACATCCATCTAAGGTGTGGCGACCCCGGATCGACAGCGAGAATAGGTATCTGCCGTTTGATACTTCATGCCCTCCACCCTCACTGCTAAACCACAATGAGGCTAGGGAATGAACTAGACGTCTGGTGGGCTGTCCACCTTCAACTACGCCACCAATACGAGATGACCGTTCGCCACAGTTTAATACTACTATCACACCATGCTACTGCATCGTACGATGGGATTCACTGCTGTAGGGATCAGCAGTGCAATATAGCTTCTGCCTCGGAAGGTGAGTCGCCACTGTCACTCACCTTGTGGTCTTGTTCCGTGTGACACAGATACACGTATCAGATCACTGTAGACGCTCAACGGAACATGCAAGTACATAATTCCGAAGGCCTCATCTCAAGCGGCCTTGATTATGCGCCGACCTACTCATTGCTACTACGTGCTCCTCAAGGTTTAGTATTTCATGCTTTCTGAATTATAGCGTTAGGTGATTTTATTCATCTTTCTTACGCAACAGACATGTGCATTCCATTGATTTAATTCTAGAATAAACTGGTAAACACTCAGAGACGTGGCGACGAGCGACCTTATGTTCTCTATCTCTAAAGTATAGGGTTGGTCCAATTTCGAAATTCGTATCACATCTATATAGGTGACATCACTTAGATAAGGTGAGAAGGTACGACTGTTCTCGCAACAGAAACCCTTGTTCGGTTCTATTACTCAGATAAGTCCTAGTAGCGAACGAACTATATACCCTGATAAATGTTAGAAACTAGTTCCCTTGCGATTGCCTCGTACGAGCACTCACGAATCGCCGTTGACGACACCAAATGCTTGTGACCCTCAGAGAAGCCAATCCAGAGGATATCTTTGCATAATACGCTAGAACATCTCAAAACTAAGAAGTGTCGACGCAGCTGGCCACTCCTCGGAATTATAATATTCAGGTCTATATATCAATTCAGGGGTTGCTTTCGAAACCACCCTTGAGTGTCTGGGATGGGCGGCTGATGAACAGGCACGAATCAGATGAACCGCACACCCCAAACACCACTCGGCACGTGGGAGTAGCCAAGATTTAACAAACCTCCAACTATAATGGGAAAATCATAGCGAATTTGCCGCCTTCAAGATGATTCTGGTGTTAAGGCCTTTCTTCTTCTAAGAAAGCCCGGAATTAAGAGGCGGATTGCTCCAACGCCGTACCACGCTTTGGCATCCCATAACCCGAGATAACTTATGCGTATGTCGACAAAAGATACCCGTTCGCCATGGATTCCAAAGATCTTCAATTAGAAGTCTCATCTTATGCCCTTCTCGTACGCCTTCTCGAAGCTCGTGAGACGCGGAGGTAGATCTCATCCGATGTCGACGTGGCTTGAAGGCTAGTAACAACTCACTATCCATCCTAACTCATGCCAGTCAAATCTTGCAGTATCCCTATCTCAGATCTCAGATCTCATCCCATCTTCCTATGGGGCAGATTGATCGACTGCACGGGGGACGCATGGACAAAAGCGACGACATCATTGATGATAAGGATGGGAGGAAAAGCAAGGAATCAATCAATCATGGAGGCCCTAAGACATATCCACATCAACATAGCACTCCAGGAATGAGAAACCAGAATTAACTCTACATGGCTGACCCGGGATAAGCCAAGTCTTCCGAATGACGGGATACAAGCCGTGTTGTAGCAGCAAAAACAGGAAAGGCCCGTCTGAACTCATGGACGGATGTAGGCCTATCCAGCGATCTATCTCATCCATCTGCTTTACTTTACCATCGACATGTATAGCTACGTAGCATCCCGCTCTACGTACGCCATCCTATCGCATCTTCTGCTGACCGCCTCACCTTGCCTTACCTTGCCTCGTCGAGGCTCCCTTCAGCACCGCACGTACCCCTTCCCACGGGACACTTAGTTCGTCTCCAGTACCGCTCAGCTAATGCTAATGCAATGCTATGCGAGGCAGATTGAGCTTGCATGCTTTGCATACAGGACGCAGGATTCTGCACGGCGATCTTTCATCCTTGTCATTCTATTATGTGATATGAATACTAAGGCATCGTATGTCCGTGCTGCGTGACATAATTATCTTCATGTGCCGTAGGGCCCGACGGCTACTGTTGCCTCCCTTTGAGTCATATCCGAAATGGAAGCTTCGACCCGGTTCTTGAAGCTGGTATCCATCTTCGCCAGGTCCGGGCGATGTCTACTTGGGTGGAAGTTGTTGAGTCTCCTACGAGTCGTACATCTTTATACAGGTATAGACGAGGACTCTTGTTAGCGAGCGTAAATTTTATCAAGTAGTTCTAATCTAGGGACTCTTATGATTGTGCAGCTGTTCATACCCCTATTTGTAAACTAGCATATAGTAGGGATAGCATTAGGGACAGCACACAATATTCTATAATATTGCTAGGACGCAGATATGACTAGTGATTTGAATTACAGCTTGGAAAGAGATCCTTATGGACTAGATACAGACTAAGAGACTCGTAACGTATACATTAAGAGAATAGTCTGAACGTACACGTTAGGGGACTTGACATGCCCTACATACCAAGATAATAAAACTTTCTGCGTGCGAGAGCATAAGAAGACATGCCGAACACTAAAAATCTCTGCCTTCTTTTGTGGCTTCATCATAGGAAGCTCGGAGTTTGATGTCATAAGCCGATGCTAGCGGGCATCGTTACGCCTCCATCAGCAACGCCTGCTGTATATAGTCTTCCCTATTATACAATCACACGCCTTCGTGGGAATGCCGGTATTGGAATCAATCTGCTCTAGATGTGTATTTGTCCTGCGTTCTTCTCTCCTCTTCTCACTACCAGGGCCGTTACCGTCACCCAGCAACGCCGAGGTTAACAATGCAGATCGATTGTACCAGCATTTACAACTCGGGCAAGTTTAATATTGAAGGCAATATGAATAGTGTATGGTGCCTAACCTAAAGGGACCATTATGCGCAAAGGTGTGTTACATGGTATAGTTCGTATAAGGTTAACTTCTAAAATATCTACTGCTAGATTATCTTTCCATAAGGAGTGAAGAAATAGGAGAGCTTTTCGTGGCTATTGACTAGCTTCTATCTGCAAGGCTAGCACTAGAAGACTCTCAACTATCGTTTTAGCCCTCTCGAAGATAATTTCTTCGGGCAAACTTCTCGTAGACTAGAAGTATTCAAGATGCAGCCAAGAACCTATCATAGAGAGAGCATCATTAGGACAGCTTCTCAAAAATGAAGACTTCTTGAAGAAGTGATGTTTTCCAGGTAACATCTTCTCGATAGTATCTTGAAGAGGCGATCGCAAGCCCTAGAATGCAACACCGAATTTTCTCTAAAGGAGTCTTGCCACTTCAGACTCGGCTCACACGGAGGTTACCTAGGAGCGTGGTGCTCATTCGGAACTGGAACTAATTGTACCGTTGATCTAGAAATCCTATGTCGTTGTTTATAGTCGTGAGCCAATGATACCTAGTTTGCTAATCAGAGCTTCAATCACCTAGAGAAGGGTTATAAAGTTGTGCGTTGCACTTCTAAAAACGGACAACACCTTCGTCTCCCCTTAGTCATCAATTAGCGCAAAGTTGTTAGTCTTTCGTGTCTCAATGGGGGTATTGATTGAGATATTTGTCGTTTTCACTTGCCCATCCTAGATTATATACGACTTTAGCCTCAAGCTCGGGCTCTCTTCAGATAAAAGAGAAAACCCCCCTTCCCCTTAAACAGTATGGTAGGAACTCTCTCTAGTCACCCTCCATTACCAGATAAAACGTTTCTACAAAGCTCTACAGATGTTGATGAGTTCTATCGTTCTTTCTCGCGCACCATAAACGAGTGAGTTTGACAAAGAATAGCCCACGCTGTCGCCCAACTATATCATTACTTTCCTATTCCTCACTAGCTATATTTTCGCAACCCCTATCATAACGGAAAGTTTCCTATATTATAACATGAAGCAACCCGATAGATAGGAATAGAACGAAAGAAGAAAAGAGGGCGTTTTAGGGTTACCGCTACCCTTAACCCATGCTTTATAAAGCACAATAGTCCCCTATTCTATATAGCTAGGTACCATTCATTCAATTTTAACCTAAATACGCCTAGTATACTATTGCATATTAGCATATCTTCAGGGTCATCTAGTGGCGCAGAGTTAAAGGTATCGCCTCGACGGGCGCTCCTAGAATCCGCGCAACGCCGGTCACCGAGTCATACGAGCTCAACGCAGAAGGTATCACCAACAACAGGTGCCCATGGCCCAGCAATACCACCGGCGATTGCTAGTCGGCTTAGCAGCCCGGGCACGTCGGCTTCAAGACAGAGCATGACAAATCCGGCGCAAACCAACAGGCCGCATGAGAATACGCCTCGCCGAACGTTAGCAAGCCAGGGAGCACCAGGGAGCTCGGGCACTCAACCGCCAATTCGGATGAATGAGGCGAGAGCAGTAGAGATCGCCATGCGCCCACAGACCAAGGCGGAAATGAACAACAAGTAAAGTTACGAGCCCTATATGAATGAGTGTGGTAATAGTGGTGGTGGCAGCAGCCTCATGCTTCTCTCCAAGATATTTCGTATCGCTAAAGTCATTGGCTTAGGTTGTGCCCTTGACCCCGCTGAGGCACTATGCCAGTCGTGCGTCGACTGTGAAGAAAAAAGGATTGCATTTAGGTAAAGGGGCTCTGGGCTATAGAGCTATCTCTTGAATACTTAACTGAGGAATAAGCGCAGGAGTCGCATCATCTGATTGCAGTGGCAACAGCCTTCCAGACCCCATTCCCTTCGTCGGCCCCCAATCGTAAGTTCATCTGGAACAACCCGTAGGATAGGACCCGGCTTCTTTTGAAGAGCAAGATCCTTGCTGCGGAAACTGCCTCAACCAAGTGACTCGCGTTAGTACCACCCTTCAGTTGGCTCTCCTTCGCGTCGTGATTGGTTCGTTGTCGACTCGTGGAATACAGAACCTTGGCAACTATTGCGCAACCAATACTGGTTCGGATTCCGACAAGTGCACTCAGTGTGTCTCTTCCCGTAAGGGGAAGAAGGGCGGCGGCTGTATTCCGGTGAGTTTTTCTGGTTTTTGCGATTCGTCGCCTCCTCGCCAGCGGCTGGTGAGGGCCTCGCTAACGATTCGTCAATAGCTCAATCTCGATGGCCTGGGATGCAGAAACCATTACAACGTCGGTCCCTGCTATGTCGACGACCTGCCCATCACATGGCCTCGAGGTAATGACGAACTTCCTGATATCAGCATCTTCGCAATTCGCTCAACCACCCACATTCTAATTACCCGTTCGACCTCATTCCCGCATTCACACTTCCCACTCCATCGCCTCGTAGCACACAGCTGACGACTAAATGTCTTGGTCTGATTTCCCATCATTGTATGGGGGTGGAAGAATTCGCTTACTATATCACACTGTGAGCCCATTACAAGCTACGACCCGAGGATCATCTTTGCTTTGGGGAGACGCTACCAGCTAACGTAGTTCCACCACTCAGACGTTTTGTTTCCCGAATGCCTCGCGTCATTTGTGAAGCAGAGGAATATGGTTGGCCGTGGTATCCCCACATGGAAGCGGCAGTCTCTGGACTCGGACCAAAGCCCTTAGTCCTCCACACAACGGAAACCAAATAAGCAGTGTGCAAGCCGGAACTGGGACCCCACAGCCTGCGTTGACCTCGTAGAAAATGTCCGCGACAAGCTAGTAGTTCGCAGACTGCGGACGAGCGTCGTGATCAAGTCGGATAGTCAGCCGCCCGATGATATCAGTGCCCTATTTGAATCAGAAGACGCCAATTTTATCATGGACAACAAAGGCCACAGCTGGCCCCCTGCTGTATCGTTAGACAGCGTCACGCTTGCGCCAAACTTACACCTACAACACGACACCATGATACGGCAATCCGCAGATTCCGCCCTTTTGCCATCGATTCAGGAAGCGATGGCCTTCGACGTCGCACTTGGCGAACTAAGCGACTTACGGCCGCATACGGCCGGACGCGGAAGGCGCTGAAAAGCATACAGTACGGAAAAAAGGCAGACAACAGCATGTTTGATACTTATAGCAAATCAAGAATTGGTTATTCACAGCTTGTACTTACTTAATATATACAATTTAGCAATTTAGCTAGTGAATAGTGGTAGGCGAGCTGCCAAGGTGAAGCAGATAGATACTGGAGAATGCTCGATATGGTAATATATCTGAGTTAACTCATAGGTTCCAGGACGAGAACTGTAATATTCTTGAGTTTGCCAAACGCTACGAGGGATATCTTAGGTCCCGGATCCCATCACTAGCCTATACGAGACTATAAATTCACATTTTCGGCTCGCACAGAATTAGTCGCGATCCGCCTGTGATGTTCAGCCCAGTACTTCCTGCGCTGGCATTACAATAGAAGCACGACTTAGAGGCTCGTCTTGTTGAACTCTATGAGTACCTGAGCACGATAATTGATAGATTTAATCGTGTCGTTTAACTCCCTGGCGGCGAAACAAGAAGTCTTGGCTCACAGGGTATGAAGATATTCTAACAGTACAATATTATAGGCCTACGGTGCCTGCCTCCCCAACTACTCCAGAGCAAGGAGGACGAGCTTGCATTCATGGTGCCTCTTGAGGTCTCCGGGCAGCAATACACCTCTGACTTTGACGTTTAAGCGTCGCCACTCCTTCGGTATCCCCCGAGGCTACAGCAACTCATCCCTGTTTCACCTATTTTGTTCCGACTTCAACGCTCAGCACGCCAGATACCTTGGTATCCGCAAATTCCCTGCTGTCTAGCGTCTTCTAGATCGTGTATCTGGAAAATCACCACAAGACAGCGCTCATTTCACCACGGCGAAACGTGTTTTTAAGTCAAACAGTCCACCTCCCGATGAGCAACCTTCACGCACCCACACCCCTGATGCAGAGGAACGTCTTAATTTGAACACACTCAAATACTCCACTTCCCAGGTGACCTGTCGTAGATCATTCTGCTACTATAAGAGTTTTTCGACTGGTGTACCGCCTCGCATGCTCGTTCGGGGCGTAGGTAGACCAGTTAGCTATATGCAATCTATTCCTATTACAGACACTAATCACTTACTATAGTTAATCCTTCCAATCTAAGACATCTTCCAAGGACAAACAGGGCATGATAAAGACTTCATCTCCACCCTCCAGATCACATTGGCAGACGATACACGTTGTTGACTCAATCGATGTGAGTTCCCCCAACCCACCACTCTCCGTAGTAATCTACTACTAGTACTGGGTCATGGGTAGGTTCTTCTTTCCAGAGTTCGGGAGGGGTCTGCCGAGGGTTCGGCTTGAGGACCAGTAACACGACATGATTTACGAACGCAACACCAGCGTGCTTGGATAGATTTTATAACGAAGCTAGCTCAACCATTTCCGCCCCATCGCTTAGAACAGCGCTCAAATTCCTCACAACTCCAGCGAATGTACACCCTTTCCCCCGGCCATCCGAACACCACCACCAGAGCCTAGCTCCAAGAAACTAGACGAAGGAAAGAAAATATATGTGGGTATTATTGCGCGCATAAAACGACCTGCCGCGTCTTCTATGTAATACATAAACAAAACGTATATATGGCCTGTAACCAGATGGGCCCCAAATAAAACAACGAAAGATACATCGGCTGGCTAGAATATACAGAGAACAACGGATTTTTTTCCAGATGAAATAAAAGAGGGATATCTATGCTAAGATGAGACAAACTGATATATGCTTTAATGTTGTTTTGTTTTTCTGCTTTCGGGCTTCTAGGATGAGCCCCTCGATACCGGTACCGAGTTGGCAGTGCTATCCTCGGCTGCGCTTTCCGCCGCGGCCTTCTCTGCAGCTTGTTCTTTAACTGGGGCGCGAACAGACGCGCCGACCTTCTCCTGCTCGGCCTCGAGGGGCGAGGAGCTCGGAGGGGTGTGGCCGTTCGTATTCGCAAGGTTTTGGTGTTCCTCGATGCCGTGTTGCGGCACAAAGCGGTGGCCGCCGGCAACAGGTTCCTCCTTGACTGGGGTCCACGCGAGGAAATCACGGCGTACCTCGACGTAGTCGTACGCGAACTCGCCGAGTTGGTCATCGTCCATGCCCATAAGCTCGGCCTCCTCGGATGCGCGGAGGTGCAGACCGGGCACCAGGTCGATCAGCTTTGCAATAACAGCCGACACTACGAACGAGTATGCAGATGTCGCCACGATGTATGCGATTTGTATGTATAGCTGTGCGTAATGGTGGTCTACCCAGCCGCCGGGATACACGCCATTGTTCACGCCGTCCAACCCGATGACGTAGTTTGCGCCGAAGAGCGCGTTGAAAATAAGTCCTACCATGCCGCCAATCGCGTGCTCGGCGAACACATCGAGAGAGTCGTCAATCCTTACAAGGAATTTTACTAGAGCATGTGAGGTTAGAGGTTATTCTCAGAGTCGGTACTGATTAGAGGCTCACCTTTAGTGGCAAAGTTGCAGCAAACACCAGTCACAACACCCAAGACAATAGAGGCCCAGGGAGGGATGAAACCAGATGCTGGGGTGGCCGCGACGAGTCCAGAAATGGTACCCGAGCACCAACCGACCATAGACCACTTCTTAGCAAGGCGGAAATCGAGAAGACACCATGTCATAGCGGCGAACATGGCCGTAAGACACGAGTTCCAGCAGGCGATGGTAGCACGCAAGTTTGCACCGAACGACGAGCCGCCATTGAAGCCGAGCCAACCGAACCACAGTAAAACCGTTCCAAGTGTGACGAGGGAAACGTTATGGGGCCGGAAGTTGAGCATCATCTTCTCGTGACGGCGACCAAGTATCCACGAATACGCAAGTGCCGACATACCTGAGCCGATCTCGACAGGGCCGCCTCCCGCGTAATCTAGCACGCCGTAGTTGAAAGCCCATCCGTGAATATTCCAGACCCAGCACGCGAGCGGGCAATAGACGAGTGTGGCCCAGAAAAATATGAACACCATCGAGGGAAGCACCCGACCGCGCTCGGCTACTGCACCAACCACGAGGGCTCCGGTGACACCGCAGAACATCATCTATCAATCACATCCTTCGTTAGTTATTTCGGTTCCTCCTGTATGTTGCCCAGCTCTCCTCATGCGATCCCCCAAGCATAATATAACTCCCAATAACAACACAGCGAAATTGACGAGCTTACCTGGTAGAAAGAATATAGGAGCTCTGGAATGAGCGGGGATCCTGGAGATGGCGTGGCTAGCGTGTTCATGAGGCCAAAGTGGTGTAAGTCGCCGATGAATCCGTTCGTTGCGGTACTACTAAACGCGAGGGAGTAGCCCCAGAAATACCACTGGAATATGATGACGGAGAAAGACATCATGACAACCCATATAAGAGATAGGGCCGATTTTCTTCGGGACAATCCCGAGTACAGGAACGCGATGCCGGGCACCATCAGCAGTACCATGCAAGCTGAGACGATAATGAAGGCCTGGTCTCCCGATTGATACCATTGATTTAAATTCTCGGTTCCTGCGCAGAAGTTGAGTCCGATGTTAGCTACTCCTGCTGCTTCGTATGCACTTGTTGCATCTCTTCATTATACTCCTTGACCTCCCCAGAATTCGTAGGTATTTAAAAACATACGGGAATCTCCTCCAGTCTGAGCATTGGTGCCATTGAAGGTGGCAGGAGCCCCTGTCCACGCGTATGAAGGGTACCACGACATGGCGTCGGCGTGGGTAATTGAGGGGGAAAGTTCGCGGTTCCGTTGATGGAGATCCCCAGGCAAATCGAGGTTCGATCGTCGACGATAGTATATATAAAGTATGTGTTAGGTTTTGTTTCGGCTTTTGGATTCTCCTCCGTGTGGTGTCCTAGGTAAACCCAAATTCAAATATTGGATAGACGAAGGAATTCCTTCTGAGATGAATAGGGTACCTTAGGTAGAGTAGAAGGAGAGGGGACTATGCGTGCACTCGCCGATGCGGACCTCTCCATACTATATAAGAATCGCAATGATGGGCGTTAAACCACACTACTAGAAAACTAGACCAACCTTACTGCATATCCATTCGGACGTACGACAGGGACCCGATTGGGGGGATCTTCAATGACAAGATGTCGGTGGCCCCAACCAATCAGACAGGGCAAGATAAGCTCCCCCCGGTTCATGTTAGCTGAATACAATACGCATACCTACAACACCCTTCTAGAAACGCTAACGCTAAGAAGGTTGTCTAGGCTAGGTAAGGGGAACTCATGGGTGACCCCCATATGTTAGCGAACTAGGCACGCTAGAAAAAGTAAGCAGCCAGCGAGCCATTCCGCTGAGCAAATCGTGTTACCTACAGATGTATAACCTGACAATAGACGAATAGAAGGCTCCTAGTCGTCGGGCATTGCCGTGGCGTGGCGTCTGATCCAGAGCCTCGGTCATTCATCATGAGGAGCGATATCGGTCCAGCTGCCTGTTGTTGTATGTTGTCTACTTGTGGTGGTATTCCAAAGAAAGCCTCGTTTTCGCTGAAACAGGTCATATAAGCGAGAGGGCGTATGTATTACAGATAGGTTATGCCTACGTACCTGACTGACTAGTAGCCGTTAATGAGAGGCCATTAGATGAGTATGCAATGTGATGTTAGGGCTCACGAATACGAAATTGTATCTCTTTCCTCTATTTGAAACAATTATCTCGTATGTAAGTAGACGTTTTGTCATCTTTGTCGCTCAATGTGTCTGCGACATCTCAACGCCGAGCTGAAGAAGGGTATGGGTTAGCAGACGAGTCTAGAAGACAAGAACCCTTGGCACTTGGCATCCGAGAAATAGACGTGGGGAGAGTGGGTCCACCTGCTGTTTCGCCGCAGCGCTGCATAACCCCATAACCAGGCCTGACCAGGCCAGGGGATCCATGAACCTGTTCGCCATGGCTCCACCGTCACTCTATGACGCAAGCCCTGCTTTTCCAATCGTTACATCGTACAGGCTCTAGTTTGGTGACGGCACGATTGGTGGTATCAATAGTTGCTTTTCTTTCGACTCTCGCAATGTCGATTGACTCAGGGCAACTGTTTTGGAGATTCTGACATATCATAAAGACTAAAAATACCCTACAAGCAGTCAATTATGCTCAGTGAAGCTCGAGCCCCTAAGCTGCAGGGATGGGCAGTATTCGTTACGAAATAGATTGCTCTGTGTCCTCGTTTCTATTTGCAATGGTATTCTGGTGAACGAATCGGACCGTCAGCTTAAAACCCGAACTATTCCTATCTCTCAATTCGATATTTATTTATACACGTTCAACTAAAAACTTCCCACATTGCTCATCTTATCACGGCTGAAGCCCCGTCGACCAGCTTGGGAAGCCTAGATTTCAGCGCCCAACGTTTCGATAAGGCAAAACGCTCTAGCATTCGCCCATTGGTGTGCGGTATACACCACATGCTAGGTAAGTGCTTGATGTAGTTATAGGCGGGAAAAAGAGCATGCAGTCATGCAATCATCATCGTAAGACGTTTTGTATATGCAAGATAGGCATGACCCTGTGCATTTCTCAGCATCTTCCTCCCCCACGGTTGGCTAGCTAATTGCCGTGGCTACCTGACCAAGTGCATGAACGACAGGGATCCGTGCATCGAGGAACTTCGAGGAGGTCACACACTAACATTTACCAGGCGAGGGCGATTGACTAGAGCTTAGTTCCTCTAACCTAACGCGTAACGACGGACCAATATTATTGGTCGTATCCGCGGAGTTCCATTATTCAACTTCGACCGATGCCATGTTATTCTCCGCCGAGTTGGAAACCAATACCGGGGGAGCGCTATCCCACGAGTCGTGGGTAGGTTAAGGTAGGTTAGGTACCCTAGCGAAAAGGACTTTCTTTGCCGGAGCCGTTCGGCGGGATGAGGATCTGGTCGTAAGATGGTGGAACATTTTAGCTCCCCGTACGTTGTGCACTACTGGCAGTGCGCTACTAGCCAATACACTAGTTTTGTCACCTTATCTTTCGCCAATGGGAAGTCGACCGCGCAATTAAGAATTGCTCATTGTCCGATCAAATCGTGTCTTGGCGTGCCTAGGTTCTCGACTCCACTAACGTGTTGGGTAATTTACCTATTATTTCTCCGGACCGCGTCATAATATTCCATACCTGAATTGTAACACATGATAGGGGAGAAACACAGCCTTGAACATATGTATCTATGACAATCTTGCGCGTATCAATCGTCGTTAAATCCTGGACACTGTCACATCCTGAGCCCGATCCGGCAGATGCCATCGAACCAGACCCAATACAGCGGGTCGTAGGGCTTAGCTTGAGATGGCCGCTGAACGAGTACGTAAATATTTGGTGATCGAGTCTCATTGCGAGCACGAGCTGGCTTGCTGTTTCTGGAATGAACGAACTAGATGGGCCAAGCATGGCCTCCAAGGAATATCGCCCCGATACCCAATACCGATGGCTGGTAACCAATAATAAATGATGCCAATTCATGCTACCGATGCAAACCCAAAAGCGTGTGGCCATTACACCTAACAGGGCTCAGACGTGAAGAGAATCTTCTTGAAATCTTCCAAGATTCCCCCGCCTGTCCGATTCCCTAGCTTCGGCAAGAAAATGGTGAACCTTACAGGACTCGATAAAGAATCAGTTCGCTACCTATACAGAATGGGCTAGACATGAGAGATTACAGCATATAGTGTTCATCTCTTCTGCTACGGCCAAGACTCCAGCTCAACCGCAAAAGCAAGCGATGAGGCTCTCCAAGTTATTTGTTAGATAGGTTATAACTGGACCCCTACTGTGTATGTGTATTGTACTATTGACCTACGTGTCTAACCTACCTAGCAGATGTGCTTCAGCAGAACACCAGACGCTCTTACACAGCGTTTCGATGCTAGCTGCGATAAGATAGCACGCACCTGTCCCGAACAGTTGAAGTGCGGGGTACTTTTGGGGTATGGTAGTAAAAACACCATCACCACCCATATGACGAAATGATAACCTGCTACTTTTAGCTACCTTTAAACACAGACAAACCTTAATTATCGTTCTTATTTGGGTAAATCGGTGCTGCCTTTATAGGCCAATATAACCTACCTAACGTAGGCATATGAGCGGTAGGCACCTACCTCGGTAAATTATAATGCTGCTAGGTTTTGTTCCTTTGCCTTCCACCATCTGTACTACCTACATAGTATAGGTCTAGGTAGTACCATTGAAGTTGCATTGGTATGATAGCTCTCATGCGAGGTAGGTACTATGATCCGTCGGCACCTAGGTTAGGTGACTTTAGGTACTGCGGGCAGGAGGGGAGAAGCCGCCCCCACTAATACAACCAAAAACTTAACAACGTTGAATAACCAACGCCCGGTCATCAACCCGATGCGGCCTGTTCTCTCGTGCCAGATCCGCCGGCAATCGCAGCGAGAACAGGCACACCAACGCCAGCACACATCGCGGTATAGCTACAGTAACGGGCGTATGGACGGGAACAACAGACGGGAACACGAACGACACTGATTGAGGCTATATCGGCGCTATCATGGCGCAGCGCCGCCTCGAGGTTGGTCCATGCTACTGCACAACAGGTCGAATGAGGGTGAGTGAGCCGCACGCCAGCACGCGCATATGCTGTAGTTGGCTGCTTTCCCTTGGATAGATAGTACGTGTGTTGACGCAGCACCCGGTAGTATCGCCTCGACCGGTCCGTCAACATACCATGGGAAGTCCCCGGGAGCAGTCCGCTACCGCCTGAGGAGCTCCCCGACCACCTGGACCCCGACTCAGACTTCGACTCCGACTCCGACCCCGAACCTGGCTCTGACGTGGTCATGAGCGATGCCCCCCAAAGCAATCAAGGCAGCCAAGACGACCAAACCTCTGAAGAGACTGAAGAGGCCGAAGAGGCCGAAGAGGCTGAAGAGGCTGAAGACATCCTGCATCCCAACCTGCCTCCCATCCCGACCACCCCCAGCCCGACTTTGCTACAGTTACTGAACGCCGCCGGTTTCGAAATACCTGATGGCGTTGATCCTCAAGATATTGACTTCGACATCCCTCCCACCCCTGAAGACTTCTCCGATACCTCAGAAGCGGGAGGCGACGGCGATGACGACGATGACGACGACGACGGCGACGACGATAGTGAATACAGCGAAGACAAAGTCCCTGAAATAGCCCCTTTCCGACTTAACCTCACCGCCCTATCTCAGCGCTATAATATGTACGCCGCCGCCTATAGAAACGTAATCCACATATCTCGTGTCCGCAGTTGTGTCGACCATACCCTCCCGCAACATCCTGGTAAGTCATTCTGTGACAAGGAAGATCTCGCTCTGTTACGCTATACCTTGCACTCCCCGTCTGTCTCTCGTAGACAATTTCGATTACAGCTGTCCGTTACTTAAATGATCAATAAACGAATGCATCGATCGTTAACTCTACCCTCTTTCTAGATTTAAAACTTAAGCCGCCTGCAAGCAAAGAAGCTTTGCAAGTTGGCGGCGATCTCGACCACAACATGCCCCATCAGATGAATCACCTAATCATGAGCGATCTAGGCGACGAAGAGATTTTACTGCTCGCCTATGACGATGGCGACGTCATCGCCTATTATAATTCCGATATTGAGGCGGCACTCTTGCACCGCGGATCTGGCGATGTTAATGACAACCCTCCTGTCGTGAAGCCATTCTTTCACCAGAATGTTGGAAAGTCGGCCTGGGGACTTGCAGTCCATAAAAAATCCCGATTAATCGCAGTTGGCAACAATAGCCATCACGTACACGTGTTTGCTTTGGCATTGAGAGACTTGACATGTGCATCTCCTGAGAGCAGTACTAAAATGCACTACGGGCGTGATTTATTTCGACTAATAAGAAAATCCTCGAAGGGAATAGTAGTAGAGAAGTCAGAAGATTTCAAGAACGAAATCAATTCGGAGGGCGAAAATCCCGAAATGGTTTTGTTCGCCCAACGGAAATACAATTATCGTCTTATCCTCGAAACTGACCGGGGGAGTAACATTCCCAACGTAGCCTTCAGGAGCAATTGCAATGGCGACGCTCTGGAGGTTTTGGCTATCGATATTCTAGGGAAACTCTGGGTCTTAAATATCTCGCCGCGATCCCAGGACACCTATCATTATTATGTTGATAGTTTATATCACGAGTATCATCTGACAAACGCCAGTCGGAACCCTGGCTTGAGAATTCCCTTCGAGTAAGTTGAACGATGACCCCCCCCCTCCTCCTAATTATTTCTCCATACCTTTTGCTACGTATCTGGAAATATAAGTCATCCGGGTAGGTCGCCTATCGGAGGCTAGGATTGCGGAACTGCTTTTGATCGTCTTGGGATATCTCTTCTATCCAGTAGAATGTTTAGCCTATACCTTTTAAAACGCTAACTCGGGAGAAACAGACTGCCTCGAGGCTGGGGTGTTCTTGTGTTGCCTGAGAGTAGCTTTCTGCCAACTAATACTTTCCAAGAGTCCCTTGGGTTGCGCCCATCAGAAGCCGTGTACGTAGACCATCCCGATTCTGGCTCTTATATCGGGATTCATGGGGGACTCGGATATATTAAGAACAACTCGGCTATTCACCCTTGGGTTAGACATCACCAGGAGCAGCGATTTGGCATCGACCCGAACTGGTTTGGCGATTTTAATCCAATATGGTACGATCCCTGGAGTTGTAAGGGAAAGTGGACTGCGGCTCAAGATGAACCTGCCGACGAATCCCCAGTAAAACTCCCTCCTAACTCGCCTCGAACGAGCAACCCCTTCATGGCTGACGGGAGTAGCGGTGAGTAATAAAACCTCGGATGATCCTTCCCCCTATTTGCCCTTGACGAGAGGCAAAGACCGCATATTTTGTCTAGACCTCACGGGAGACATTACTAACCTTTTAACCCTATAGTGATGAGAACATACGAAACAGATATCGAACTCATTGGTAACCGCCAAGGTCATAGTGTCGGCATCATGTTTGAAAAAGCCATATGGCAGAACAAACCCTCGCGATCTGTCCTTCCGCAGGTTCCATTCCCGTGTGAGCGCCTCTCTAACCTGCTTCACGTGCCGGAACTGTCCCTGGTCGTAGCGGGCTCGATGTGTGGCCGGGTAGCCTTGATCACACTAACGCGACCATTAAACTTGCGCTACCCGTTCCGACGCGGCTTTAGAATCGAGACTATCTTGCCAAAACGCGAGGACGAGGATCGCCGCCTGCGGCCTATGTGCCCCCTTCTCGGCGTCGCTATCGGACCTATTCCGTCGGATGGAGGAGATAGAAGTTCGGGAGACCGACCCATCGGTGAACGCCGCTATCGCATTATGCTCCATTATTACGACCACAGAATCCTTAGTTATGAGGTGTATCGCAACATGATGACTAGCGAGCTTCTGGTTATTTGATCTCCGCTTACCCCCCAAGAAAATACCCTAGCTTCGTGTGTACAAATTAGAGAGGGGTTAGGGAAATTGTGATTGGAACCCGAAGTTTCGTCAAGACTGAAATTATGGAGAGCAAAAACTAGAGGGAGATACGAAGGAAGACTCTACGAACTTCGTATCAATGAGTAAAATATGAATAAGAAGAGAGGAAGGAAGAAGAACAGGAGACCGATTCTATCTCTACTTGATTTTCTCGAGTCCTGTTTCGCGACATGACAGCCATTTTTTGATACCCCTTTTACTGGCGGCAAAGTTGTGCACCAGTACCACCAGTATGTAGAGACTTAATATGTTTAGCAGCTTAGCTATACACCTACTTTTCTATAACCACGAGAATCGAAAACACGCTGTGAATTCGGAATATTAAGTTGTTTCCCAGCCATGGTACGACTCAATGGTATATAATATTGGCGGATTGCAAACGCAACATATACGCGTTGGGTGGACTGGACCCGGAGCCTGTTCCGATGGACGACGGATCCGTGCTATCATCCTCGACGAGCAACGCATTCCGCAACGCGTTGCTAGACATGGCTTTCCATATTCCGCTCAGGCCCGCTCCGATCTATAGTATATACATCGCATTATTGCCGAGCGCAAGACTATTTGCACAGTTGCTATCCTTCCTACACCAAGACCTGACCGCCGTTTTGCGTAACCAGCTTTCAATCGATAACACAGCGCACCGCACCGCGCCGCAGCGTCATGTGATATTGTGTCATTTCCTGCAGCTGTCTCGTACCACTATTGCCTGTAGTGTAGTCCTTGTACGCATCTACCCCCGCCCCTTCGCATCTGTATTCTGCTCTTGCTCCTCCTCAGCCTTAGTCTTCACCTTAACCCTCGGGTCCGGCGACATGCCCGGCTCCTGCCCCGAGGCGTGCACGCCTGTGCCGCCGGATATCCCAGCCGCGGCCTTCAAAGCGCCCTTGACGTCGTTGGCGACGGGGGGCGGGTCCATGTCGCCGCCTTTGGGCGCGTCGGCTGCGTCGACTGGGGACTGTAAGCTAGTACTGAGAGAGCAGAGAGAGAGGGGGGGCATACTGCTGTTTCCGCGACCGCTGTTTTCGGCCATTGCGTACCAATGAAATGAGGAGGTGAATTGGGCAGTTTATCAATTCCGTACGGCGGCTGAAGACGTTCTTGAATGAGTATGTATCTACCTGGATTATTTGGTGTCTACGTAGATGTAGCTTGAGTGCTGTGCTGATCTATGACGTATGACAACGTTGATAGAGACGACACGGAGTGAAAGACCAGCGGAGGTCGCCAATTAAAACTCCAACTCCGGTATAGTCAGTTAGCTGTACTACATGTAACTCCCTATCGAGAGCCAGGTTACTGTATTAATTCGTTCTTCGATTAGCATTTGTACTTCAAGGTGAATACCGAAATATTCTCGACAATGTTAATATTGATAAAAATACTTTATTAGGAATGTCAGTTACTATGATATCCGGCCTGCTAACGCGTCAAATGGTATCAAAACCCCTGGTAATAGCCAAGGTAAGCTAATTAATAACATGCAGGTCGAAGCTAAACTCTTCTCCCAAAAACAAATAAGAAAGCCAATTTACGTTGCCGTACCCATGTGCTTGCCAGGTAGACATGAAGCTTCGTAACACGACATATAATACACTGCGTGTAGTCTTCCCCCATAATAACTCCATCTGTTGCTCTTGGCTTGGTTAATTTGAATATCAAGACGCCTCGCAGTAGGTATTCAGTATAGATACCATCGCCAACCAGCCACCAAACCTGTTACACTCCGAGGATATAACGCTCAAACTTTTGTGTTTCTTTCTGCATCTTTGGCTGTTTCTTAAGCCTTGGGTTCCTCCACCACTTTGCTGGTCTC
Organism: Xylaria sp. Z21; assembly: GCA_037356095.1. NCBI lineage: Eukaryota > Fungi > Ascomycota > Sordariomycetes > Xylariales > Xylariaceae > Xylaria > Xylaria sp. Z21. The sequence goes on along the minus strand of JBAWJX010000048.1, from coordinate 140,885 downwards.
GGCACCCGTAGTAACTTCAGGAGCTGCCTCCTGAGGCACAGTTTCTTCGACGGCGACACCTTCCGATACTGCTGCCGTGGGCTCGGTCGTCACTCCAGTAGTGACTTGGGGAGCGTGCTCCGTCTCCGCCTCCGCCTGTGCAGGTTCGGAGGCCTTTGTGCCCGTCTTCGTTCTCTCCTTCGCGATCCAGCCCAAGAATAGAGGAACATCTTTCCAGATGATGCCCGGGAGGGCTAGATCCTGGATCCACAAGGGTAGAACACCCGCGGCATCGCTGGCGGTCCCAAGAAGCCACTCGATTTTGCCGTCTTCGAGTTTGCGTATACGCTCAATGCTTGCGTAGAATGCGATCTGGGCGCCCTTTTCCTTGGATAGATTGGCCTTGGGGCTTGTTGCGAAATCCGGCACAGGAATGCTGACGATAACAATTTCTGGGGCGCCAGTCCCTTCTTTCACTGCACACGACAGCTGAAGTACGGGGAATGTGCGGTCCTTGAGAACAGGGCGGCCGACTTTGTGGCGCATCTCCTCGACCACCAGCGAGAATCTATCCCATGACTGGCCGGCCTCTTCCAATTCGATGCCTGTACAGTCCCACCGTTGGGCCTCGTTTGCGCCAATAACGTTAGGTGTAAATGCCATTTCGGTTTTACCGTGTTCTAGACGGAAGGAGTGATCGAACTCGTCCCAGGATGCCGTGCCCTTTTTTGCCGCATCTTCGTGCACACTGAGGCGGGCAGCCCATGTCTCCTCTTCGACCTTAGTCTTGATATTATTTTTTGAGGCAACAGCCTGCAATTCCTTGACCGGGATCACACGTTCTATGACCTCAACCTTGGCGGTCGAGTCTGGGCTTGATTTGCTACCCTTCGATTTCCAGAGCTTCTTGGCGTCCGAGGATGGGGTCTTGGGTGCCGCGGCGTCGATGAAAGGGAGGGCCTCCTTGAGAATTGATGCGATGAATAGCTTCAATTCATCTGGACCAGCCGTCTCGGCGGGAAGTTGCCTCACGGGCAGACCCCAGCGACGGACAAGTGGCCCTAGCTCGTTTTCTGAAGACATCGCAAGTCGAGTCTCGGATAGGAATCGATAGAAGAATACCACGTATGGAATCAACGCAGTCTAGCAGTCCGCGTCGTCGAGGAGTATATCGGGAGCGCCGCGAGGAGTCTTTATACAGTTCGCTTAGAGGGAAGGCGAGCCTTCGAATAATTTCTGGATGTCTCGGAAGTGAATCGTAGTAGTGATGCTAGTTGATTGTCTAGCTTCAGGGGGTGATAACGATCTTCCAGCACACGGGTGCATGTATATACGGTTTAACAAATATAAGCGAGGCGGAGGAGATTAGGTACTAGATGAATAGGAGTATGGAGGAGGCGGTTTTGGGGGTTGTAGCATGGTACTGGATCAGGATGGTGGTAAGATGGTGATTAGGTACCTATGTAGGCATCATCTCAAACAGTAAGTAAGCTAACCTAGTTCGAGAGGAGGCAGCGGGTAGTTAGCAGGAGCTCCTTGCATTAGCGGGGTGCTAAGCATTTGTCCATCTCGGGATCTCGGCTACACCCCTAGCTATTGGTAGACCCGTCAGGTACGGTAGCTTGGCAGGTACTTACCAGGTAAGATATCGAACATTATCAGATATGTAAGAGGCAACAACAGACCAATTGGGAACATGTTTCAGGAATCACCAATCGACAATTCCCCATCACGGGATACTTGTTACCAGGAGATCTTGTTGGCACTGAAAATGCCGTCTTCAGGGATGTTGATCTACATCCAAAGTTTCCAATCACTGTTTCCTATCACTAGCGTCTCATGAAGAACAAGTTTGGGAGACAACAGATGCAGTTGGAGATGTTCGCCAGATCTTTCGATCTGGACCCCCTCCTCGCATCGATATAAACACCTCGCCCAGACGTCCCAACCTTCCCACGGCCGATGTCAATGCCTGGAGACGAAGAATGCATGAGGGGAAAGTTTTCGGCAAAAGGGCATCTTCAGATGCCAACGTCTCTGTTCCGGCTCCTGGTTCGCCTGTGCACTTGCAGACACTCCCGCCTCACCTTCGTACCCCCAATGCATCTTTTGAGAGTGGCAGGTACAGTGTGTATCATAGGTGGGAAGGAAGTAGTGAGACCCCTACAGTATTTAGCTGGCTTCTGTACGGCTAGGACCCCACGAACAATACAACAACAACATCACTACAATTCCTATATTCTCACCGTGAGGATTGGGTACCTCTCCAGGGACATCGTCTCTCAACTTAGATGCTTCAGCCATATGTGGGAAGAAAGCCAGTCCGTATTCCTCTACATCATGGAATACTGCAGGTACTCTGGTGATAAAATCCCTCAAAGTGACCACATTCTTGAAGGTCTCTTCAAAGCACACATGCTCTTGAGGCCTGAGGTAATAGTGTGCCCACAACAAGGTAAGATAGTGAAGCCGAGCGTTGTTCATCTTGCTTTCTGGTGACATGGCAAGGCATTTTCTCAGCAGTCAAAAACAATGATCTGTTGTAACTATCTAGATCGTAAGGAAGGGCTGCCTAGGTAGCTCTTTCTGTGCCAAACGCCCTCACATCTAGGTTTGTGCTACCCGCATTGTCGCTGTCGCAGGACCAGCTCTCCCGCCTCAGCCCAGCCCGCTCCAAGCATCATCGCAGCGACAACTGCGACATCGAACCCGCAAACATTACCTCAAGTCTTCACATTCGCTAACCATTTCTGCTGCAGCCCAGAAATTTCCCGCGACATTATTGCACCGAAAATCATTCCCGCCGCCCTCCCATAGTTACCGACCTCGACATTTGCCGATATCCTCTCGACATTTCCCTTTCCTTGCCGACAAATACCTACATTCATTTCCCAATCATCATGTCGGCGAAGGAGTTCGCAGCTTTTCGTTGGGAAAATAGGCCATTGGCGGTCGACAATAGTGGCATTCCGACTAGTCTTCAAGGATGCAACACAAGTGCAAACCGGACGGCATTTGTTGTCAACAAATTGCGCGAGTCAGTCACCAACGATGCGCGAATTATTATAGACGAACGAGCCAAGTCCAATTCTGTATAAACTCCCTCACACATATATCCTTTCACAATCCACAAGCCCAGCAAACCAAACACCCAAAAACCGTCCAGTCGAACTAACTTGTTTTACCTGCAGCAGAGTTCTTGTCTTTGGCCGCCGCAGCTTTGATCTTGAGGTACATATCATGAACGGGTTCCCTAAAAATCGCTCGTAAAGCCATTTGTCGGATCTCCTCCACTGCTGCTGGGGCTTTTGTATAATATGGCAGGTAAGATCCGGGTTACATGCGACCGCAATGACCGTAACAACTTTATCGAGTTCGTATTGGTCATCCGGCTGACGTTAAATGCATTACGTTGCGCAGAGTGTCAAAGCTGGTGGTAAGTAGCAGCATCGAGGCGAGGGCGATGCCGGCATAAGCATCCAAAATCTGCGTTATGCACTCGTATTAGCAGATTTATACATAGTTTATACCTATGTTATAGGAAGGCCAACCGGTATATCTGAGCCTCAACAACGTCTCTCGTGGAAAATTCTTATACAGACAAGGTCCGCGTAGCACGCCTGTCTTAAGGCTGTTGGGTGGTTAATTCGAGGGGGCATGGTGTTAAGCGTGGTCGGTTTTTAAGAGGCCGGGGGGAGGGGAAGGGAGGGTATTAAGTAACTTAATGATTCCGTGACGCCGCTTCAGTTGTTCCATCGAATAAATCTACAAACTCAGCAGACTCCGTAAGTCTTAGCGAAGGGCCGTAGTTATTGGGACTGCGCAAAATAACTGCTGCTGCGCTCTCGATTGTCTGTCTATATGAAGCCACACCTGGATGCTGAACCGGGCCGAGGGGTCTTTGCAGTACCGCGCAAAGAATCGGACGTGCCACGGCTCGCTAGGCGAGAATGCCCCTCGAGGTTTTCCGCGGCGGCGAGGACGGCTTGGGGATTCTTGTCCCGAAGGAAGTTTAATTAAACATATGCCTTACACTGCATGATCTATCTCCTTCTATATTACATACTTCTCAACAATGACGAGGGGTCGTACGCACTGCTAGCAGCAGTGAAAAGTCGGCTTAGGGATCGATGTGCTTCGGCACCGCGATCTCGAACAGCCCGCAGCGTTTAGGCCACGCGAGAGCCACAATCGCTGCAACACTACAGACGGGGGCGCCACCGATGGTGACCTAAACCCCCTTAGCGAAGGCCACTGCTTCGGCGACGGAGACGAAAGCAACCGTGAGCACCCACGATACCAAAAGTAGAATCCAGGCGAACGCGACGCCGAAGGGCTTCATCATGAAGACCATGCTTGCCCTCTTTTCTATCTGGTCTTCTGCTGAAAACCTCAGTCCTCCTCGTGCTCATCGCGCGTAACTCCGAGTAGGTCATCTTCAGACGCGGAGGTTTCCTGCCGCAGCCGTGGCTTTTGCTAGATGAGTTGCCGGTGCACTCCCGCTGGCCTCCTGGGACGGGGGTCGACGGTGCGAACCAAGGGACAACATGTTAGTGCGTGAGTGGGTGAGGTGGGTGAGGTGGGTGAGTAGGTGAGTTGTGATTCTGCCGATGCTCCCAGCTTATGAGCGTACTAATCCAGATAGTGTCCTGCATGTCCTGAAGACTGAACGCAAGCCCGGCTGCTATCTCCTCAAGGCGTAGCTGAGACTTGGCCTCCGCCGCGCCCTCAAGGTTCGCAATACTAGCATACTGGGTTTGGATTGGACGACCGAATAGTGTCCCGTCTGCAACCGACTTGCGTAATAGAAGGCCGGGGAATAGCTTGTCCCATGCTCCGATATCTATATTAACGTCATACCTGCCCGGACGACGATCCACTACATCCACGGTGTAGGGAGAGGCGTCGTCGTTTCCATCGGTTCGGCCTCCCAGCCCAGACTTGCGCAATAGCAAGGCGCGTGTCAACTCTCGTTGCGCGCGAAAGTCCAAGTATGCGAACAGGCTAGAAGGCACAAGACGCAGCGAGGTCAGAAAACGAGTGGCGCAAAGAGATCGAGCTTGGTTCGAGTGGAGGTCAGGCATGGCCAAGGTAGAGCTCACAGTTCTGTAGGTATTGAATATTACTAATAGTCCACAGTCGAATCCATTACTTTGTTGAGGGCAATTGCGCACTACTAGTAACTGAGATATCTAGACGATTCTGCAGATCGAGAAGTGGCAATGACGGGTGTCGGTAAAGCAGACTTAGTTTGATAAGACCAACAACTCTTGGGTTATCAAGTCTTGCCTTTCTCTGTATGGTCTCATAGTGCGTCTCCCGCCGAGATCCTATCATCAGTGATCTTAGAGGCTCTAACTGAATAAAAAGGAGGATGAAGGTAATTTCTGCAATGAGAGAGCAATAGATAAACAAAGGCGAATATAATAAAGTAGATAAACAGACAATGTTGTCGAAGCGATGTAAACATAAATAAACAACTTGGGATTGACAGAATAGCTAGTCAGACCGCAGGCATACTCAACGCCAGGTAGGGGTATAAGGAAGGAGGGAAAGAGAGTCTACGATCTCTAAGAAGGTTAACCCTTGTAAGACAAACTAAGTTCAACTTCAAAGTTGCTTGGAATTCTATTTACACTAGTTAAGTTTGGGAGACTTCATACGGACATCACGTCTCTACTACTAGGCAAATGATATCATCGTTGCTTTGTTCTCATTCTTTCATATTAAGTAATACTGTATCTGTATGTCTATGCCATGTTCTCATAACACGCCTAGGGAGAATGCGCTGCGTGCTCCTTAGGCAAACCTGTAGTTGTACAGGGAGGGGGTATTGCCGGATTCAAACCGTATATACACTTCATCGGATTAATCATTCTTATTAAGGGTCTCTTCTTTTTGGTCTCTCTATTGCTCCCGCTTCTCCCAGTAGATGTTGGCGGGCTCTAGGGGTCGTGAAAACAGCGACGCGTAATCTGTGCCGATGACCTTATTGCTACCGTCGACGTTGCGAAGCTTCAATTGACGAACCACCATCGCTACGATGGTCTGTAGCTGCACGTTCGCGAATTGCTCGCCGATGCATCGGTGTCGGCCGGCGCCAAACGGCAAGTAGGGCGAATTGGCACCCTTGCTAACCAATCCGTACCCGTAGTCGATCTTCTCCTCATCCTCTACTGAGTTGACTAGTCTAGGCGCAAGATGGGAGTCCTTGTTCCATCGAGTAGGCTCCCATAGGTCTGGCTCGGGGAAGTAGTTGGGATCAGTGGCACTGACGCCAGCAGCTGCGAGCAAATTGTGGCTAGTGGGAACGACATATTTGGTTCCAGGCACAGGCATGGGCGACTTGACGGCACGAAGGATGGAGTGAATAGGAGCATGCAATCGTAGTGTCTCCTTGATGATCGCCTGGTTTAGGGGGAGCTTCGAAAGGTCTTCATAGGTGAGTGCTGGCAAATCGGCACCAAGATTCTCGACCTGTTCACGGTAAAGGGCCTCGAGGATGTCCGGTCGGGAAGCTAGTCGCAACATAATCCAGGAGGAGGTAGATGACGAAGAGTGCTGTCCAGCCATGAGAAGTGCAATCATCATGTGCGCAACCTCGTGGTCAGGGATCTTGACGCCGTTCTTGTATGTCGAGTTCATGAGATGCCACATGATATCCTGAGAGTCAGACTTGCCAGCAGCCCGACGCTCCTTGATCGTGTCCATGTAGATTTTGGCAATAGTCTGCTGGGCGTGGTCTCGTCGCTTATTCCAGGGGAGGGGTGCCCAATGAAGCATGAAGTTGACGGGGCTGAAACCCATATCAAGATCGTGGTATAGATCGGCCAAAGACTCGTCGAACTTGTTTCGGATCTCTGCGCCTTGGAGAGAGTGGGAGGCCGTGAAAATGGTGATTTGAGCCATGCTCTTCGAAATGTTAACGATACCGAACTTGCCCTTGAAGTCTGGGCTTCTCTTGAAGTAGTTGGTGACCTCGTCGGCGATGATAGGGACATATGATTGGAAGGCCTGGGTTGTAAGGGCAATCTTCATGAACTATTTTCGCACAACCTTGTTAGCAACAATCTTGAAAATGCACTAAATGAGCTAGGAGCCGTACCTTCTTCTGCTCCATGAGCTTTGAGTTGGGACAATCGTAAACCACATCCTTGCCAAAGACAGGGGTTGTCAGGACTGTGTAGATTTCCTCGGCGTTCACGTCCTTGAGCTTTCCGTTCAAGATGAAATCATTGCCCGCCGGCCCGACGTACACGGTTGTTTTCTTGCCGAGGAGAACGAAGGTAAAGATATCGCCATACTAAGATGTCCAAATTAGGCAGGGAGCTAGGGGTAGGTATTCCAGGATATCGACGCACCTTGTCACGGTTCTCCTTGAAGAACCTCGGAGGGTCCATACCATATGTTATGGTGCTTCCTATTACAGGAAACCAGTGGAAGACCAGCGGAGGCTCATTGGGGTTCTTGAATAATATTTGCTGCAAAACGTTGAAGAAAACAGCGATCAGTAGGAGACCGGCAGCTACAACTCCAACTTGCGATACAATCGACAGCTGGGATAGCTGCTGGGACAGAGGTCCCGAGATCTCTTGTAGGAGACCCATTCTGGCGATGATATCGTCCTCCGACTCCCACTTTGGTATCAATTTGTCGTGCGTGAGGGGACGGGAACTAGGTAGTACGGACGGGATCAACAGGTCGGGGACGTGGTAGAATTTATAAAATTAATGGCACTTAAATACATGGACACGTCTTCCCGCTTGCTGGAGAATCCGATATTTGGGCTTCAGGGAATTGTCCAATGGATGGGGCGATAGCGATAGCAGGATAAGGGGTACTGCGGGGAGCTATTAGCCAATCGCATTGCGATAATTCCAATCCGAAAAGTAGCAAAGTACCTTTGCGACAAAATACGAATACGAAACCGTTTTTCCTCTGTATTCGCTTTGAGGATACTGCAAGTTAATGCTTTACTCCATCCGCATTATCAGATGGGTTAAATGCACATATCATGAAGCATTCTTATATCAGGCAGGCTACTCATGATCCCAAGAAAATCGGCTCATCAAGCATCATGCCATAAGTTTTCCTTAGTAACATATCGTTCCGCCTGTAAACCCAGCATTATGTCTGTTGTGGGAAAGAACCTAATAATAAAAAATTTTGGACTCGTGCGATGTATTCGGGAATGATACGAGGACAGTGCCATACAGCTAGATAGCCGCACAGAACTAATTTATGACCCCCTAACTAATGCCTCTTGAACGGAATGATATTGTAGTCACATGCATTTTCATCAGTACCTAGGAGAGGCAAAGCAATGTCCACGGATAGATGAATAAGAGCAAAACTCTCGGCTATTTCCGCCAGCGTCATATCTATATCATTATTCCCCGAACCCAGACAATGGTATACTAATGGGCGGGGCGCATGCAGAACGCGTGGAATTTAACATATCTACGAGCCCAAATCGTATCGCATAGTCTTGTGGTCTAAATAGTAGATAGGAGAAGCTGTCGGAAAGACTTTTTAAGAATAAATATTATAACATTGGGTAGAGTATGGATAGCAAAGTCATTGCGGCCAGGGCCATTTGGCGAATTATATTAAGACAATGGCTAGTACGTGTCTGATATAGTAGAGCCCGTAACTTATACGCCGGTAGCCTTGTTTTCTCAATCCCATTGTATCAGCTTAATGAATTGATCCTCTCGGCCATCGAGGCCATGCTTGGGTATATCTAAACGAATGACGCCCCTTCCGTACACAACTAGGTAGGTGTCTTCAAAATGACTTGCTAGGCCAGACAGCCCATCCTGATCGAGTTTATCCGCATTTTGCTATGCTCAAATGTCTTGCTAGTTCCCCCGAACGCCATATAATGAGTATGCAAAAATTTGAGTCCGGAGCGCTTTCCCTCTGGTCCGAGGAGCTTGGTATACATGTAGGTGCCGAAAACGCCATTTCAAGTTTTCCTTATTATAATGCTATGCCAGTCCACAAGAAGTCCCCATCAATGTTAACCCAGTTTTTGTGTGCCATGGCTTTGTCCCAGCCCATCATCACAGCCAGCAGTCGACAGCCCATCGCACTCATAGTACAGATGACGGCGTCGCTTGCCTCGCCGAGAACCGCCAAATCCATCATGTAGGCACGCCCAATTAGCCCTCTAAGCCGCATGGCGTCAGCCGACGGGGGTTCTAGTTCTGGCGAGTCGTCAGTGGCTGCGTCCATGTTGTGTAATGTTGTGCGGCCGAGATTCCAGAACATGCTCGCAAAGAAGCCGCCTTCCCAGCCGAACGCCTCGTCGACAAACTTGTGCATCGTTGATCGGTCGAAAACAGTGGCCTCTGCCTGTTGCTTTCCGGCCAGCTTGATCAGCTCTTGAGCCCGGATGGAGAATTTAAACTCGTCGGCTTCGTATACATCCGGGTTATCTGACGCGACAACCATAAAAGAGTGTTGTTTGGCAACTATGTCCTCTCCACCTAGAGGCGTGCTGAAGTTGTGGCGTTCCTCAATGAGCTCCTTAGACCTCTGCATGTACTGGTCTAGCGGTATGTACGCTCCGTTGTATTGATATTCAAACGGATGTACGTCTCCTTGTCGGACATGAACCCCAATGATTGTGCCATCATTGTAATTACCGGGTGGCACTTTCGCCCTTGCCTTCAGTTCCCTAACACGATTGTTCACATAGGGCTGATCGTCATTATTCAGACGAAACAATGCTTCGTACCCCGTACGGGCGAGGTCATAAATAGCCCGCTCTCGGCTGACATCAGACCGCTTGGTGTTTTCGTATTCAGCAATGAAGCTACTTCCGAAGATATCCCGAGCCGTGGTAGCCGACACGACGAGATGCTTCGCGTTCCGGGGACAAGGCAGCATTTGATATCTCGGTGGTGGCTTACAGTTTTGAACAGGCGACGATTTGAATATGTCCGTATACTGACCATAGGCCCATCGTGAGTCTTCAATAAAGAATGCTCGCTTTTCCTTCTGGGCAAGGCCGTAGGCTGTCCATAGCATCATCAAAGTAGGCCCTAATCCTGCGCCGGATGATTCGAGTACGAATGTCATAGACGTCCTGCAGGTTTCCATATCTGCTCCCCCGTCAATCCTTTGCCCTATCAGACGCCCGACCTGCGCCCGGGCTGTGGATGCCTTCGTCTTTTCCTCAACACCCGGTAAAAGACCCTTCTTTTCGGCATCTCTGACGTCGATAAAATGAGGGTCCTCATAGTAATAGTCCTGTGGCGTTTGTTGTGACAACTGCGAGTAGCCACGTAACTCTCTGACATGAGCGGCGACCTCCTGGCATTTCGCGCATATATCGGAATATTCCTTCATCGACAAAGGAAATTGGTAAGTTGGTGGAATAGAAACCGTCCATTTTGATTTTCCGTGCTGATCTGTGACTGCGATTGGAGTTGGGAATTCGGGCAGCTCGTTCTGCCCAACCATTTCATATTCTTCCCCATCAAGAGCCCACCCAACAACTGAAATCTGCTTCCCCTCCTGCACAAGCGTTCTAACAAACAGAAGAAGTGCTGTTATCCCTATCGCCCAAGCTAATATTCTTAGTACTCGACTTGGTCTTGGCGCCGATGATGATTTGCGTGGCCGCGGGAGTAATGCTGGCAAACCTGGCGAAGGCGGCGGTGAAAAGATGAGATGGTTGAAGTTGAATCGTGACGAGGTGGATGAAGTGGGAGCTTTTTCGCCTTGGTATGAGGCAGCTCTACGAAGGTTCAAACGAGGCGGGGCGATCATCACCTTAGGATGAGCGCTCCGGGAGAGATCCATGGCAGGGGCCATTGTTGTAGCCGTCGCGGGTCTGCTGCATGAATTCTTGCCCCAAGACAAGCCGTTAAACAAGCGCCTATGATCGTTTGATAGGATTCCAATGTCGTTATGCCAATCAAAGGGAGCAACCAGACAGCCATAAACCGCAGGAGGAGCGGCGGCGAGGAGGCAAGCTGACAAAAGTGAGGGAGCCACGGGAGTTTGGACTCATGAACTGGCCATCACAGCCAGTAGGTCGATGGCATTCCAGAATTCCAGACTTCCAGTGACAGCAGGAGCAACAAACAAACCAAGGAGACACGAGGCGGATTATCGGGGCAACGGGAAGGTGGTCAGCTCGAGGTAAAGGTAATAAGTAAGAAGCGATTTCGGATAATGACTGAGGCTGGGTACAACACCGCACCCGCCGAACAGCTGAATGGCAGGACGGTGGGAAACGATCGTCAGCTTAAACAGGTAGGTGATGGGCCGGAGGGAGAGAGGACCGCGAAGATCTAGCGTGGCTGCGAAGTGGACTTGGCCTTGGCACGATGACGATGGTCTTATTGCAAGATTACCGTATATGAGATTTGGGCTGTCGTTGGACTAATCCCTGAGGATGCAGCGACGATCACGAGGCTTGAGAGGAAAAAGAAGAGACTGACTCGACTGACTGGCGTGCAATGAGGACCCCATCCCACTCATGAGTAGGACATGCATGGGGAATGCATAGACAAGTGGGAAGTGCAGGAATAAGTGGCACGAGGCACAGAAATTGGGTTTTGACTAAGACTAACTACATATACATTTACACGCAAGTCTAGATACCTGCTAGAAAGAGAAAGGCACATGCAGAGAAGAGAGAAGCTAGAGAGGACAGGATAGAGGATAGAGCAGGGTAGACACCAAGTTTCAGATGGCACGAACCGACGAGCCACGAGGTTTGCATGGAGCAGGTGCCAGCCATCACCGGGACTCTGATCTGTACATGGTAGGTAATACAGATCACCTACCTACATCTACATCTACATCTGCACTCGCATTGAATATCTGGGGAAGTCTAAGACCCGTAGTACCTACACTACCTACTACTTAGAGGTATATAGCGCAGTATTAGTTCGAATAAAAGTACCTAAAACCAGAGCTTCCTCTTCAAGCCCGGCGAGCGAATTACTAGGTACGTATTACTACAGAATTGTGCTGCTCGGCTTCTCCCTTTTTTTTCAGGGACTTGGGTATTTTTATTGCTTGCACATGTCTATGTGGGGAAGAATCTGACGATGATTGACGTTTGAAGGAGTACTCTTTGGGATTGTGGGGATACGATGATGTCAGAGCCTACCTAATACGACCATATTATACTATGTGTGCTACAGAACCCGTAACAGTGTACAGCAGTAGCCCTACTAGGTAATATTATTAGCTGTTGGTACCTACCTAGGTACTTTACAGAGAGTATACATACCTAAGTTACCTAATAATGATTCGCTGAAGATGAAAGCAGTTCGCAACAAGTATGTACTCGTGTATATAGACCTTACTCTTTACATGTACGTGCGTATTATTGACTCTGCACTGACTCTGCTCGGTATGTGGCGGTAGATCCCTTTTTATGGCGTGTAGCGGCAGGCAAGCGATGATCTACCTGTTGTACTGGTAGTTATGCGCCACAATTTTGATCCTAAAGAGGGTTAATCGGGAGAGACGGATTGCAGGTAGAATAGTCCTCTACCTCCTATTAACTCTCCTCGTCAACTCCTAGATTTATATTGGCCTCTGTGCCGAGATGAAGCCAACCCTTTCTGAATTAGGTACACCGTCTCGTGATTCCCTCAGCGGTAATTACCTACCAGAATAAAATAATTACCAAGTATCTAAGTAGGTAGGTGCTCGACGCTACAACAAACGTATGGTCTTTAGCGTAGGTATTCAGCAGCTCCATCCAAGTCCGCATTCCGAGAAGTGGCCCCACGGCCAGTCAATAACGATTGGTTTATAGGGCGGCGCACATCCCCAGTCGTTGGGACCCCTGATCTGATGAAACAAGCTAAAAAAAATTCATGCTACCTAGGTACCTGCTTGGCTACCTCGGACCGGGCTGGGGAGGACCCTTTCTTTTTCATCATGCATGTACTCCGTACCTTGTGATGGTATTAGCTTAGGCGCTTTTTTTGCTCACCTCTAAATTGCTAACGGACATTACCTTACCAGGTAAACTCCAAGCTGGGTTATTGTCGATATATTAGTATATCGCTGTTCCAAGGGTCGACTATAGACATTTGCCAGAAACGGATATAATAGGCATGCACGCGGTCAGTAAAAAAAGACGCCTAAAGCTCTGATCGTCCTCTCAGTAGGTACTATGTAGGTAGTGTGCGGCACAAGAGTGAGTCTGCATGATAGGGGGCGGCGACGATCTTGTCAGATGGGAATGGTGATTCGGTCAATCTGAGCCAGCCATCTAGCCACTGACGTGTTGACGTGTTGCTTCGTCGTTTGCGCAACCCGCCCTCCAACACGCAAGATGTGGTCGTATTCCTGTACGTCTGTCTATCATCCAGAACTCGGCACTTCTCATTGGTTCTCATTCGCGTTCCAGTCAGCGTAGCAAAGTACTTACAGCATAACTACTGTAGGTATATGCTTTCTCGAATGCCGGCTATCCCCTCGGTTCTGCCTCATTGTCTACTAGGCCAGGTGAACTGGGTTTGGCTTGTTTGTGTGTGTTCGTCTTGTCTATGTGTATCTGTCTATCTATTTAATTTGTACCTGTTAGTTATACTACTACACAAATTTACAAAGCCAATCAACCTGCTACTGTCGAGCACCAACAACCGCTCCACCAAGCACAAGCGACACACTATATGTGGCGCCAGTATTTTTGTATTCGCCGAAAAGGCGTTTCGGTGGAATCTCTTCCCCGGGGAAGGAGGATGACGCCCAAAGACATGCCTTTTCTCTTGTCAGACTCCTAGGAGCTCCCCTTCGAAATGACAGGATCGTGCTCACCAGGTCGTCCGCCCATAGTGCCATCTTTCTTCCCAATTGGGTGTTTGCAATCGCGCCTTGACCCCATCCAACACCCCCCATCAAACAAAGATTTCCATTCTCCCGGTAGCTAAACGAAACACGGAAACCGGCTCAGCCCTCGTCAAATCTTTCCTCCCTCCCACTAGACTAGCTGGCCAATCGATGTCGTTTCTGCACACGCTCACCGATCGCCCGGGTTCGCTGGTCTTGTTTGGTGTACTGTCGAACGACACGACCTATCTACTGTATGTACTTACTTACGTACCCTCATCCGGAACCAGATGCTTGCTTGCTCTCTGTTCCTGCATGATTACAAGAGACGAAACGAAGCTTCGGCCGCAAGTCTAGACCTCTCATCACCCTTAACCTGCGTACCGTAATACCTACTGTACGATTTTTCCGCTTCGGAACGAAGCAAGAGAAAAAGGCCCCTAACCGAGGGGGCCCAGCCCACGACGGATTACCTACCAATGGCTAATTAAACCAACGACTCTTGAACTTCGCCGCGATGGCACGGTAGCATCACCACGAGAATAACCAGTGTAGTAGCGTAGGCAAACTAGATTCATCCATCGCCCTTCCTCATTCCCAACCGAAATCGCAACTGGAGAATCGGAATCTTGGTTGCAATAGTTGCAATACCCCCTGCCAACCGTCGTGTCACATAGATCATATGACGTTGAGACCCCAAAACGCACAGCCGGGTCTTTTTTTTTTTTTTTTTTTTTTTTTTTCGATGCCCCCAAGGACCCTGTCGACGAGAACCTATCTGAGGCTGAATTTCTAAGTAAGCATGCGTTTAGATAGAGATAGGTATACATGTCTACACACCTACCTATCATTAATCGATGGATACAGCAATCAAGATAATAGCTGCTGTGCATAGAACGTACGTAGCCAGCCTTCAATCGTATAGGTAAGATTAGCGCCAGAGCTTTCTCCCCAAAAAGCCATTTACACCGTAGGCAAGTGCGCGCAGGAGCAAACACAATAAAGCCCGAGATATATCTCCTAACGTTGCATAATATTGGCATTCCCTACCAGATAGGAGTGATAGTGGGGAGGAGGCACTCCCATCACCCACATAAATATGCCATGCCGTCGTCGAAAAAGAAAAAGAGCCCAATGGACCTCGAGACGGGAGGGAAGAGGAAGGTAGGTAAGAACGCGTGGGTATGTAAGTTGGCTCATCTGCGAATAACGCCGCCTCCTTGTCCGAGCGCGCATGTCCCAAGCCGACACAGCGCCCGGTCCCTGCCTGTTGCTCAGGTCCTCGATCAAAAAGATGACGGCATATGCACGCTCACATACATGCTCACGTACATGCTATAACATGATGCGGACCCGGGAGCTGAACAATCCCCTTGTCAGGAGCGGAACCGCGAACCAAGGACGACCCAGGTTTTTCGCCGCGCCCTTGCCGATTAGCACAGAAGAAACGGCGAGAAGTATGCATGGTTGCATTGTGTTGATGCCGAATATAAATATCATTTTCTGATTGCCCCCATGTTCAGCTTAATTATCTGGCGATGAAAAGCAATTATGTACCCGATCCGGGACTAGCCCCTGAGATACCACAGACTGTGGACCGTTTGTATGTTGCGGTTGGCCGCTTGAGTAATATACAAGATGTATAAACGAGGGTTTCTCCCCACCGAGTGTAAGACTGTGTAGTGCGAAGGAAAATTGCCCTCTTCCGTTCTCCCATGATAAGCATGACCGAACCATTACAACCGACCGACATAAATACAGGTTCCATCGCCTCCCTCGCGTTGGCTAATGGAAAGAAATACTAAATAAAATATGTGATCCGATGGGATCTCGGAAGGAATCAACACAGCGTAACGTCCACCAACCTCCTTTTCCTCATCACGACATTCGCGTACAACGAGCCAACCAAAATCATAGCAAACAGATACAAGAACATGATAGGGGTATAATATAAGCAGGTGAAAATAAAAAGGAGCTTGACCTAAACGCCGGCCTACTCCATGAAAGATCGAATGGCCGCTCTGCTCGCCATCACAGCGCCGTGACGGCGAGTTTATGCCTCTTGCATCAATGACTGGGCTTCTCCCCCCGCCGGCTGGTCATTTCGCGGCAGTTCAAGGCCAGGCTGGCTAAGATCTATAATGGTTTTCCGATCACTGGCAAGTCGAACACTGCCACGAACGCCTCTAACAAGCTGGCCAGACTCGACCCGGTCTTGAATCATCTCGTCTAACATCTTGCTCATCTCATCTACACTTCGCCTTCGAACGGGTGAGTATCCTTTGTTCTTGGGAACAGGAGGATCTGGCAGAGCGTCCTGCGGTGGGGGACTGACCGATTCCAAAAGGAGTGAGGCGCGGGCTTCACTCCTGAGGGTCTCGAGTCCCTCAGCAGCATCCCTCGAGCGTGCCGCACTACGGAGAGCTGCTAACATTTTGTCTTTATCGTCTAACCTCGCCCGGAGCTCTGCGATCTCGGCATCTTTATCCTTGAGCAGTGCGGACACGCTATGATCCTCACCGACCATGATGCCCTTATTCGGCGTGGAAAACCCGGCTGATGTCCGTGAAGAGCTAGCCCGTCGAGCTTGGAGCAACCTTTTCTCGAGAGTGGCAATGTATCGGTTCTTGTCGGCAAGGTCGGCTTGCAATGCTTGATTTTGAGCCTGCAAAGACGCTGTACCGTCGCCATACTCGCCTAGATTTTCTTCATCTTCGTTCAAGTTCGTCTCTTCACTACTCGAATGCCGTGCACCCAACGATCTGCGCCCTATTGTCGAGGCTGATGACCCCCTTGATGCTGTTCTCTCAAGACCACTGGGCGCCGTGACTGACGTGCGAATCGAGCTTTGGGAGAAACGGTTATGTATCCCCAAGGCACTATAAGTTCCATTGGAATTCACTCCGGTTGATTTGGAGCTCAAGATGAGGCGGTTCAAATGATCGATCCGTTCCTTCAGAGCCGTGCGCGCAAGTTGCATCTCTAAAATCTGCTCTTCGTGCCTCGCCTCCGCTTCCTTCTCCCGAGCTAGTTCTTCTTCCGCATCCTTTTCCTTTTCGACCTCTTCCGCCTTGCTGTGATTGGTTTTCGCTTGAGTATCAAGCTGTTGCCTAAGTTCAAGGATTTCCATTCGATACCGCTCTAGCAGAACTCTTGCGCCGCCTTCACCACCGGCACCTAAAGCTTCTTCAGCTCGTTTAGCATGGCTCACGATGCTGTTCTTTGCTCTCGAGGCGAACTTAAGTGTGTTGAGAGTTTCGGTCGCGTGGCTATTTGCCGAAGCAGTGCTTCCTGCCGAGCCGGTCTGAATAGTGCAGAGAATGCTCACAAGCGAATTACCCGATAGTGCACCTTGCAGTAATCTGGTGAGCTTGCTGTCCCTGTATGGCAAATGCTTGCCATCTTTGTCTCCACCCTTGCCTTCTTTCTCTTTCTGTTCTGACAGTTTCGAGATAACGGTTCCAAGGGTCAGTAAACTCTTGTTGATGTGAGACCCTTCCTGCCGGCGCTCCTTTGACTCCGCAGCTTTCTCCGAGCCAGCCAGATCGATTAGACTCAACGTAGATACACGAACACCACCTGGGAATAGTCCCGAACGTTTACCATCTCCCCCGGAGCCCCCTGGTAGGCGTTCTCTGCTCTCTACAACGATCTGTACGACTGCATGGCTGCGGGAACTCCTCGCATTGAACTGTGTGCTTGCGGTCCTTCGGGCTTGATCGCCACGAGCAATCACCCGGAGCAGCTGAGTGGGACTTTGCACGATCTCTTCCTTTAAAGGTGTCGCATAGACACCTCGTTTACTGTCCTCTCGAAGCTTGATCTCTTCCTGGGCGTTTCCAGTCCCGGCGGCGTTAGCTGTCGGCATACTAAGCAGATCGTGTATCCTCTCATTATAAATTTCGAGATAGCTCACTCGCAGCAAGAATTCTCTGGTTGGTGTTTCACGGATGTAGGAGAATATGTCGGTTATAGCGAGCGGAATTACACCAGGAGACGAGGCCGTGCCTTGCATGGAAAACGTCTTGCCCGTTCCCGTCATACCATATGCGAATACCGTTCCGTGGTAGCCTTCCATCACTCGACGAACTAAACGCTTTGCAATATGGTCGTACACACGGCTATTATCGTCGTGGGTCGTAAAAACATTATCTAAAAGCAGTTAGTAGAGTTAACCATTAAGAAGCGAGAAACTGACCATAGTAATAATCCCCGCCCTCGCGTCCGCGGTATGCAACCAGCGACTTTCGACCGTCTACCATCCACTCCCCTTCCGTTTGGCCATTGCTGCCTCCGGCATCCGGCCTCACACGAATGCTGACGAGAACATTTCCTTTACCATCTAAGCCCTTCGAAGAGCGCTTCTCTCTACCACCAGTCCCATTCGACTCCGAAGGGTCGTCATATGTGGTCGCCGATGTCGAACAGGAACCTTGGGCCGAGGAGCTGCGGCTTTGGGGAGGCGACGCTATACTAATCAACCCATCCGAGTGTCTTGTGCTAGCCCCGCCCAGAAGCGATTTGCCCTCTCCACCTCCATTCAGCAGGCTTGGTGTTCCACTAGACTGGAAGCCACTTTTAGATGATAACTGAGGAGTGCGAGCTCTCCTAGCTGGCGTGACAGTTCCGGACAGTGGACTTGGAGGCACGCTTCCGGCTCGGCTAGGAGGTTGAGGGAATGAGTTGATGCTAACGGTTTTTCGGATGGATCTCCCGGCGCTGTTCACTCCAGCACCCCTCGGCTTCGGAAGAGCCATAGTAGGTGCTGGGGACAAAGGGGGTCCGCCATGGAAGGATGCGGCGGATGGCGTTCTCAGCCCACTTCTAGGTGTTCTGGTCGGGCTTCCGATTCCGCCGGTACTCTTTCGGCTCTTCGATAGGGGCAAGGCCGGAAGAGCGCTCGTTGGTGGATCATTGGACCCTCGTATTCGTGGTAATGTGGTGGCCATCGTCATTTAAAATGGGGACGTGTAAAGCACGAGCTGGTAAATTTGTGAAGGCGCGATTCGCGTCTCACGCCCCCATGAGAGCGCCGACGTGGATGAATATTAGATGCGAAATGAGTTGCCGCAGTACCAGACAGGAAAGTCAAGTATAGAATGATTGTACAAAGGAGTCCACAATCATAGTCCAGTCACTAGGGATTTAAGTTCGCATAGAACAGGGGAGTCCAGTAAGTTGGGTTCGATCGAGGGTTTACGATTATCGTATAGTGGAGGGGTCAGAGTGTTGATGGGGGTTGCTGGTTCTGATTGGTTGGTAGTTCGCAATCCTCGTCAAGCTGGGCAATGAGAATTGGGCAGACACGCAACTGCGGATGCGGAACTGAACGACGACAGGTCTAGTGAGATCTGAATAGACTGGATCAATCAATATTTGACACACTAAGCAGTAGAAAAGCAGGTCGCATCCTTGGGAAACAGCATGCACGACGAATGGCTGGTCGAAGTTAAAGTTGGGGGGAAGAAGATCGATTAACTCACGGGAAGCAGGAGCTAACGACAAAGTTCGGACGGTGCTATGGCGGCGATCTCCAACAACCGGTGCCAGACCAGAACAAATCCTATTCGATAGAAGGCGGGCGTGTATCGGCCGCTGGATGTTGACTGCCGGATGGGCGACGTATTTCGTAAGACAAGGTGGAATCAGTCTCAGTCTGTAGTATAGAGCTTATGCTTCTTTCCCTATGGTCCGAGAGCGTATTCCAGCCGAAGTGGTTCCACGATGAAACAATCTCAAAGGAAGCTTGTCAGCCGCCGGGTATTATTGGAGTTTTTGCCTTTGTTGCTGTCAGGGGATCCGGTCAGGTCGCCAATACCGTTTCCTATCTAGGCGAGGTAAAGGAGAGGAAGGCAATAGGGTCGAGCGTCGCAGGCCGGTGAGAGTAGGAATGAGTGGGTTGCAACTATCAAAGCTGGTTGAACTCTTCGACGCAGGAGCTAAAGACGTCCGTCGCTGCCGTGGTATTCGAAAGGCCTATTCTTGTCGACCAAAGCATAAAATCCAGATAGACGAGCAACCAGGCTGGAAGTCACGGTAGCAGCACTAGAAGGTAGGTATAGTAGGTGAGTACCTTACGCCACACGGTAACAGTAACGATATGCGCTGCGCCGGCGTGAAGGATAGTAGTGTATAGTACTAGCAGCACCAGCACAGACACCAAGCAGCAATGGACTGAACTTCGAAGCAGACCGCGACAAGATGGTATCGATTGATGATCCGAATACTCAGAGTCCTTTCACCTAGTTTAGGGGCGAGCAACGAGTCCGGGTCGGGGATTGACCCTCCATCAGATAGGTACTCTACATTAGTCTAAGTAAGTAATGACAAGCATTGCTAGCCAGGAGCTATCATGCAGTGCGTACCTCCTCCAGTTCCGTCCAGTGACTGTACATAATCTGTACTGTACAGTATAGCGCCGCCTAGTTATGCCCGTTTAGGGATTAGCGGGGTAGCCGGGTGCGTGGGTGCTAAACCACCTGGGTAAGACACAGAACAAAACAACCGCAATGATCCTCCCCTATGTGTAGGAGATCATGTAGGTATCTACCTATCTGCTTCCTAAGTACCGGTAAAGATAAACAAAAGCAGATCCCTAGGTATGAACTAAGATCCAACGTAGCTTTCCATATATCGATAAACAATCACAAAAAAAAAACTGGTGTTTAATAATTAAATACCTGAACCGGATAAGACTCTTCGACGAGGCGGTTGTATCTGCTGTTTCCTTATTGTGTATTCTGCAGTTAGAGGTATACTGCGCTATTAGTCTTTCACTACAGTACATAAGTGCCTATCTCGCATCACTGCCGGTGGATCGTCAATTTTATGGCTATCACCCGACCCCTGACCACAATTTCCTGGACAATTTCCATCCGCGGCCTAACGTAACCCAAAATCCATCCCATCCCCATGAACCCTGCTGTTTTACCCTGCACCAGTATCGGCCTACTCCAACCACAGCCAATGCCAACCCTGGGAATTGCTACGCCATACCCTAATACGTCGTGTGCATATACTACTTGTATGTACGTTAATGTTGTACGCATAAGTTGACTAAGTACCTAGCAGGCTATGCTGTACCTACACGGATAGGAGAGAGCTTCGTCCGCATTCACGAGAGAATTTTATATGTTTGAAGGGGAACCCAGTACAGCACAGCATGTTGCTGTGCTTCTGAGAAAAACTCGTCAACTATCACTATAACGTGGACATTATCAGCCACAGTGACGATAGCTAACGGGCATCATTTTTAGCACTCCACGTGGCTATAGGCTCCCTTCATGACGCCTTCGCGGGGAAATCGAAGGCGGGTGCGCCTGCATACTTCGCCAAATACAACTCAACCACCTAACCTGTACAAACATCACCCACCTCAGAGAAATGAATAGTAATCATAATAACTGTTAATAGACATTGGCCTCCCTCGAAGATGCTCGTTGCCAACATTCTTTGGATGAGTAACTCCGACAACGCGTTGGCTTAGCTCAAAGACTGGATCAACCCGTCGACTATCGGATTACTCGCGCAATGAAACGCGCCATCGCGTATTCTCGATTTTCCTTTATTCGTCACTAAATCCATTTAGTATCCAATGAAATATTCGCGGGCGAGGCGAGGATTCGATATGGAGACCAGTAGTAGCTGCAGTTACAGTTGCGAATGTAACATTCCCAACGCAGGTCCAATGCCACTCGTTTCTCATTTCATGTGGAGTGGATTGCCTTCCCCGGTAGCGTCTCCGAAGTGTTATTCAGGGTGACAGTAGTGTAGGTATCCTGTCCAGGCCATCCAGGGGTCAAGGATGCTTCAGCACACTTGCCAGTCATATCTAATCAAGCAGAAGGGCAACTCGAGCCATGCCATCCTTCCTCTTCACTAGTAGGTGGTTGTAGCTCGCATAGACTCACAGAGTTCCAGAGTGTCGCTAGTCTGCTGCAGTTCAGCCCTTCCTGTCACATTTATTCCGCGGCGATCGTCGAGCAACAGCACTTGGTTGGGTTTGCGCGAGTGGTTATACGCCACGCTACGCCGAACCATAATCGGCCTTGATCGGCCGTTGGAGTGTAACTGGTTGGCAGCGAACGCCTCCTTGTCCGCTTGGCAGTGCAATTTCCCACACGGCGCCACTCTGCCTCGAACTGCTACGCTACCCCGCATCTGTGTATGGAAGCTTGGCAACGAGAACTGAGATGCCTTACCTACCTACTTGGTTGCAACACTTACACTAGCTGCCTCGCCTCAGTTATTTAGTCAGGGCGAGATGCATAGCACTCGATAATTATAGATGTAGGATTAAAACCCAGATCTTATCTCGGTTGATAATGTCGATATGACAATGAATTAAGGGAAATACTCGCAACCTCGGAGATGATTCGTCAATCGCATCTCGTTATGCTAAAGTTGCGCATTCGGAGTACAGTATCATAAGTCTCGTGCATGGTTATCTGTCTCACATGAAAGGCGAAGGTACGTACAAACTCTGCAGTTCAGCCCCAATAATCGTACATCAAGAGAGCAGCTACCTACGCTATGGATCATACGATAGCACGTTGATCAAGGCCTCAATCCCCTTGACCGTGGCACAAAGACAGTACGACAAGAGAATACCACCGACGATACGAGATTTCTTTTGGCGTGTTGTTATTGACAGCATTTTGGGGTAGGTATGTATAAAATCTTGGCCAGAAACTATATATTTTGCGGCTGACAAAATAAACTTGCTATCACAAATAGCAAGGCAACGTGATGACGTTCTTAGTACACACTCCTACGTTGTTGACTAAGACGACGGAGACAAGGCCTCAATACGTAGAACGGTAAGAAACAGGGGCAAGAAGTGTATTACTAGGCGAGGTTTAGACTGCCCAGCTGGGTTTGCCCCGGAATTAGGCATTCGACATCCTTAAGTAAACCCAAGGATGAGAACTTATGCCACATTGGACCAACTAGTCAATCTTAGAGGACTCAAAACACCACCACTCGCGCAGCGGGAGAGGCGAAAATGACTCGCTTCAGAAGACATCCTACTCGGCCTAGAATCATAACTGTGAGTTGATGTACGACGATAAGACCCACTGCTTGTTTCAGCGCCAGGCATATATCACACGAGATATTGACGGTCATATCTGATAGAAAAGCTAAATAATATCAGAAGTGAGTCAAACTTGCTAAGACATACCTTACATTCTGCGCTCTAATTATATCTACTAGGCAAGACAAATTGTTCAGGCTTGTGTTTTGTGTCCTATTTTCTATTCCATTTTTTATGATAGGTAGCTGGACACATGGGTTCAACCGGATCTCCAACACAACCTCCCAGCACCTGGTTACGCATGGCACGGGAAGGGCAGGCTGAAACAGTGTGATAAGGGGATCATCACGGCGAAGGATTGACTACCCATCCCTAGGGGCAATCGATATACCAACACCATCAACTACTAATGAAATCGTCGACTCGATATTGCACGGTGTATACAAAACAGCCAAGTGCGTCTCGAGTTACCTAACTTACCGCTCATGGGTGCTCATATTGCGGTATCACATGAATGCGGCGAATAGCCCCTCGTCTCTAATGTCTCCCTACGTTCGCTAAGCGAGAGGCCAAACGATAGCCTATGGAGCACGTAACCATCTCTCGCCCGGCCTGGTCCGTGTTCCTATCGGACAGACCTCCGAGAGGGAGAGACGAAGGGCGAAGAATCAAGGAGTCCAATTGACGACACAGAAACGACAGCAAACACATGCCGCGTGGAGCGTTGATTTCCGCGGGGTACCATGCTACTACCACACATCCGTCCGGACTCCTGAGTCGCTGGACGCCCAACCGAGCCAAACCAGGTTCATGGGTGCTGCAGCAGCCGATCGCTGCCATTGGCTGCCCATCCCAGGAGCGAAGCCTCGTGGGATCACGGCTTGGTGTCTCGGGAGCGGGTTTCGCCGGGACCTGCGTCAGATTTCCAGCCAGTGGCCTACCATCGGTGAGACAAGACGTAGCAGCGCACGCGATACCGTCCTGTCCGGGTCCCCGGCGCGGCGATGCCAGACCAAATAGGTAAGGATTCCGGCCGGTTCGGAAGTCGACTGGCAGAACAATTCCTACATCGTACCCAGCAATAATGAAACGTCGTCGGCAGTACAGTAGGCAGCTTTAAGAGGTTGACGCTGGCATCTGTATGCTGGTCTAGGGAGTAGGTCGCATCCTGATTTCCGGATGATCAATGCCTATGCCTGTCTATACTACCAATGAGCGACCCATGGGTGCTACGACGAGCAATCAGCACCACTCAAGCAAACTTTCATGTAGGTAGGTGAGGTATATAAGTGGTCATTCTGTCGACACGCTCTGTGCTGGCACTGCAGTGGACTCAAAGTCGAAGTCCCATGTTTCAACGTCATGCACCACGACTAAAACAAACTGCCGGACGGGGTCGTGGTACCCTTGTTTCTAGGATAGCCCTGCGAGAAGTATAGATGTCACGGGATATGTTGTGCATCATCATGATAGCCCTGTCTTCACTTATCAATCAGTGGCATTATCGTCTGATATCGGTACTTATATTGCGACAACGAACGTACCCATAACCAATATACGGCCGCCCGCCCAGTAGCCCCGAGAGAGAGAGTTTCGAAACCGATGTTCTAGCCCACCTCGGGAGTGGCTTGCTTAACAGAAACTGAAGCAAGCAGATCTCGTGAAACAGTGTTACCAGTGTCCGCTTCAAATACCTGAGCGCGGCTAACGCCATCCTGCCGGATTAGAAGATGGAAGGCCATATACTAGGGAGCTTGCGAGGGTCATCCCTGGCAGACTTCTAATTCCCCGGTTCCAGTAATGCGGTACACTGAGTAATATGTACCATAGCGCAAATTGCATTGAAGTTGCTTGTTACGTTCGAGGTTCACCAACGTAAGAGCCTTGCAGACTTGTCTAACATCAATTCTTCAAAAAAGGTCTAAGTGGACTTAACTTGTAAATTACCATTTATTCGCTGGGTCGATAATCATATCATGCTTTCTAGGCTAGCCAAATCTATGGGCCGAGCACTGTTGTCTGCTCGGTGTACTAAATGTAAAACAATATTGAAGCAAGTCATCTAATGCCACGGACACCCCGCCCAACGCTGCGTGTCTCAAAGACTTCCACGAGCCCGGCGCCCACAGCCTCCTGTAGCACCCATTCGAAAGTGAGTCCGTAGAATTGGCGCCACTTCCTGGTCTGCCCAGGTAGCACGCCGACGAACTCGCCGCGGGCCCTCTTCGCCGCCGCATGTCGAGCTTCCTCGACCTTGGCGATGCCGCCGTCCCAGCGCTCCTTGAGGTCAGACTCGGGGGCTTCTTTGAACTTGGACTTTCCCAGCAATGATACCAGATGATCCAAGGCCGCGGACACAATTTTCAGGAACGAACCCGCCCCGGGAACTGCAAGCCTGTACTCCGTGGCGGAGGAGCTCGCCGAAGCAATTACGGACAACGAGCCCCCACCACTGCCACCCGCGTTATGTAGAGCGCCCTGGCCCCCCACAGTCCCGAGGGACCCTGCCGCCTGCCGCGACACGGTCTCCAGGGACGTCAGGGTGATCTTGTCCTCGGGACGGGCGTACGAGCGCATAGTGCCAGACATGGCGCCATGGCTAACGACGCCGCCCACATGATGTGCCGTCAAGAAGCCCGCCCGCACGAGCTCCTCAACCTCGGACGGCTTCAGCGCATCTCTCTCCAGGACCTGGGAACCCGGGTTCTCAGCCAAGAACTTCAGGAGGTTTCCCCTAGCGGTCTCGCTCAGGCCCGCTGCTTGTTTAAGCGACGCCTCGTGGTCCGAGGACAGCACCACGAACTCGCCCACGGCGCCCCGCCGCGGCACGACGATGCGCCGCAGGAAACCCTGCTGCGCGAGCTGGGCGACTTCCCGCTCCACGGCGCTCGGCGACCCCAGCAGCGCCTGCACGTGCGCAATGCTCACGATGGGCGGGAGGTTCCGGCGGTAGTTGAGGATCTCGGCGATGCGGGTGGACGTCATGCCAGCCGCCGTCTCGGGCACGGGCGCAAACATGCGCGTGCGGATATATTGGATCGCCTGTGGCGTATCGCGCAGGGTAAGATCGGTCGCAAGGGCCGTGACGAGGCCGAAGTCGTCGAGTTTGTCATCGTCGAAGAAGTCTTCGTCGGCTTCGGCGCTCTTGCTCTTTGTTGTCGCTCTCGCGCCGACTCCTGGTTTCCGACGGGGCAGCGAGGAGGCCCATGATGATGGGGATGGCGATGCGGATGACGAGGATGGGGATCGCTTTGTGCTTGGTCGGCTCGATAGTGTCGACGAGGACTTCTTCTTAACCCGCCCGGAGCCCCCCAGAATCGACCTCAGGCTCATTTTCGGTCATGAGGTAGGTGATCATGGCTAAGTTCGCCGGCGGCGTCGAGCCTCGCTGTGAGTCAAAGAAATGCTGATTAAGTTGTGTTAAAGACATTAAGGTGGGTGGGACCATCTACCTATGCTGTACGCTGGAAATGACCCACAGTTTGACCCCCACTCCCACTATGGTACCTAACTCGTTATTACACAACCATAACATGGATCATCCATAACTACGATATACTACATACCTTCTGTTGTTGTCGTGTTAGCGCAAAGGGTTCAATCAAGATGACCCGAAAGAAATACAAACTAGATTGATTAGATATGAATGGCATGCGCGCGATAGCGCAATTAAGTCAGACTAATTTTGTGTTGCCCTTTCCCCCCCCCCCCCCCCGGCGGAATGGGAGGACGACTACTAACTGGAAGAGCTCTGGACATGGCGAAACCTTCCTTGTATTGCTGGACGGCTATATGATTTCGTATGAAGGATCTCAGACCCGTTTAAATCAATTAGTCAAGTTGAATGTGAAAGCTGGTTACAGGGTGTAAGTAAGGACGTTAGACCTTCCTCCCTTCCTTCCACATCACTCCTCATAGACTTAATATACAGAATTTACCCTCAAGCTGTATATACGTTCTTGGTATTCCTCCCTCCCTTTTACCCCCTAGTTATAGACTATGCAGTATTAAACGATCTATTCATTCTCCATTCATCTCCTATCTTTCATAGTATACTCGCTATATCTCGCGATGGATGGGATTGAGATATCTGCGCGACGCCAGGAAAGCGGAAGACGGGATCATCGAGTTGACGACGGCCTTTGGAGCAAGGTGTTAGCAATGGTGATCATGGACTAGAGCCCTAGGAACACACAATCCTCCATACTACCGAATAGATGGCTGAATCTTCTCGACTCTCCACAGAAACCCTCCTACACCAATTCCCCAAGTATCTCGTGTGTCGCGAGCGATCCTCATCCCGTATCCATTAGTCTGTTGGGATTGTTTACCTCCGACATTCCATAATTTTCCGTTGCCGGAAGACATAGTAGTCTGGTAGTAATTAGACGCGCCGTGGTTGATATGGTAGAGTTATGAAGGTGCTATAAAAGACACACGGTCGGCTGAGGGTCAAGATACTAAAGGAGACCTCCACCCGCAGTCCTGACGGCAAGTAATTCAGCTATGACATAAACAACCTTCAAAAACCGGATTGCTAAAGCCATGGATATCGCAAAACACCGTGGTTGGTAAGATGACGCGCAAATTCTTACAGACTGATAACATGGAACTGGAGCTTATTGAAGCTGTCCGCATCCCTAGGCCTCGGGACGGTGCCTTAACCAATGCTAGAAATAATTAAGAAAGAAGGAGTCGATTGAGTTATGCACGGTCTGGGTAGGAGGGCCATCTTAGTTTGCTGGGAATGGTATATGTTTAAAAGGGACTCTTGCAACTACGAGACTAGAAGAGACAAGTTCCTTCTATCTGCAAGGTTTGACAGGTCTCCTTTACATCAACGATACCACTCCCGGAATCATACAATGTTTTGCCGTATTAACACAGTCGCTGCTCTCTAAGCTGCTGTCTTTTCACACGACATCTGAGTGACGAACTTCCAAACCACAGCTAGTAGTTGCTAACTAGTAGCATAACTACTAACATCTAATAAAAGAAGCAGCACTTCCGTGATTACACTAGCTATTTGACTGAGCAAATAAGACCAAACATGTTTAATATAGGAGTACGTCTCGGGTCTGCTAGGTGGCAGACGGGATCTGTGGGATCCCACATTGGAGCTGTTAAGCGTATAACACCTCCTTTTAGATAGCATGTCAACAGCTTAGATAACTAAGAAATATGAGGATATCCTTCGATAATCCAGGATCGAAACTTGAGATACGCCGAGGCCCATAATGGAGGCTACTTGGGATATTGTCACGAGAAAGGTAAGTATGCAAGGAAGGAATTACGACTCCACACCCGTGTCTAATTTTCTATAGGCCTTAGCTAAGGGGAACGAGGATATATATTCGATGGACATGAGATACTCCAGATGATAGCTAGTTCAATCAGCTATCTTCCATCTTCTACTAGAAAGTCTATCGCCTTTAATGCTATAGCCAACAAAGTGGTAACAAATCTATATGAGCAAAAGCTGATCATATATCTGTAGGAAGGAGGTAAACTGATGGAATTTAGCTGTATCCCTCCTACTGTTTGAGTCTCTAGCTTTGCTCAGTAGCTGCTCGTTTACGGCGCGATTTAGTTTTTCTCCTCGGTTATAGCATCTTTCCATCAACGTTACGTATTCACTTTAAGAGTCTTGGAAAATCGGCCAGCATTAGTGTATGAATCTACCAGTAGGTTAGGGCGAATTGGGATTCAGGTGACAGATGCTAGTTATAGTGATTTACACCAGCCCGATCCGGCTTGTCATCATATCATCCGTGACAACCTATGACTGGATTAACTTCACGTCCTGATTTAGCGGGTATTTCCCTAGTCGACTGCGATGAGCCTAAGGAGACCTAAATCGAAGAATCATAAAGACTAATGCAACAGGTATGGGGTACAAATCTATACGGGGTTATAGTGGTGATCAGGGTTCGAACCAGCCAGGTAGCAACCTTATGTGCAACTCCAGCTTACTTCATCTAGGTAGATTATCTCAAGACACCGACCTCGGTTTATTCCATCCAGAGCCTTAAAACCCTGATCAGGAAAGCCAGATTGCTTTTGAGGTTAGCAGAAGTTAGCGAGGGGTGTACGTTGCTGCAAACCAGCTGTCCTGAATAACAAATATCCTTTGGCGGGGTTAGTAGCGGGGTTGAGTGGGACAAGCTCTCTGGTTCCCTTGCTTGTACTTCCTTCCCTTTCACCAATATCGCATTTACGGCTTGAATAGATCTTGGCTGTCTGCGAGGTAAACACGTATCGATGTGGTCTGTTTATTATACTTGTCTAGACCGCACCGCCGAGAAGCTCTAAGCTAACCACCACAACCGTCACTAAAATGGCTCCTGTGGTTATTCTCATACGCCACGCGCAGGCTTTACACAGTGAGTACATCATATCCAACCCTCAGAACTCACTAGATGGTGCCTAACAGTTTCAGATGTCGATGATGATTGGTCGATATTCGATCCGAAGTTGACAGACAAAGGCATAGAGCAATGCAAAACTCTTGCAGGCCAGCTCGAGGCCTGCTTTCCCTACTCTACTGAGGGGTGCCGCATCATAGTGAGTCCGTCATCGCGGACACTGCAGACTGTTCAGCATTCGCTTGGATGGCTACTGGACCAAGGCATGCCCGTTGTAGCGCGTGCGGAATGGCAGGTGAGATGTGTTCCTCCCGAAGTTTCCAGTATCATGTTGGGCTAAAACTAAAAACCTAGGAAATTACAGCCAACCCCTGTGATGTCGGCGCCGAAAGATCGGAGCTGGAGAAAGCCTGGCCTAGCTACGATTTCTCACAACTCGACCCAGTCTACCCCCAGAAGACGGGATTGTATGGGCCGTCAGAAGAAACAATTCGAGAAAGAGCAGCAGTTGTGAGACGATGGCTTTCTGAGCAGCCAGACAAGTGCATCATCGTGGTCACGCATTCAGGGTTTCTCAACAGAGTTATACAAGGGCCAAGGTATGTGAATGTCGAATACAGGGCCTACAAGACAGAAAAGAGCGATTCGGGTGAGGTTACGTTGGTCGAGCTGCCAGAGCTGAGCAAGGGCATACCAGCAAGGGAATAATCAGGCTCTCAGTTATCCATCTTATGGAGTGCGGTGATCTTCAACACCTTTCGATACCTGCCTAAGATAGCGCAAGAACTTGTCTACACCGCTGAATAAGCGACTGGGCTTAGGATCATATCCTGTGTGGTATGCACACGCGTCATCAGAGAATTTGATGTGGCCGAGATTTACCATAGGAAACCAGCTTGTTGGCAAAAAACTGACTTCCCTCAAACGAACGGCTGTCTTAGTCTCGCACTATATTCAACTCGAGAGACTATTTTGAAGTCGGCCTTTCGAAGCAATCAAAAAAGATTGTGAATCAGAAGTGCTGTCGAATGTAAAGAAAGAAGAAGCCAAAGTGTGAAAATTGGCGCGTGCAAGCTCTGAGGAAAATAGGCATCGGTGGTTGGTAGGCCTTATCGACAAGAACCACGCTAACCATGTTCTTCCTGGTCGGGTTGGGTCTACCTAAAGGTCTAGATACATGCCTCTCGCTGGAGCCTACGTAGACATTGCAAGTACTTACCTACCCTACACCCACCATCAATAGCCGAGTGTTGGGCGAATGAGACTCTCTTCCAGCTGACCAGGTACTGTGCCCTGCGGCACGTCATGCTGCATCGAGTTTTTTTTAAACAGTGTACAGCATATTAGTCCCCGGAATAGTATCCGGTGTAAGATCTGACGCAACAAGGTCATCACAAGCAACCAGTGTCACAAGCAGCTGCTCGCCATGTTCTCGTCCTAATTGTGTCTGCCTTGTGTAGTTACAGCGCTGTAGGTAACCTGGAGGCGTGTCCCGGGTGCGTACTTACCTGCTTTCGTATCCGAACAGACCATCAAGGTAGACAATCGTCTCCATGCTCTGGTCGTCTGATCATCGTAGAGTTCGCTCTGCTGACCCACCCGGGCCATTCTCATTACCATCAACTATTAGTTTTGCGTGCTACCTACTCATCAGGTATAGACGCCATGTGCTACATGCTTAGATCTCTCTCCGTTGGCGCGTTCTACACGTGCGAAATGCAGCGCCATGATTCGCTGCACAGCACACAACGCCTGCTCATCTGGCGGACGCCACCCGTTCGATTCAGGACGCTGTGGGAGTCTAGTTCGTAGGAAGAGGCAAAAGGATAAAACAGGAGGCATCAGCTCGACTGAGCTTGCGTCAACCACCTCTGCTGCTCTTTCGTCTTTTTTTTCTGTCGGTTTACACAGCAAAAAAAGTGGGAATCAGTCGAGAAGCAGACAGAGAGTTGGATTCCAGTTGTCCCTCGCCTCGTTTTCACTAGGGTCTTTGATAGGCTCCATCAGACCCAGATCGCCCGCCTTGACGCAAGACGATCTCCCATAACCGTGCTATCCTGATCTCGCCCTGACAGGACTGCCAGGGTGGCACTCTCGTGGATTAGATAGGTACCTAATGACTTTTGATGACGGAATTGAATCCAAGTTGCTAAAGTTACACTAGAGAGTCTTTTCTGCCTGCCTTATACTTATAATCAGAGTTATGACGCTATTCACAACTCTTCTCTCTTGAAATCCTCCTTATGCCAAGAACCACCACTACGCTGTAGTTAAGCTCGTAGAGCAAGCCCTATTAATCGTGCAGCATGGCACCCCTAAGGGCCCTCCAATGGGCGACGTTGATGGTCCCCAACCTGCTAGCTCTGGGTGCACCTACAAGCGAAACTCAGTTCGTGCTGCAGCCATACAGCGACCCCGGTAGCGAACGGCCCCTTGCTACTACCGCACAGCGTCGCCTTCGCGGCAGGTTCCTTCATATCACAGGTATGCCCGCTACACCACCATTCTTGACCACCAGAGCAATAGCACACAGATCTTGACCAGAGTGCGATCGATGCAGATCTACACCCCGACGACCACTACAAACCCCACACATCGACCCAGGAAAACATCGCATGCCATCGCGGCAATGGCCTTGCTGGTGTGTACGGAGCCGAGACGTCGGATTGCGACTCACCCATGTCGCTAGTGAATGCGACCTTGGCCTGGGTGAAAGAGCACTTGAGGGATGAGATTGACTTTGTTGTCTGGACTGGCGACTCTGCCCGCCATGACAGCGACGAGGAGCTACCCCGCCACAACAAAGACATCCTGTCCATGAACCGTCGCATCGCCGATGCCTTTGTCGATACCTTCTCCGATGACACGGGCTTGGTTGTTCCCGTGGTGCCAACTTTCGGCAACAACGACATCTATCCTCATAACATCTTGCTGCCTGGACCAAATGATATTCTTCGCACGTATAGCAGCATTTGGAGACAATTCATTCCCGAGGCCCAGCGCCACTCCTTCGAGTTCGGAGGCTGGTTTTACGTCGAGGTGATACCAAACAAGCTCGCTGTATTCAGCCTTAATACGATGTACTTCTTCGATCGCAATGCTGGTATCGACGATTGCGCACATCCTTCCGAGCCTGGATACAAGCACTTCGAATGGCTGCTCGTTCAATTAGAGTACTTGCGTGGCCGCGGCATGAAGGCCATCCTCATGGGCCATGTTCCACCTGCTAGGACGGCAGGCAAGCAATTATGGGATGAGACATGTTGGCAGAAATACACCCTGTGGCTCCAGCAGTACCGCGACGTCGTCGTCGCCTCCCTATACGGGCATATGAACATCGATCACTTCTTGTTGCAGGACACAAAAGAAATTGACATGTCTCTGATTAGCGTCCCGAGCATGTCTAAGACCTCGGCCCGCGAGGCCATGGAAGAAGACCTCTCAATCCAGTCAAGCGCCGGCTACTTGAAAGAGCTGCGCGATGACTGGGCCAATCTGCCCAGCCCCGCCGCTCTGGAAGAAGACGTTGATGAATCTAAGAAAGGGCGAGGCAAGGGAAAGGGCAAGAAAGGCAAAGATAAGCTCGGCGGAAAGTGGGCAGAGCGGTTCCAGCTCTCTCTCATATCGCCCAGCATCGTGCCGAATTACTTCCCCAGCCTTAGGGTATTTGAGTACAACATCACGGGAATTGAAGACGTCCCTAGCTGGGCAGACACCGAAAGGGCAATGCAGCTAAAAGAGACGATCTCTATTCTCGATGAAGTGCCGGAGGAAGTGCACGAGCTGAAAAGGCGCGAGGACCCCGACTTCGAGGCCGAAAAGAAGAAAAAGAAAAAGGGCAAAAAGGGCAAGGGTAAAAAGCCACCAGCGGACCCTAACCTCCGCCTGCCCAAGCCTCCAGCAAAGGACGCCTTCCCCGGCCCAGCCTACCGCGCTCAGACCCTGACTCTGCTTGGTTTCACGCAGTACTACGCGAACCTCACGTATATCAACAACGATGTCACCAGCGATCCCGAGGATGACGTGGCGCCCGAGGGCTGGAACCCCGGGAAGCACAAGGGCAAGACGCCCAAGCACGACAAGCCGCAGCCGAGGGAATTCGGCTTCGAGGTCGAGTACAGCACCTTCGACGACAAGATCTACGGCCTCGAGGACCTGACGGTCAAGAGCTTCGTGCGTCTCGCGCACCGCATTGGGCAGGCGTCGAAGATATCGAAGTTGTCAGTAGAAAATGAAGACGAGGATGATAGCGACAGTGCTGTTGCCGATGCCAACGTTGATGAGCATGATGACGAGGATGAAGAGAGCGATTCTGATGCACGAGAGCTTGCCAAAGGTAGGAAGAAGGACAAGAAGAAGAAACACAAGGGAAAGGGCAAGAAGAAGAAGGCCCGCAAGACCTGGCTGCATTTCTTGAAGCACGCATTCGTCAGCACGAAGAGCAAGGACGAGCTCAAGGACATGTAGACCGCCACTGCACGGAAATTGGCCGTATTTTTGTGATATTTATTTATCGTTTTTGGTTTGGATTTTGTGTCTATCTAGCAAGCCAGGCGTTTCGGCAGGCGAAGCATTCATGCATCGGGCGCGGCGTAGGACATGTTTGCATCCAGATCATCCATCATTACTCGGTTGGTTGGCCAGACTACCTTGGAAGAGAAGAGGGTTGCATTGGATTGGATCTTTACATTTGTTTTGTTTAAGCATGGGCGTCATTAGGGAAGACTACACGTAGAGTAGACCTTGTGCATGATAGATGAGCAAGACAGCATCTTAGAAGGTGTTGAAGACGAGGTTACGAGGAATAAGATTACGCCGTTACATTACAACAACACATACATCACTAGGGTGGGTGGCCTAGGCGTCCGAATTGAAACAAGGCAGATTTAAGGCATCGTGAATTCATTATTCATTACTAGCTTCGACATAATACATTGTCAATTAATCTCGCCTCGTCCTTAAAAGTCTGAATCGCTGTCCTCAGATGCCGACAATCCCTTCCACTCCTCCTCGGTGTCATCAGCTAGGGGATCTATATATTCCTCCTCCGCCTGCTCCTCCTCCTCTTCTTCTTCCTCCTCCTCCTCCTCAACCTCGAACGCCCCGCTGATATCCCACCGGTCGCCCTTGGCGCGGCGGCTCACGTACTTGACGAAGCGCAGGATGCCGTTGTCGCGCAGCACCAGGCTCAAGCGGTTCCACGCCGCGGCCTGGAAGAAGAGGATGTTGTCGCCCTCGTCGTCATTTGCAGACTTGTAGATAGCCGCGTCTTCGTTGTCGTCGCCCTCGTCGCCGGCCATGTAGACCTCGTGGCCGCCGACTTCTATGACTTCTTCCTCTTTTTCTTCATGTTCATGTTTCTTGCCGTTAGTCTCCCCCTTTCCTTTCTTATCTTTCTTCGCTGTCTTCCCGTTCGTTTTCGAGCTGGTGGTTTCGTCTTCTTCTTCGCCGTCGTGCTCGTGCTCGTGCTCGTGCTCGTGCTCTTCGGGGTCACCCCACCCTTTCGTGGGCGTGATGCCGAGGTTGAGCTCGAGCCGCGGCTTGCCCTCGTGGCCCGTCGCGAGCGTGTAGTCCTTGCCGCGCCGGAAGCGCCGCGCGACGAAGTCGTGGCTCTCGATCCCCAACCCCGTCGCGATCTGCAGCCAGCGGCGCAGCTGCGGGCTCGGCAGGAACTCGTCGAGGAGCTCGCGGAGCGGGGAAGAGTCCGATTCGTCGGCGCCCTCAACCACCTTCTCTTTCCCCTCTTTCACCCCGTTCGTGGCTTTGTCGCTCTTTTTGCTACCATTCTCGGTGCGAGGGGGAGAGGATGGCTGTTGGTACAGGTACCGGTGCTTGTGCGGCGGCTTGGCCACGCGCCAGGGGGTTTCCCTCTCGAGCTTCGCGCTGTCTTCCGGCAGGTCCTTGCTCGCGTCTTCCTGCGCCATCACGCAGGCGCGCAGGCGCTCCGAGAACTTCTTCCCCAGCAGGTCCGGCAGCGTGATGCTGGCGTGGACGCCGAAGTAGTTCTTGATCTGCTCGAGCGTCTCGGGCGTCAGGTATGTCGGCGCCATGAAGCGGAGGAGGAAGTCGAGGTCGGCCGCGTCGAAGTCCTTCCTCCCCTCCTCCTCCTCCTTGACGGGCACGGGCCGCGGCCGCGGCACGTCGTACTGGTCGGGGTTGCCCTGCAGCTGCATGAGCCCGCTGTTCTTGACGTTGCGCTCCTCGGCGCCCTCGACGTAGCCGTCCTCGCCGGCCTGCGGGATGTGGAACCAGCCCGAGACGGCCATGCGCACGCGGCCGCCCTCGCGCGCCAGCTGCGCCGCGGTCGGGGCGTGGTACACCTCCTCGACGTCGTGGAAGCTCTTCCCCGGCTGCACGGCGAAGAAGCTCAGCTGGTTCCACGCCGGCGGGATGGCCTTGCTGACGTCGGGCGCGGGCGTGTGCGCCACCTCGCCGTCCTTGCCCTCGAGCTCCTTGGCGGGGAAGAGGCGGAGGGCGCCGCCCCATTCGGCCTTCCACGGGATGTCCGGGTCGGTGAGGTAGAGGATGTAGCTGACCTTGCGACTGCCGATGACGTCGTCGTGGCACAGCAGGTAGCAGCCCGGGGTGTAGACGTTGATGGCCATGTCGGTCTTGCGGCCGCTGAGGGGTCCGCTGCCGGTGACGTGGGCTACGTAGTCGCGGAATTCCTGGGAGTACATGGCGTCGCAGAGGGCTAGGAGGGAGGGCAGCTTGGCGAGGGCGTCGTCGCCTAGCCCGTCGAGGTTTGCGAGGTCGCCCGACTGGTGGATCTTGTAGATGTCGGTCTCCTTGGGCGTGAATGTGATGTTGTCCTTGATCTCGTCGCGCACGGCACGCAGAAGCTTGTCGTCGATCAGCTCGTGGATGACGGCGTGCTTGTATGGCGATGATGTAGAATAGTCCTGTGTGTACTGGTCGAGAACCTTCTCGTCGAAGAGCCCTTTTCTAAAGCGTTTTTGGGCATCTTCCTTGCTTAATGCTATGGGCCGGAGTTAGCTTTCGGCTGGAATTTCCACACCAATTTTTATATCCCAATTGGATTTTGTCTACGAGTTGCAGTTGTAAGTAAATGGACAACTTACATGTCTTGCTTTTCTTCTTGGGGGGTGTCTGAGCGACAGGCTGCGGCTCTTCCTCTGCCTTGCGCTTCATTTTCGATAGGATGGAGGGCTGTCACCCGAAGCTCGAGAAATTGGATCAATGGCAAAAGGAATAGTTTATAGAGAGATTCTGTGAGCCAAGGCACTCGTAGGTAATTGTAGCAGTGGTGCAATGGGTAGATAGAGTGGTGTAAATATAATGTTGTAAGTATGTAAGAAGTATGTAAGTAGGCGGCGGTGGTCTGATTTGCTTCAAATTATTTTTCGTTTGCTATCGAACGAGCCGAGGGAGCTATGCTTTTCATTGAATTGTAAAAAAATCGGGGCGGAGAGAGACAACTCCACTTAGTTATACCGATTTAGCGTGGTGTAAAGCAGGTAGTCTTAGATGCTGACGGCCCTGAAAAGGTAAATAAATCGACTGACTTACAAGCTTGAATATCCGGCCACTTTTATCGCAGACGAGCAGCAGGCTCTTTATAGAGAGAAAAGCAAAAACCAGATGCGGCTTCGACCAGATATGGGAAGTGTGCCGATATCAAGTGCGGCTAACTAGGTATTCCATTCCCCCTCTCCCTCTCACTCCCTCTCGCTCCCTTTGCTTCCCTCCCTCCCCGCACCCCCAGCTCGCGTCGAGCACACATAATCATACCGACTATCCGACTATGTATCACCCCCCAATCGTCTGAACCCAATCAATTCATGCTTTATGCCGCTTCCAAAATACCATCCGTCGATCTGCTCAGCCATGCTCGTCCTTGCTTCCTGTGCTGCCCAGCGCCCCCAAGCGCCCGTCGCCCTCTCCTTGCAGAACATGTGCCACCCCTTTTCAGGAATTCTCGAACCGACTGGCTGATTTGCTATTTCTCACCGCTGACAAAAGAGCCGCTGCGGCTTTGCTTGTGTCTTTTGTGTATCTGTGTATCTGTGTATCTATCTGTCTGTCTGTCTGTTTCGTGTGGTGCGCCACGCTGCTGTGCTATGCGATATATCGCGGTATCGTCTTTTTTTGGTTCAATCAGGACTCCTCCGCCGCCCCCACCAGGCGCCTAAGTAGACAGATAGGACCAACAACTTACAAGTAATGCAATGGGTGAGCGTCCCAACCCACCAGCTGAACCTGGGTAGGATTGATGTAGGTATCGTCCTATATCGGGGGCAAACTACCCTCATCCAGGCATGCTAGCCAGGGTTCGGAACCACCAGGTGAAGACGAGGGGAAAGCATGATGATGTAGGCCATCCTATCGATCATGGTTGGGCACATAGTCGAATAATACCTATCGTATGAGCCCCAAAGGCATTACAGCGTCTAGTTAGTGTTGTGTCACTTTATTCGTCCTACTACCGCCTCCCTTACGTCCTTCCTGCAGTCTAGCTCGCCTTTGCTCTAGCGTCGCGCTTCAATTCAAGACTTTATGCCGCGCAAAGCGTTTAGAACATCGGCCCATTCGGCAGCAAACAAACTAGACCATGTATCAGTATATTCCACATGAGGTCATACTTAGTGCCACCAGGCCTATAAATGGTTGGCTTATGGTTCTCGCGGGATCGTTGGTGATATGCTATCCCTCCGGGAACGGGATCCGAGAAGAACCACCATAGCGGCAGAGTAATCGGAAACAATGTGCCAGCCCCAAGCCGAGCCCAATATAAGGAATGGAAATTCCGACTTATGTTCTATTAGCTTGATATTGCGTCCAGATTCAATTCCTCTTGATTTTATATATAGCCACCAAATAAACGCTGTATTTGCGAATGGAACACAACATTATAACTACGAGTCTTCAGCAGAGTAGAAATAAGTACAAAGGCTCATCCTGTACATGCTATGAAGAGGAGGCTATCGCAATTCAATTACTGGGAATTGAGGGTTTTTGTACGATTTTCTCTTAGGGGTGTTGAAGCTTGTTACTAAGGGATTGAGGAGCTACTATATTACGAGTTGTTCAACAGTGCGTGTAGTGGATTGTAGATAACGAAAAGCATCTATATATTAATGCACTTCGCTGATTACATCCGAAGCCTATCGCTAGCTAGCTACTATTACAGTGGTATACTAAATCTAGAATTTGATATCTGTGCTTGCTTTCTCACGCCTCCCGTCGGGCTTGAACATTTAGAGGTTGGCTTGGGTTGTCCTATGACGAACACTCGAGACTGTAGTTTTAAGAAAATCGATCTAGGGGCCTCATATCATTTAACTCTCCTTAGTTAGTAGCGCCATAGTTGTACATAAGTAGAAACCTTTTGTATAACATGCATCACAAGGCGGACTATGCGTACAAGTGACGTATAGCTAAGTTGATGAGCACAACACAAAGTTCAAAGTCACTTAATCTAAGTGTGCTAATGAATCTTTAGATCAAAAAAGAAGTGATAATAAAAACCATTACTGCATTACATCGAAAGTCTCTTAGTGATCTAAGCATGATCACGGACACCTCGGTACTTTTCCGTCCATACCCAGCTACCAATCAATATTTCTTGGGAAACCCGGTCAAGCTGTATGTAGGTATATAATTGGATCTCGTCACCTTTGTCTCTCTCTTCGCGTTCCTATTCCATACCAAAAACAAACTATAGAAAACATATAAAGAGGTCGTAGCCTCTCCCACAATGCTCTGTATCAAGACGAAAACGATAATAACTTCGAATATAGCACCGTAATCCAGTACCGTAGATACCTTGGAGAAATACCATAGGAAGAGGGACTCGCGTCGGAACGGTTAGACCGACCCAGATGCCGTTAGACTGACATGGCTACGTTGACGATGATTGGCCGGGGCGTTCGACCAGGGGAAAAGTGTTACGCCACTCCAAGGGAATGCCAAGTAGAATTGACCCCTAATCCAATTATAACCGAGATCCACCTCGACACTAGACGGAACCATCTCTTATGCTACGATGAGGATTACGTCTCTTGGTAAAAAGAATAATGAGGATAGCTCTGTCTGTCTCTGTCGCCGCCTTCTTCTAAACGATGCTACAGGCGAGACAGCATCATCATTGGCCTCACCTGATGTGAAGCGTCCAGGGAGCGCCGCGAAACGCGAATTCATCGATAGATGACAGCGCGGATCCCACCGTCACATCTCACATCATATCACTACCGCCATTTTAGGTGTACATATATGTACTGTACATACAACATCTGTCACATATTTCAGCGAGGCACTTCGGGAAAGTGAACAAGATGGTTTTTACCCCATCAAGATCCAAGCTTCGGAGGCTACGGCCTGCATTACTCTTGGCTGTAATAACATTAACGGTGTTTATCTATCTTTGGCCGACCTCGAGACCAGCAGCACGCAATATCCTAGCCACTTCCTCCTCGGAACAGGCCAAGGAAGATGGCGTCGTGTGCCCGAAGACGCCGTTAATGAAGGATGTCTTCGTGGTGATTCGAACGGGAGCAACCGAGGCCCAGGAAAAGCTCCCCGTCCACTTCAAGACCATCCTTACATGTGTCCCGGATTTCATCATCTACTCAGACATGGACGAGATTGTAGACGGCCATAAAATTCACGATGTTCTCAATGAAGTAAACGAGACGATAAAGAAAACCGCCCCGGAGTTCGAGTTGTATGAGCGCCTTCGCACCAGGGGTCGCGAAGGGCTAGACTACGAGACCACGTTTGGAAGTGGTCCCTCAGGCGCATTGGATAACCCAGGTTGGAAGCTAGACAAATGGAAGTTTCTCCCCATGGTCGACCGAGCGCTACAGGAGAGGCCCAAGGCGAAGTGGTTCGTGTTCGTTGAGCCGGATACGTACCTAATGTGGACCAATTTGCTTGAGTACCTACGCCTCTTCGACTCCAGCAAACCATGGTATCTAGGCAAGCATATGTATGCGAGCGGGGTTCTTTTCGCTCATGGAGGATCCGGCTTCGTGCTCTCCAAGCCCGCTCTGGAAAAAGTCTCAAAGCATTGGAAAGCCAAGAAGACCGAAATCGAGCAGGCGACACTGAAAGGGTGGGCCGGGGACATGATCTTGGGAAAGGCGTTAAGCGACGTCGGCGTCGGTATGTTCTGGGCATACCCGCACCTGCAAGGCGATAGCCTGACCGCGCTCGACTGGTCCGTCGAAAAACTCGAGAGGCAAGCTTGGTGCTATGCTGCCACGACTTTCCATCACATGAACGCGGAAGAGATCACGGACCTCTGGCAATTCGAGCAGACCTGGTACCGGAGAAATCCCAGCGGAGCTCCGCTCCGATTTCGCGACATCTTCAACAACCTAGTACGACACCGGCTCCGCGTGGAGCGTACAAGCTGGGACAACATGTCTATCGGGAAGGAGTACAGCGACGAGGCACTCGCGAAGCTCTCGCAGAACGACATCGACAATCTGTCGCTCGTGGAACAGAACGCCCACACCTCGTTTGAGATGTGCCAGGCCACGTGCCAGCAACAGCCGAGATGCATACAGTTCTCCTTCGTTCCGGGGAAATGCGCGGTCTCTGACGAACTGCGGTTAGGGCACGCTGCGGACACACAGTGCCTCGAATATTCCAACGCTGCTGGAAAGTGTGTCAAGGAGGCTACGACTACGGGCAAGGAGGACGATATCGTCCGCTCTGGTTGGATTATGGATAGGGTCCCTGGCTACATGTATTGGTTGGATGAGTTTTGCGAGAAGGTTCACGACGTGTGGATCACGAAATAGGAGGGAACGCCGAGTTTGGCAATACGTAAGATGTTGTATAGATATCTGTACATACAAAACATTATATTCATATATTTTATGTACTTATACGATACCCCTACGTTAGGTTATAGCGTCATGATATATATTATGAGAGTTTTTCAGGTCTAATTTGCCAACCCAAAAGGAGTTTCGTACCTATTCAGCACTTCTTCCGGTTCCTCTCCACCATACTCCCCCTGATAACCATTTCTATGGATCAATAAGAAACAGAGCCATCATACTATCACCCGAACTAATAGATTTTATATAAATTCTGTATACCGTACAATTATGATACGCGCTGGGAGGTACTTTAGTTGAGCAACGCAGACAATTGGCCATCCAAACGCCACCGTTTAAGCCCAGTGCTGTACGAACGATTCAAACTTTCTCGCCCCTATATGCAGAGGCATAACGCTAAACTAGCCCCCACACATCACTTTTTAAGGGAGCGACCTTGACAAAGAGACGGAACACGGAGAACCAGTCATCACAAGCGCCCGAGTTGATGAGGGGCGAAATGCCTACCCCGAAGTGCTACCTGAAGCGCATACATGATGCCATACACGCTCCTGAACATGACACCAAGCATGCAAATACGCAACGGCATATTACTGTACTAGACACGAGCAGTTTTCATAGGAGGCTGTTATACAGGTTTGGCCAAGTGACCTGTTTCTAACGCATTCCTACCTAAGGAGAATCTTCAGAAGTCTGGTTAAGTGATTAGGCATCTTTACCTACCGCGTAGATCCGCCCCCTCATCCAAATCCACATATATTTCTATATTTACCTACGTACGGTGATTTTACATGTAGCCCCTACACGCTTGAAACAAGCAGAAAAAGGAAATTAAATTAAAAGAGAAACAGCTTATCCACTATGAGCAATTTCGACATCGAGACCGTACGGTCTCAGTTCCCCGCACTCGCGGAAGACCAAGTCTTCTTCGATAATGCGGGCGGCAGCCAAACTCTCGGCACCGTCATCGAGGCGTGAGTAGAGGAACGGTCCAGATACAGATAGAGTGCTAACCGGAGCCGGGGCACGGCTCGAAACACAGAATCCGCGACTACCTCTCACGCACCAATGTCCAACTAGGGGCGACTTATAAGACAGGCAAGCTCTCAACGGAGCGGTATGACGCGGGCTTCGCGGCCGGGGCACAATACGTCAACGCGGAGGAGTCTGAGATAGGTACGGGCTACATGGCGATCTTTATTGGGCTCATTTACCTGCACATCGTGATCCCTCCTTGTTGCCCCTAAAGGGGGGGATTTCCTTGAAGCTCACGATATCTCTCAATGCATTGATTTTTATTTTGTAGAAATAACCAACCTAACTCACCCCCCTAGTCTTCGGCCCCTCAACCACGCAACTCCTCCGCAACGTCTCCTTCACGCTGAACTTCGAAGAAGGCGACGAGATAGTCGTATCCAGCATCGACCACGAGGCCAACATCGCGCCATGGGTCGACCTCGCATCACGGCAAAAGCTCGTGCTGAAATGGTGGACACCCTCTCTTTCCCCTTCCCCTGATTCCCCCCCCTCCACCACCACCACCACACACCCAAACCCGCAACTCCACCCCTCCAACCTCGCCCCTCTCCTGTCGTCCCGCACGCGCCTGGTCACCTGCACGCACGCGAGCAACATCCTGGGCAGCATCCACCCCATCGCGGCCATCGCAGCCGCAGTGCGCGCGGGGCCGTCGCCCGACGCCCTGGTCGCCGTCGACGGCGTCTCGTACGCGCCGCACCGCCCCGTCGACGTCCGCGCCCTCGGCGTCGACGTCTACGCCTTCTCCTGGTACAAGGTCTACGGCCCGCACGTCGCCATGCTGTACGCGGGGCCGCGGGCCCAGGGCCGGATGCGGTCCTTGGGGCATTTCTTCAAGAAGGGGGTTAATCTAGAGGAGAAGAGTACGTTGCCTCTCTTTTCATTTCTTTGCTTTCGCTGCTCTTCCACGTACTTCGTTGTCGGTTGAGCCTTGGTTCTTCTCGATATATCCATGGGACGGAGGCGGAAATGAAAGAAAAGGGAAGGGAAGGGGAGGGGAGGGAAACAAGAGAAGAAAAATGACGATGAGGAAGTCGAGAAGGAGAGGAGAATGGGGTTCTGGGCTAGGGGCTGTCCCTTGTGTGATTGTTGGAACCCCTTTTCACTCTCCTAAAGAGGCTCGTCCCTATGCACTCGCTCTAGCAACCCTACCATCTGCACCGTACATGCATCTAC
This sequence comes from Xylaria sp. Z21, assembly GCA_037356095.1. Taxonomy (NCBI): domain Eukaryota; kingdom Fungi; phylum Ascomycota; class Sordariomycetes; order Xylariales; family Xylariaceae; genus Xylaria; species Xylaria sp. Z21. The sequence goes on along the minus strand of JBAWJX010000048.1, from coordinate 97,671 downwards.
TAACGCCCCCCCAGTCGGTCTAGCAGGAGCAAGCTACGAGCTCCTGCACAGCATACCAGCCGTAACAACCTACCTGAGCTCCCCGTCCGTCTGGGCCGCCAAGATCGCGCACGAGGAGACGCTGCAGACGGCCCTGCTCTCCTACCTAACCTCGCGGCCCGACATCACGATCTACGGGGCCGCGACGGGGTCCTCGGCCGAGCGCGTCTCGACCATCAGCTTCCGGGTCGCTGGCTGGGCGTCTGACGACGTCGTCGGCGCCATCGAGGCCGCCACAAACATCGGGTTCCGCTGGGGCGCCTTCTACTCCGATCGCCTGGTCATGGGCCTCCTCGGCCTCGGCGACGACGGCATCGTGAGGGTTAGTATGGCGCATTATAACTCTGGTGAGCCCCCCCGCTCCTCTCCTTTTATATCTCGTAATGCATATTCTCGCCTCTTCCCCTTCCCCCAGGCAATAATGGGCACCCTGATAGCTAGCTAGTGGACTAACGGTGTTACTCATTGCCATAGTGGATGAAGTCAAGGCTTTCATCGATGCGATGGAGAAGTATGTTCCGAAGAAGGAATAGAGGGATATTCTCCGGTGCTCGTAGAGCTCAAGAGTGTAGGTTTAGGTAATCCGTTTCTCGCAGAGCGCTTCTCGTTGGCCTGCAAGTCTTTACGTATAGGCAACAATTTAGTCCACCCGCTCAGTTACCAAACTCGTGTATTTTACGCAGTGAATGAGATATATACGTTGTATTCTTGATACTAGCCTCGACACCTATCGCAACTCCACGCTATTACGCTGTGTAGTCTAGATAGATAGATAACGACTTCCAAGATCCCTCCTAGGATCTTCCACACCCATCATATGCTAAGAACAAGCCCCTCCCGCAATGCAGTCAGTATGCCAACACATCTATAACGTCAACGCAGACCCCCCTCTCATATAGACCCTCCAACGCATCAAAGCTGCGCCGAGGCCTTATTCACCGAACTCCTCAGCAACGAGATGACCTCCGCCGGGTCCTGGGCGCCGAAGACAGCGCTGCCGGCGACGATGACGTTGGCGCCGGCCTCGGCCGCCTGGTCGATGGTGCCGGGGCCCAGCCCGCCGTCCACCTCGATGTTCAGGTCCGGGTACTTCTTGCGCAGGGCCTGGACCTTGGGCAGCTCGGACGCCATGAACTTCTGGCCGCCGAAGCCGGGCTCAACCGTCATGATGAGGACCATCTGTTGATGTCGCGAAAAGCGATGCATTAGTTCCTCGATTCCTTCTCTCTCATGCGGGCGGGAAGGCAGTAACGAATGGAGCAGATGACAGGGACAGGAGGAGAAAGGGAAAGGGATGAGTTTATCAGTCGGTAAAAGTCGGTGGGTATATATGCAGTGCTATAGTGATTGCAAGCAGGCCAAGGAAGGGTAGAAGAAAATAAGACAAGAAAGACGTACATCCGGCCTCTCCTTTGCATCCGGGCTCTCGAGCAGCTCGGTCAGCACCTCGACGCCCGTCATGGGCTTCAGCGCGATGCCCGCCAGCAGGCCGCAGTCGTGGATATACCGGATGAGGTCCCTGGGGTTTGTCTTCTCGTCTGTCTTGCCCTCGGGGGACTCGGCGGCGCTCGAAAAGGCCGCCTCGTAGTGGAAGCAGTAGAGGTCGCAGCCGGCCTTCTGGAACTCCTTGACCCATTTCTTCGGCTACATGAGAAAAGTTTGTCCTTCGTTAGCACTCCTCTTTCTTTCATTTTCTTCGCCTGGAAACGTCTCTGCGCATGCTCCTCGGCGAGTAGCTTGTTCTTTTGAGGATGGCGATACAAGACAAGAGGGGTTCGTGGGGTTGTATGGGGTGTGCAGCTCGTGTGTGCGTATTTCAAACAATGCGTATGTGCATATTACCATACCTCAGCAATCATCATATGGCAATCGAACGTCCCGCGCCCGTGGTTCTCAGTCGGCCTGTCGACGTGTCTCCGGATCTTCGCGACGACGGGGGCGCCGAATGTGATGTTAGGCACGAAGTGGCCGTCCCTTTTGCATTCTCCGTATCAGCTCAACTCGGCTCTCCCAATCATGCAAAATCGGACCTCCAATTGCTTGCTTGCTTGCTTGGCCTGGTAAAAACGGGGGATTGGATTGGATTGGATTTCAGTCGGCGTACATGATATCGACATGAAGCCAGTCGGCGCCCTGGTCCATTGTCCGCGCGCAGTCGGCGCCGAGCTGCGCAAAGTCCGCCGATAGGATCGACGGGGCTATGATTGCCTTCGGTGCCATTTTGTTTGTGTGTTCTGTCGCTTTATTTTCTGTACAATTCAAAGCTCTTGCAAGCAACGGGAAACTAGAGCATAAAGATCGTAGGTAGGGGAATTTAGATAGACGTCACACGAACTAATATGGCCTGGTGGGGGTGGGGTTTTGGGGTACTGCTGTTGTACATGTAGTAATGTAGTAAGCCCCCTCGAGGAGGCTCGAGGAGATAGCAAAAAGTGAACATAACATATCCCCAAGTTTTTGGGTAGATAGCCATTATTGCATTTTGAAAAATTTGCATGTGAAATATTAGAAAGGGGAAGATGAGAAAAGACTACTACATAGCCGAGGGCGGCTATAGAAAAAGAGAGTTCTTAACAATGGCTAATCCTGAAAGGTTGTCAAACTCTCTTAGACTACTTGTATTTTGGTATGCTTTGCACAAGCTCTGTGGTGGTCACAGTATGAAAGGCCCGGAGCTTTGGCTGGTATATATTAGATGCATCTTTCACTAGAAGAATCGCTTTTATCTATCGACTGGTATTTGAGTGCTGAAGATATATCTGTGCACTAAACTCATCGGTCGCCGGATTATCTTTCTATCAATTTATCTGGAAGACCTTCTCCGAGACCATATTCATGGCTGCATTAGAATATCCCTGACTATCATTTACTAACTGGGGGTCTAGTTGTCCCCAGCATCGGTCTCTGGGATCGTCTCCTCCTCGCCGTCGTCATCGAAGCTGCCAGCTGGGACCTCGTATAACCGGAGGATAGATTTGTTAGGGTCCTTTACGAGCACAAACTTGCCCTCCTCTCGCTTCAGGCACATATCGGAAATTGTGCGGACGATACCCCAGCCGTTAGACAACGACAGGTTCATTTGGTTAGCGAAATCTCTGGGCTTCCAGCCTATGACGCCCAGGATGACATGCTTATCATTCGACTTGGGGTTTGCTCGAGACACGAATCTAGGCCAATGTTAGCTAATTTCAAAGAGGGGATATAATAAGAAAAAAGTAAGACTAACCCAAGCTTCATGACATCAGCCTTAGCTAGGATACTCTGTACGGTCCACCGAGCGAGCTTGACGCTATTGTTCTTCATCTCAGTAGCCACCACTGCACCACGCTGGCTGACAAGTTTGGATCTCCAATCGAGGGCCCCACCGCTGCCTTGAGCCTTGCTGTCGAATTCGTTGAGTGCCTTGAGGGTGAGGTATTGATCCTCGCCATTGCTAACGTTCTTCTGAACCGCGTCTATCTCGGTTCGGACTACGAGATACATTGGCTCCTCGTCGCTCGTGGACAAGTCGAACTTGCGGTACCTGTAGACCTTGCTCGCAGGAGGCTCGGTCTCTTCGGCCTCGTTATAGAAGGGGTTCTCATTAGGCATATTGACCTTGGATGACTCGCTCTCTAGGACTACCTGGTTGGCGAAGTTGTGGTTGATATAGGTGGCCTCCTCTGAGAGGGCGGTAGGCTGGTTAATGCCATCCTTGGTGCCGTCAGAGGCTTCCATAGGAGCATCCGCGGCATTCTCGTTCACTGTAACCATGTCCAATGTGGCATTGTCACGCTTGTCAAGGAAGATCTTGTTGCCTTGCCTGATGATAACAATATCCCAAGGATAAACGGACCTCGTAGAGCACATGAGCATGGAAAGGATGCTATCGGTAGCGAAGATGGTTGCCTCGTCCCTCTCGGCTAGCTCCTGGATAACGGGATCGGACGAGGTTGTGACGTTGTAGGTGGCGCGGTCAATCGCAGTCAACCGTTTCTCGGCCGACTTGACAGGCGGCTTGTCGTGAGATCGGTCGTAGTAGTAGAGGAAGCCATAGCTGTCAAGGTCCTCGCCCTCGTCAGCATCCAAGTTGAGCTTGCTCAGTCTGTTGAAGTCGATCTCCTCCAAAAGTTGCCACTCAGGCTTGATGTTGATAGACGCATCACGGTTTCTAGCCGGCTTGTCGTAGTCCTTCCAGCCGAAGCGGCGACCGCCACGAGGAGCATTGTAGCGTCCACCGCGGCTGTCATATCCATAGCCCTGCTGGCCACCGCGGCCAGGGCGCTGGAGAGTGGTGCGACCACCCCTAGCTTGGCTGGCACCCCTCTGGCCACGGCCGCGGGTGAAGACGGCACCTCGTCCGTATCGAGTCTTGGTAGGTTCTCTGCTAACAACGGAGAAGGTGTTTTCGTCTGCTTCGGCGACGGGAGCGGTGAAGAGCGCAGCACTGCCGGCGCCATAAATCTGCTGATCTATGCGACCACGTCCGGGTCAGCATTTTGCACGAGAGAAAGAGAGTGTACGTGAGCGAGAGAGAGAGAGAGATCCATTTAGCTAGCCACTTACCCCTGTAGTTGCGGTTGTATTGCTGTCGGCCGCCGCGACCGTCCCTTCCGTCCTTGCTATCGGCAGTCCAGTCAGCCATGCGGCCCAGCTTGTCGCCCTTGGAGAATGGCGCATATGGGACGCCATTTAGTGTCGTCTCGCTGGTGGTCGAGGGGCCCCATCCGTCACCATCGGGCAAGGCCGCAATCAGGTCGGCCAGCGAAGTTGAAGCCATTATGAAACTCGACGGGTCAATATTATTGTGTATCGGGTCAGGCGGTAAGCTGTTGTTGAGGAAGGTTCCGCCTTGTCGTCGCCGCCGTCGTCGTCCTTAAAGTGGCGTACTGTCGAAATTTGAGTGTTGCCCGAATATTTTGACTGTAGTTTGGTGGGGTGTGGGGCAATCGCAAAAACCAGGTCCGCTTGGTACTGTACAGTGTACATAGGTACCGTAGAGGGGCGCTGCCTATCGATGTACTGTGTTTTACTTTTGGACACTGTGAATAAAACACTGTCTCAAAGTTTGCTTCTATTCGGTGTTCCGTGAAACGAACATATCCTCCTACCTTGAGTAAATTTACCTTGCTGAGTATTCCCTAGGCCTAATATCTTCTTGCCAGAGGAATCCCCAATTATCAAGATATACTTATATATCTCAATGAGTGTTAACCTACTCAAATCACCCTCCATTCATGTATTAGGTAAGGGACTGTGGGAGAGGTTCTATGAATTGTTAACTCAACAGGAAATGTAGCGCCGCTCTAGGTTCTTAAATGCTGCTATAAATGGAAATTTGGGTTGAACAGAAACATCAGCGTAGGTAGTAGTTAATCATATAATATTCACATAAATTTATGACTAGCAGGGCTTAGATAGCACAAAGATAAATTCTACCCATCTATCATTAGGAACATTAGGCGAAGATACAACCTGTGATACCATGAAATCTACGAGATACTGCAGACCCGTTAGATCGTTCAGTTCGTATTCGGGTTTTTGTCGTTTATAGCATTGCATTCTTCTCTGGAGACTCCGTGGGGCTGATCGAGACCAGGAAGTTGATCGATTCAGCTTGAAAAAAAGAGAGTCATGTCGGATCTTATCACCTAGGTTCCATTGACCCTCAGCTCACTAGCTTCTAGACTTGAGGAAAACAGGGAAAAAGAGAGTGCCTTCAGAATAACTATGTACATGTGGAACAGTCTTGTGGCTCGAGTTGGGCGGTGGCCACCTAAACGTTTCCTTCGGCACGGTGGGTATCGGATCTCTACAGTCCGCATCCCTCTCCACGTTAACCGCCGCAGGCTACCAATCCGAACTCCCCGCTATCTCGTATGGGGGTCTAGAGCTCGCATGAAGAGGAGACGATAAGTGAATTATAGGAATTTCAGGTTTTCTTCGCATGTTGGGCATTGGGCATCGGGCTTGAAGTTGAAAGAACTGGAGGGGCAACTCAAGAGTAGCAAAGCCAAGACACGAAACTATAACGCCACAAAAATCTAGAGATAACCTGCTTGGTTAGGTGAGAAAGGTACCAACGTAAAGGAAAAATGAAGTTCCACGAACGTTAAACCCATACACTCAACATGATACGTTGTAAGATCTTACACTATTCGTATTAACACGTCGATAAGGGGAGTATCTAATACGGCGTTTACCTTGGGGTTATTTCGGATGCCTAAACTCCAAAACAGAATATAACACAGTCTGTAAGCTGATTCTGATCAACAATACGCGTCACTCTCCCCGTACTAGGCAAGTGTAGAGGAGGTTATGTTCGAATCACAGGCCTCTATGGCAAACCGCGAGATTTAAAAGGGCCTTACGTGGGAGATTTGCGAATAAGCTGACCGGAGAGAATCCTACTTATAAGCACGCGAAACGCGGGAAGCCAAGCGAACGGCGCAACGTGATCTCACAGACCAGACGGGGACGAGCCGGATTCTACAGCGTAATAGGCGGTCGGGGAAGAGAGGAAGAGGAATTCTTACGGCGAAGCTAAGAAGCATCATGCACACAGGACGTTGCCAACTGGGCAACGCATCGTGGTCGTTGCCGTCGTTCCCACCCCCAACCACTCCACAAAGAAAGCTCGGATAGGCTGGCGCCGAGAAAGACGCTTAGTAGTACTACCTAGGTACGGGCTGTGCCGATCGGGCCACGACGACTTTCCACGTGCCAGGCATGTGGAAGAATAAGGGAAAACCCCTCAAAACAAGATAGAGAGTTGTGTGTAGGTATGTGTGCGAGAAACATACACACACCGCAAACCGAGTTGTGCAGTAGGGCAGCGTAGATTGATTAGGTATCTGCATATCAATATATTCCGTCACGCTAGCAGCCGGTGGTGCGTCCCCGAAATGCAAATCCCATTGGGGATCAGAATTCCAAATCAGAAAACTTTATCTGCACTACATAGTACATACATACGTAGATGCACGCATATTCTGTCATGCAACTGCAACGCACGTACATACATACCTAGTAGTAGATTAGGCACATGCAGACCGTATTAGGAAGTGCCCTGACCAAGGGTGCCCGTTAGCTGAAGGTGACGCTGTCTGCGCCTCGCTTGCTGGGGTCCTCGCCCAGACTAGGAACGTCTTTGGGTCAAGTAGCTATGTAGCCGTCTGACTTATTGCTTAGATGGCACATAGCTAGAGCTGAGGTAAGGGAGAATGTTTGGTACCTAAGGGCCTGGCAGAAGGCCTAGGTTGGGGTGAATAGGTATGCGTACTGTGTCTGTAAAGTTGAGAGTACAGGGCTATCATGATATCCCACCCCTTGCATCAACGGCTGTAAGATTTCTTAATCCCGACCGGTTAACGAACTGCCGGCTTGTCCTGGCTTTAGATGGCGGGAAGCTGCAGCTTTCGGATATTTAGCATCTAATTTCGAAATGACGGTGTAAGTTTAAAGGCCTATGCGCAGACAATAGGTAAGGATTCAGACGAGAACATCAAGTTTTACAACCTATGTTCACAGCGTTATAGACGAATGAGTGTGGTAGTTATGGATTCAATTAATCCTACTATATACCTAAATTGCTTCTTCTAACCTGAAGGCACTCGCAAAACAAAGACCTAGCATGACCGTGACCCCCGACTCCAGTTACAGTTGTCACCCACGATAAAATATTACCGCTTAGCTCTCATGCTCGTATAAATAGACACTCCCAATAATGTTGCATTTCCGTCATTACATCGTAGAGGATACAAGGGGAGCGGATCAACCCTATCACCGGACTAGACTTCTCACTTAGAAGGCACCCATAGTCGCCTCGGGCTTGGCAGAGAGGACGGCGTTGAGGGAGTCGCGGACTTCGAACTCTTCCATGACAGCGCCGAATCTGTAATCGTAGTTAGCATAATGCAGAGCGTATTTTCATTTTAGTCTCAACATACCCGTAACAGCGGACCTTGCCTTTCAGATCATCGGTGATCTTCTCGAAGTCCTTGCGGGTCAACTCTGTGAGGCGTGGGTGGCCGAGGATCATGCCCCAGGCCATGACAGGAGTAATCTCTCCGTCGAGATCTAGTCTCTTGCTCAGGTCTAGCAGGGTCGTGAGGTCTCCCTTGGACAACTCCCACGTCCTCAGGGCTTGCTGCTCTCCACTCTTGGTCTTGGATTCGGGCCCGTCGACGACGGCGGCGCCGTGGGCATTGCCGAACGGGATGTCGCCGTTGAGCTCGGCGAAGGGCTCTGGGGGACACGAGGCCATGAGGGCGTGGCCGCAGGGCTCGCCGGGGTTGTCGCTGCCCTTCTCTAGCAACCACGGTAGGTGGTCCATGCAAGGTTTCTCGAGACTACAACGCCCAAACGCGGACCGCTGTAATTAGCGACACTGTTCCCATTGTTTGGACGAAGAAACCAACGACTACTACTACGACGACGACGAAACGGAAACACCGGAAAACTCTCTCCAAAGCGAAGAAAGAAACCAGCCCTTCCTCTCCCTCGAAAGTGGGGGACTTGGTTACCTTTGTTCACTGGTGGGGAGGTGACATGTATGCCTTCGAGGGGTCAACGGGGAGCTCGTACGTTAACACGAAATCAATCCCAGCCTGGTCGTAGTCCACTACGCTCTGGACGGGGTGCTGCTGGCCCATGTGGGCGCCCATCATCTGGGCCGAGCCAGCGACGGAGGGCAGGGAGGAGATGGCTGTCATGGGAGGCGTGAAGGCGGAGCTGGAGCCGGGCGCGTAGCTGCCAGAGATGCTCCCGCTCGAGGTGTAGCCCATGCTGGGGTTGCTGATGACATCGTCCATAGCTCCGACGCCAGACGTGGCAATGCCGTTTTGATGTAGAAGGTTCCGCAGCTGGCGGTTCTCCTCGGCAAGCTTGTCCTTGTCTTGCGATACGTTGCTGAAAACCTCCTTCAATCGTAGCACCTCATCTTCTAGCGCCTTGATGTACAGTTCCTTGCGCTCACGGTGCGTTCTGTAAACCATGACTGTTAGAATGACGCAATTTAACTCGTACACCACTGGTTTGTCCGTACCTCTGCGCTTGACGGTTCAATTCCTGGCGACGGGTCAAAGCCGGCTTGCTGTCGGGTTTAGGCCCCCGCCGCTTCGGGGGGTTGCCGTCTCTCGTCGTCCTCTTTTCACTGAGGGTCTTGAGGAAGTTGAGGTTTAGCGATGACAGGGGGCTCTTGTCGGTAGTGCCGTGGGCATTGGGAGATGAAGAGGACGACATTGAATTAGGTTCGTAGGTGCCATCCATCATGGGTTTGTCTGAAGGAGGCGAATATTGCGGGGGGGAAGGGTAGCTGGCGGCGGGACCAACGTTAGCAGTCATGGTGGCCATGTTTTTTTCTTCTCTCTTCTTCTCAGAACAGCGAACAGGTAATATCAAACAACACAGAACTGGCACAATGAACACGAACGAACGGACTGACTGAGGACCTACAAGCAAAACTCGGAGCGGAACCGCGGGTGTCACAGCTCTCAAATACCCAGCGAGAGGTGGTGGCGGTGCTGCTGACCTGGAGCCGACCAGAAAGGGTTGTCAGTGTTACATACGATGACAGATAACTCAAATACTTGCTGCCAAGGGTGGGTTCGTCGGTGTATGGGGTCTTTTCCTTTTCGCGCACGACACCAAGACGCCATACCGGAATAAGCAGCACAGGACAAAGGCGGGCAGCTGGGCTAGGTAGGTTGTTGGGCGGGAGGCAATCCTCTTCATGCGAGGATGGCGTACATGGCTGGCTTTCGCTCAAGGGCGTGACAAGGGACTCACTCGGTAGTAAGAGAAGAGACAGGTGAGACCAGATCTGGCGTGGGTTCCTGGCGAATCCGAGGCGGCCACTGTCCAGTCAATGCTCTTCCACCCCCGCCGCTTGTGTTTGTGCTTTGTGGTTCTGTGTGTGTGCGGGAGACTGTTGGTTCGCCTTGGTTGGCTCTCCTCTCGATGGGCTGAGGCTTCGACGCTGCGATTGGACAAAGCGAGGGCTGCGTAGTAATAATCATGCCAGGTCCATCCCCCTTCACCTACACGGCCCTCGCCAACCAGCGTCGAGGGATCTAGCCGCTGACTCTTTTGGGTTAGGCAGTTTGCCCCATTAGCCATCTTAGCTTAGTACTTTGTATCCAGGGGGACATGATCGTCGTGCTCACGATGGTGATAATTTCTGCCTGGCAGCAAAAGCTAAAAAGTACCAGCTGCTGGACCATGATCAAATGCAGCATAGGCAGATTGATTAGTATGTGCATAGATGCCTAGCGTGTGTGCTCGATGCTAAGTATAGGATGAAGCTTAAATCCTTAGATAAATCTGAGCGTTGGGTCGTGGACGGACCATCGCTTGATTCCGGCCAAGTTCTCTCGTCTATTCCACACTAGCTAAGATCCGGGGCGGAGAAGGAGAATTAATTGTCATCTTCTGGGGTTTAAACACTTAGAGCCTCTCAGCCTTCAAGTTTTTTACTGTCCCGTAGAATTTGCATACAAATCATATTCGAACGAGAAAATGATAGCACAAAAAAAGGTGATGACCATCGTACGTCGTGTGTGTATGGCATAAACGCTTTCGATTAGGGAGCGTTCTGTAGCCCCTTACGGCATAACTATACACGGTATGTACACTCCAGCTTTCGTAAATTCACTAATAATAACAGTGATCGACAGTACCAACTGCCATCGCAGGACTACGCCTATGTACACTAATGAATGACCGCCTCCCAGGCTCCCACTCAAAAGACACAGCCAAGCCTTGTCAGAAGCCCTACGCAGCGCCGGCACTGATTAGTGTCACCACTTATCCGGTATGATTCTGGGCTGATCTGTGATAGAAGTAGAGACCCTGTGTGATGTAGCATCGTCGAATTTCACAGCGTACTAAAATCAGAGTCAGATTCAATGCGCCTCCTTCCAGAACATCCTGAAACACGGATAGGCGCGTCTTGGCCAAGCTTTTATAGAGGGATCGGCGGACTGGAAACAGCAAAGCGCTATCAGTTGGTTCGGTCATCTCCAGCGGCGCCAGCTGTATGCCGAAGTCCTCGATACGCTAAGTCCAAGTAGGAAGCAGGATGAGATGTGAGGCGTCCAACATTATCTAAGACGGGAAAGTATCCGTGTAGATAGCTACACTAAGGCCGTTATGTTATACTATATTTGTACTACCTGTTAGACGACGATTATACAAGTAATACAATGTTCATGCCTACAGAACGTTTGTGGGGGTGCAACTCTACATTTGGCTAGCGATACACTAAGTTAGCATATGCACTATATGCTAAGATAGTTGGGGTTAAGATGAAGGATTACTAACCAAACGCTAGTATCGGCACTCATCGTCTTACATGCACCTGAAGTCTTCCAGAATGTCTCGTTTAATGTTGTCAGATCACGCTCTCTCCGGAGGAAGAACTCCTGACGATTCTGCCACAATCATTCTCAGTAGTAATCTTAGATGGTGAATAGCGTCACTACGAGAGTTGATGGTACCCTACACTCGTTCGTTCTTAGTCCGTAGCTGATATCGATCAGGAACAAGCCTTCTTATCACGTCATGGTCGAGTTCAAGATCCCGTGTTTCGCGCCATCTAAGAGACTTGCTATCTGCCTAGCTCCCATGATGAACGAACACACACTTTTCCATGTTGACCTCTGCCGCTTTCGCTATTCTGTACTATATTTTCCAACCCCGACGTGTTTAGCACAGCTGAACTAGCATCGTATAATAACGCCCGAATATCTTTCCAGGGAGTTATCGGTCTAAAGACTAATGATGTGAGTGGCAATGATCGTAGATGAGGCTATGACTTAAAGGGGTTGAAAAGCCGCTAGGCATCGATCATATATGGAAGAGAAAGATATTCTAGTTTAAGACTTCTCCGGACGAGAGCACTCACTAGCATAGGGTTTATGGCCAAATAGGTGCCAACAAAGCTCCGTAACTACATGTCGTTGCGCAGCTATAATGCAAACGGGTAGCCAAGATCCCGCAAGATGGATACCATTCCGATGCGGCGTGGTAGCGCTTCCTCAATCGCAAGCCAGAGGCCTATGGGGGTGTCAGTTAACAGACAGTCAAACAGATGGCCGAGCACGGCAACATACGAATATCGCACGACACATTCCGGTTACCCCGAACGCGCCAGGACTCGTATACTATACCGTCCTGTCGAGAGAATCCCCCACGAGAGCCATAGCACATTCAGAGAAAACCGAGGTCGAAGCTATCGACATATCACGAGCCCAGTGACTGCATGAACCCAACGGATGTTTTGCGGAGTGGCCACGCGGAGGAGAGGAGGGGGGGAGATCCGCAATGCAGCCGACGCGCGAGGAATCCCTAACTACCAGCCACAAAGCTAGCCGTGCTTTAGATTATGGCATTTGGCGGTATCCTCTTGCTGCCGGGCTAAGTTCCCACGGTCCTCGTATTCAGGTCCAAGACGGTGGCTCCCAAACCGTGACGCCTCGTTAGCAGATTTCTCCTAGGAGCACAAGGCGGATCCCGGTAGGTAAGAAAACCTGGGGGCTCCCAGTTTCCGCAATTTCATGGGTGGGAGTCGTTTGCGCGGGGGAGGCAATAGCGAACTTGGCCCTTCGACAGGTTTTGGTAGAAGGTAGGTTGCTGGCAACCCTGACCGTAGAGAGGGAAAGACAGCTTTGGGTAGTATGGAGATATGTAAGAAGAGTTTGAAAGTAAATCAAACGGTTTTTCAGTTTTGAAAAGAAAGCCAAGTGCCCATGACGTTAGATTTCACGCAGATGGCGGTTCTAAACTTGCCGTATCGTGCCATGGTCCTACGGACAATTTCATAGACGGTCACCTTCTAGCTAGAATACGAACATCATTAGCTAGAGGTGAGTTAGAGTGACAGCAGAAGGAGAAATAGATAAGTATATGTCAAGAAGAGTTTATCTTGGGATCGGACTGTTAGTACCTGAAGCGCAAAACAATTGAGTTAGCTATGGTTACCGTAATCAGCCCCGGAAAAGAAGGCCGTAAGACACAGCGCCAGACGAGATGCCTCACCACAACCATTTTGTTCTTTTTCTAGAAGACCAAAAATTAAAGTTAAAGATAAGGTTACGGCCATTGAAGGCCTGCGAGTCATAGGCGTTTTGTCAGTTGTGCTACCTAATATAAGTAGAAACTCCGATAACCGAATAAGAACAATGTTGCACGACATTACTACGAAGACACATAAAGCCTATTTGGCAATAGATGCTAGATGACTTATGACACAGCCGGTGATCATATGTTTACATTGCCTAGTACTTTTGCTATTTGGCGAGTTAAGCCTGAAAAGTAAACTAAGAATGAATACCTAAGATAGTTAACTGCCTGGTACTAGCTTAAGTGTCATCCGCAGAAGCATACTAAATCGATTCGATTTTACAGAGACACGGCTAACGAGGTGAGCTATGTCATGATAACTAGAAAACTTCTCGACCTAGGAAAGGAGGGCGAGGGAAAAGAGCGTGAGAATGCTTACATACACGATCTGCTAATCAACTTTGGTACATGATCGTGCCACTATTAAACTTTAGCATTCTAAGCTTAAATTCCCGATGAAGAGATGGCATATGTGCGGCGATTCGGATATCGGATACTTTTCTTTTGTACGCGCGTGTATCGCCGTGTCTGCTCCGTCGTACGATGCCTATTGCTCGTTTAGGCTACGCTTAGCGAGTCAGAAAACTTCTTGCAAGAGGCACAAGAGACAATACAGACTAGAGAGGCATCATTCCAGTCGCCCATGCGTGATCTATCCTCGGTCTAGACCTAGTACTATGGCCCTTTGCTGCCATTGCATATGCTATCAAGTGATGGACTCGAGCCATTCCGCAGAATTTGAACGGTTCTGGTATCAATATGGCAACACTTCACTCTAGTGAGCTGGTTATTGTCGCCTGAAATCTTGGTATCTCAGCTGATCTTTGCATGACGCAAAGCTTAATCTTGCGCGTCATATGCTAGGTGTTAAAAGGCTTCAACTCCGATTGATTCCTTTTCTAGGTAGAATAGAGTCTTCGAACAATGGGTATGCCGACAACAACTAGAAGGGATAGATGTGAAAAAAGGGGGGCTTTGGTGTGTTTTTACGTGGTAGACCGGGTTGACTGATGTAAGGACGGACGGGCTCAAGTGTTAGTCAAAGGCTAGTTGAGAGACGCCCTGACACCGGTAAGGCTGGTAAGCTTGGCGAACTAGCCAGGCTCTTCCGAAAGAAACGTTAGGGAATAACTCTGAAAGTGCAAGAAGCAGGATCGCCATGCATGGTCGTTGCATCTCGATCCATAGACCAAGAGATTCATCACACGTGTGCAGTAACTGCGCGAGACTCGCCACGTGAGGGTAGTCTACAATTTAGCGATTACATATCACCAACTAGATCGCATCCTCAGACAACTTCTCGATAGGTATCAGTAAGATCAAAGATACCATGTTTACGTCATGGCCCGACGTTTTCCGTGCGACGATCTGTTATGAGTAGACGAGGGGTTGGATAGATGGCCCGAGCGGCAGGGATCAAGAGGGACCAGTGTTGAAAGACAAAGGGACGGAATGGCGATCCAAGAAGCGATCAATCAAGCCGTTCGCTTCCCGACTGATTTGTCCGATTCGAAAACAACGGCACCATTGAGGGCAGATTGGCAGAACTCTTCTTTCCTGGGCACAGTAACCTCGATAGACAAGCACACAGTCCTTATCCACGGGTTTCAAACCGAGCTCGGCAGCGCTCACCGGTGACATCTTAGCAATTGATGAACCATCAGATGCCTTTTGCCTAAAGCCGTAGCCAGCCTCCCGATACTGCGACTTGGTTATGCGTCCTACTCGACAATCGACGATGACCAAGCCGCAAGGAGGTATTTGTGCAATTCGTCTGTCTGGGGTGCATACCTAGTGTATCTAGTGAGCAGGGTAGCGGTCCCGATTCTCAGAAGATTGTCACAGACTGCATGTTTCTCGAGTGGTGGCACCCGATAAGTTCTAGACCAGTCCCTCCCCGCCGTCATACAGTTTTGGCTACCAGCAAACCTCCCAGATAGTGGGAAAGGCTTGGTAAATTCCTGACGACTTGTGCCATGATTAGCTGGAATACTTAGCCGTCTAAATGACACACGCGCGGTTGATGGAACCACCAGAGCTTTGGACAGCATGAAATCTAATGCTTGGCTCGAAGTACTATCTACCGGTGCTCGCCTCGTGAGACTTGTTGAAGCTGAAAGACCTGGCATCTGAGGCAGGAACTTGACACAAAGGGTAGCACAATGTATCACGTCTTGATACGGTGGCTCAGATCTTAGATAGTCAACGAGCCCTGACATCATCCAACGTCTATCTAAGTTGAAAGGCATTTTTTCAGGTGCATCGATCAGCATTCATCATCAGACCTCTGTACAAGGCAATCAGCTTGTGCGCTAGTGGTGCCTGTTCGGTATCTTGTAACCAGCTTGGCTAGAATTGATTAGTTAAATCCGTTAGGATCGTCACGAAGCGAAGCTCGCGATCTCGACGGTACTCAGGGGGAAAGATAGTACATGACCAACGTAGGACTGACTGAAGATCAATCGTGGGGGAGGGGGAGTCGTCATCTTCCCCTCGTGCTCTTGAGGGTCGGTGTGGAAATCGGAGGTTCCTAGTGGTCAATGGGATGGCAACAGAATGGTGATGATGCCTGGCCTGTATGCGACGCAAATGTAGAGGGTGGGTATTCTATCGAGGAGAGGGCGACGATGGGATTGGCTGCTGCTGGAAGGGTGTTACTCATGCAGCATAATGATAATACTGACAACTTCTGCAGAGAAGTGTTTTGGTCTGCATGATCTGTCTGCATTGCTGCATTGGCGTCGGCGGGAAAACAGGTGATGGGTTATTCGACCCATAGGTTCCGTGGGTTCTATGGATTCCAAGAATCCTAAAGGTTCCAAGGGTTATCGAGAGACGTACTGTATGTAGTTAGGTAGTGTGGTGTAAGACTTGCTGAGTGGGGTGATAAAAACCGTTGTGACAACGTCGTGGGATGGACGCTGCGATGAATTATCGGACGTTGCCGTTTCAGTATCTCTCGAGATGGCCCCGAAATGGCCTTGATATGGACTGTTGTGGTTCATCCGGTCTTCATGCTCCATCTAAGCAGATAGTCAATACTATACTCCATCAGATCAGCATATGGTGATACCAGTAAGTAGGGTATTCTGTATGCAAACCTCGGTTTCCATATGTACCAGTGCTACATGAGGTAATACGGAATACCTGTTGTTGCATCGGTGCCATCACAGGCGTTCCATACATTTTCGACGAATTTTGGTTTGACCGCCTCCTCCCCCCCTCTCGTCTGTGACTTAGAGGTGCATTGCTGACATGCAAGCCATGTTCGAGATGGTGAGGACTAGTATGCACATCTCACCACTCTATTGTATTTTGCCAATACATACCTTACGATAGCATGTGCCCCTTCGGCATATGCATATGATAGCATTAAATCGTAGGAGCTTGCTTACTCGATAGGATGGATATTGCCCTTACTTACAGATTCTATACCTGATACAGTGGGTTAGTTAGGTACTGTACCTATTCTGTGTGATCCCTGGCGTACGGTACCCCAAGTTGATTGCTCACTTGTGATCTGCTATATCTATATGTGTATTAGGTTAGGTAGGTATCACACAAGTTCCGAGCATAGCTGGCGAAGCCACGGCACCGGGAAACTAGTCTCTTGCGGTCCATCCGCTCCCGAGGTGACAGATTGCTCACGAGTCAGCCGTAAGACTTCAACTGTACCCATCACAACGGAAAGAGAGACGCTAATGTGCTGCAACCCCAACCTTGGTCCTCTGGGCTACATACTGGACTAGGACGTAATAGGCGAAAGATTTGGTGTGGTTGAAGGTCTGGGGGTCAAGCCAGTAGTTGAATAGTGCCCCCCCAACTGACTATCCATGAAAGACAGGATAAAAGACTGAGGGGTGCAAAGCCAATGCAGAAGTCTGTTGGGACAGCCGTTGATTAGTCGAGGGAACCGTGAACAGTTCCCCTAGTCCTGTGGAGCTATTTGGTCATGCTATCAGAGTAGATGTAGTATATCCGTGGCTGTCTGTTTCCATGGGGATTTGCTTGTAGGTATAGCCCCGAGAATGCTTGCGATCGTGGGATGTCATGTATACCAAGTAACTACATTGTAGTGCTGTTTATGGTTGAAGAATAGACGGTGAGCAGGATATGGGGGTTCTTCGACCTGGGTTAACCAACCAGGCCCATGCCTATGGGTAATAGCTTTGCAGTATAATGGTACTGTACCGTAAGTAGGTATGCTGTATTGTATGTAGGTATGTGTGCAAATGATCGCTCTCTTCTCTATTTTTGTATTTTTGCGTGTCAGGGGCAGGGAGTTATCTCGAAGGTGACAGATGCAGGTCTACTGAGTGAGTGCATAACTAACAGAAAGCGGAGTACTTACCTAGTAGAAACTAAAATGCAGCGACTGTAGGTTAGGTACAGCAGATAGGTAGGTATGTACCTGCTGTTATGGGCGTCCTGCACCAGTCTTCGTAAAGGTGTTGAGCATGATGAACGACCCATCCGCTACCACTGTCACCATCCGCCATCTTTGGCCTATCCACTAACAATCGTTTTCCATTGGCCCAAGCAACCCGCCTAGCTTGGTAAGCTATGCCTTAGCCTGCTTTGTTATGCTTGGTACGTAGACGTAAAGGATTGGACAGGCGACCAATCGCTCGGCTGCCTTTGATATACCTACCCACCCCAGTTGAGTACATACTTACATTGTAGGTACGGCATTAACCTACATGGTTGTTTAACTGTTGATAGGGAGATCTATCATACAGGAGCAGTTATTGGAAAGTCGTCAGGAAAAATTGCGTAGGTATTATAGAGGTACATACCTGCGAAAACAATAGACATAATCTAAAGACCTAACTTCTAAATTAACTACCTATTAATATGTACCTACCTACATGTACAGTTTTGTTAGCATTAGGTACAGCATATCTAGGCTGGAGATGCTATCGCATACCACTCTAGGAGGTATGTATGTACTGACTGGTTTTTAACATTACTTATTTGCTGTACAACGTTCCTTCCTGCTGTTACGTAGTACTGATTCTGACTGAGACGAGAGAGAGGGAAAATAACTTTTCATTGTCAAGGAAATTTAGTTATACTTTTATTAGGCATAGGTAGATACTTGCCATAACTTGAGGTCTTTCTATCTAAGCTGTACTTCCTACCTGTGCTCACCTGCCATGTAAATATGGTACTTGGACACAGATAAGCAAGAGGTATACACCTGTATTTCAATATCTATTCACTGGTCAGCGTTGAGGGAAGCTTAAAACCACAGTCTTTTTGTGTTTAATTCCCGCTTACATATTTCACATTTCCAACGTTGAAGAGTGTGGTGAAAGGAATAGAAACAGATTGGTAGGTCCGGGGCCTTTGTTCTCTAAACACCGGACTATAAACTAGGGACCACGGGTAGGAGCCGGTGCGCCTGGGTGTCGCCTACTTATGTTTTTGTTAATAATGGGCACGAGACGTAAGTAAACTACAGCAAGGATACATTTGTACCTAGGAAGCCGCCTACGCTATCTGCACTAGGGAGGTACACCACAACAAGAAGCCCCACACTGTACCTAACAGGTAACTAACTAAGCATCTCCAATTCCCTTCACTTCCGCGCGACATCGACTACCGGTTCTTCACCCCGACGTTCTTCCCTCCCCCGCGAGAACTGGCAAGACAGACAAGACAACCTTACAATTAAATTGTACTAGTACCGACTCAGTTGACGATTGCTGCTCTCTGGTCGTCTGGTGTATGTTGCCCTCTCTATTTCGCGTTGGAAATTCCCTTTCTCTTCTCCACTGCCAACTACCTAACTTGCCCGCTGCTAACAAGAATTGCCCCAAAGGGACCCTGCACTGCTGCTCTGCACCACCGCGCGCTGCACAATACCTACGGCCTGGGCAAAAGTTCGCACCGGATCAGGCCGCCTCGTTCTCGATCACCACCAACCCAAGCGCTCACGGTCTCTCGACAACCTCAGTACCGCCTCTGTGCACGTCAACTAAGCTACCGTCATGTCTCGGGTCCTTGCCAGCTGTTGACTCTGGCTCCCCGCCAGCCCACCTGGCTCTGCATTGTGTCGACTTATATAGAGCCCTGATTTGCATACTGCGCGAACCACGTCTGACGTCTGACGTCCGACGTCCGACGACGCGTTTGCGCCCCCGCAGCCTCTCTGACTCCTCGTCTACGGGGACCAGCTTGTTTGCCCGATGCTGCCAGCACGCAATTGAACCACTCCCCCCTCCTTTCTTTCAACAATGGATCTTGATCCAACCAAGTTGGCGCCGCCTGGCGTCAGGTCTCTCAGAGCCCAGGCGATCGGCACTGCCATGATGGAGAGGTCTCTGACCGAGGACATTAGGGAAGAGCGGAGGGAGCTTCGTGAAGCTGCCGAGCAAACCCTGAATGTGATTGTCGACCTCAACCTTGATACCTCGATCAAGTGGGTGAGCCCATCCTGGGTGGATGTGATTGGTACAGAGCCAAGCACCGTTGAGAAATGTCCTATTGCCGACCTCATAATGAGCGAAAACAAGAATGCCTTTTCCGAAGCTATTGACTCAATGAAGAAGGATGATTCACGCAGCCAATATATCCGCTTCACAGTTTGCCTGGGACCTATGTCTAGGCTGTACCCTTCCGAAAGTGCAAAGGAACCTGAACCCGGAGAAGCCGAGCCTATAACAATCGAGCTGGAGGCACAAGGCATCATGGTTTACGATCGTGCTACAGGCGGCGAGAGTCACGTAAGAATCCCCCTTCTTTCCGTAGTGTTGTCTCTGGTCGATCTTCTAACCGTGATGCCAGACTATGTGGATGATACGTCCGTGGGCTGCACCTCGTGAAATCAAGATTGACCTTCCACCCCTAATAGTTGAGTCTCTTGGCTCAGGAGCAGAAATACTTGCCAGTTACTTGACGCAGCTGGCCGAGTCGGGCCAGGACGACCCTGCTAATCAACCGCCAGCTCCCACACCAGTCCTATGTAGAATCTGTGAGCGCCAAATCCCATCTTGGTGGTTTGAAAAGCACACCGAACTTTGTTTACAAGAGCATCGGGCTGAGATGGATGTCCAAATGGCACAAGAGAGCCTAACCGAACACCGGCATGCAATCGTCAAAGTATTAGACGCATTAGAAGCCCGCAATAGCCGCCAACCGTCGGATCTTTCTTCGTTCCCAATCGCTGAATACAAGGGCCAGCCAATTGGACCAACCTCTACCACGTCCTCTCCTGGTGGGGCATCGCCTACACCATCATCTAGGGATAGATCAACTGGGTTTGGGCATTCTCGGTCACGGTCATTTGCTGTTCGACGGCCACAGGCTCGGATTGTTGAACTACTCCTTGATCTTTGCGACACCGCCATGGAGATTAGCCCCCCTGCGATAAAAGAATCCCCCTCTCAAGGATCGGGTGAGCTTCGTACACAGTCCCCACAGTCGGAATCCCGTATATCTCAAGTACTCCAATGGCAATCGCCTGGGTCGAATACGGTCGAACAAGAACAAGGCCTGGCTCTTCTATGTGCAGATACAGAAAGAGTAGCAAAGGACAAAGTGGATGCCGTCTTCCGTCATCGCAGAATTATTGAATATTCTGAACGCATCCGCATTGAATTTGCTGTTCTCGTCCAGGACTGCATTGATGAGGCGATGCGCAAGGCTGCCCGTATAGCAGCGGGCTTCAGCGATTCCACTGAAGACGAAGAGATTGACGAAGAGGAATTGGAAGAAGATATGGGCCCAGAACCATTAAACGAAGGATCCATACAGCATGAGCCTTGCGAGACGGCTTCATCGTTAACTCTCGCCCTGAAGAATATAGAACTCAGCGAAAAGGGAAAAAGTCTCTCGGCTACTATCGAATCAACTAGGTCGAGTAGTCCTAGAGAATGTCCTACGCCCAAGTCTCATCGGGACGCTTTAGGAACCCGCCGAGATTCAATAATGATGGAAAGTGATGCTGGCGATAGTGATGGTAGCGGTAGATCTGCTTCTGTTGCCTCTAGGCCTGCGCCTCGCACCGATTCCCCTATCTCTGAATTCGGTGGTCTACGACGCGGCGCCAACTCTCGGCAGCATAATAGACGTAGTTTGATCCTCACAGGTACCTCGTCTCCGCACCGACAAGAATCCCCTTCGAGAGGCACTCAACCTTCGTCTCCTCTGAGAATATCGAAGCCGCGTAACCTGCAATTTAGCCAAGAGGGCGTTGCTTCCCCAGAAGCTTCTCCTATGCTCCCCCATAGTGAATTCACTTCTCCAGCAATAATTCCTCACCATCGACGGCAGTCCTCTACGGCGTTCCCAGATTTTCACAATCGGCCGACGTCACCTCGATTAAGCGCATCTAATCCCCCGCCCCTAGCACGAGCAGTTCCCCCTTCTATCAAAGACTTTGAGATCATCAAGCCTATTAGCAAGGGTGCATTTGGGAGTGTTTATTTGTCTAAAAAGAAGTCGACTGGTGAATATTTCGCTATCAAAGTCCTAAAAAAGGCAGACATGGTTGCGAAAAACCAGGTCACGAATGTGAAAGCTGAACGAGCTATCATGATGTGGCAGGGCGAGAGTGACTTTGTGGCAAAGCTATACTGGACGTTTTCAAGTAAAGATTACTTGTACCTCGTCATGGAGTACCTAAATGGCGGTGACTGTGCTTCTCTCGTCAAAGTCCTAGGCGGGTTACCTGAGGATTGGGTAAAAAAGTATCTTGGCGAAGTAATCTTGGGAGTCGAACATCTGCATAGCCGTGGTATCATTCATCGGGACCTGAAACCTGATAATCTTCTAATCGACCAGAAAGGTCATCTCAAATTGACTGATTTTGGACTTTCACGTATGGGTCTAATTGGTCGCCAGAAGCGAGCCCTTAACAGCGCTGCTTCAGATAAACCTCCAGATCTCCTCAAAACGGGTCCTTTTGCACGCTCGACGTCTGTTGCATCCTCTCGATCAGCTTCGCTAGACTTACACGGCCCCCACCATTCTCCCGGTGCCACTCCTCAGATTTTCCCGGACAACAGCCTCGGGCAGCCTTCATATTTCAGCTTGTCGCATGTTTCTCAGGAGCCTCGTCGGATATCCGGGCAACGCAGTGATAGTGGGGGCAGCGAGACTCTCACTCACATGCTGTCAAACTTTTCTCTCAACGACATTTCGTCCGCCCAGTCAACCCAGTCTAGTGGCCGTTCTCCACATGATGAGGGGAGTGAAGGCGGTGCTTCTCCCGATCTCCACCATACGGGTAGCCAGAGCAGTGAAGCACATCGCAACACGCCACCGCAGTCAAGTATGATGCCCCCTCATATGGCTCTGTTTGACCCACAAGATACCAACCGGAGATTTGTTGGAACTCCCGATTATCTCGCCCCTGAAACTATTAGTGGCGGGCTACAAGATGAAAGCAGTGATTGGTGGTCCGTAGGCTGTATCATGTTCGAGTTTCTTTATGGTTTCCCCCCGTTCCATGCAAGTGAGGCTGAACAAGTTTTCGAAAATATATTAGCCCGCAAGATTGAGTGGCCGGATGATGAAGACGTGGTTTCGCCCGAGGCTAAAGATCTGATAAATCGGTTGCTGTGCGTTGACCCCCAGCAGAGGCTGGGGAAAAATCTAGAGGACAAGTTTGCTTCTGGCGGCGAAGAAATTCGGAGCCACCCATGGTTTTCTGGTATGAATTGGGACACCCTGTTACAAGACGAGGCGCAATTTGTCCCGCAACCAGAGAATCCAGAAGACACGGAATACTTTGACTCACGCGGCGCTACGTTGCAGTCATTTACTGAGGAAATGGAAGATCAAGCAACTCCTCCAAGTGCCTCAACTCCAGATTATCCTGATCGACCCCATGATGCCCTATCTCGGCCTCGATCTCAAATCCAGGTTAACCAAATTAAAAGAGGCCTGATGCCACTTCATATACCGCCACATATTCGAGATCTCAAGAGCCGCCGACCAAGCGAACCAGTAACCTCTGATGATTTTGGTTCTTTTACCTTCAAGAATCTTACGGTGCTTGAGAAAGCAAATAAAGATGTTATTCAGCAGCTAAAGGCACAGGCAATGGCGGCCCAGAACAAGGCTATCTTAAGTCCTAATGGCACTCAGAATATGACAACCCCATTTCCTAATCTTGAAGGCAGCCCAATCTTATCAATGCCTATACAAAGGAGCCTATCTAACGCCAAGGCCTCCGCTTCGCAACGTCCAGCTTCTCCCTCTGCTACTAGTCATGCTAACTCGTCTCCGAGTCGAGCCTCGCAGCCTTCCTCGCCGCTTCTAGTCTCATTCCACGCAGGAACAGGCTCAGAGGGCCGTCGGAAAGCGTCCAGCAACGCATCGAGCTTTTCTCAGCAGTCAGGAACGGGTGCCTTGCAGCTTGGTGGCTTTGATGCCCCGAAACCAAACCCTAGTCTCCAAAAGTCTACAAGCGCTATAGCCGCACCGCCTGCGAAAGGCAAAGGAGCCCCACCACCGTTGGCAATTTCACCACAGAAGTCGGTTGCCACGCCGAGGCAGGCCAGTGGATCATCAACGCGTTCACGATCCCTCACTGTTGGCTCTCAGGAAAATAGCCCCGTGGCATCAGAACTTCTTGCCCACCACCGCAATCGCAGAAGCCAGGTGTTTGATATGTCCCCATCTTCATCAGACAACGAGAGCAGTGAAAGAGCCAACGCCTTGCTCAAAGTCCAACGCCGTCGCCAATCTTCGCGCCGAATGTCTGCAATCATGCTCGATAGCCCAACTTTCCGCTCTCTAGATGTGCTCATCTGCGAAGATCATCCTGTTTCCCGCATGATTATGGAGAAACTCTTAGAAAAACTTCGTTGTCGCACTATATCCGCATCTACTGGCCAAGAGGCTGTTCAGTACGCTGTTGGCGAGGTCAAATTCGACATTATCTTCACCGAATTCAAACTTCCAGGGACCAGCGGAAGCGATGTCGCTCGTATGGTCCGTGAAGTCAAGAACGTTAATGCCCATACACCAATTGTTGCCATCACGGCTTATTTAAAGGAACTACAAGCCCCACACTACTTTGATTCCCTTGTCGAAAAACCAATCAGTCTTTCGAAATTGGTTGAAGTTATCTCTAACTTGTGTCAATGGAAACCGCCCGCCCCTAACCAGAGCCATGCGCTAGCTATTCCAAACCCTATTTCTGCCATCAAACCCCTTAGTGCGCGCCTCGAGGATAGCCCGACTTCTGGATCTTCGTATGCTCGCCCTGGAAGTAGTGGCTTTCGCGGGTCCAGCCGAGAAGACTCGATTAGTTCTAGCCTGTTTGGTGACTCGGAATCTGTGGCCACAGATGACATACCAATTGTTTTGTCTCGCAAAGCCACGGGTGACTGGAATGATGAAGCAGGACTTGGTATCGAAAACGCCGGTGAAATTTTCTTAGGCTCAGCACCCCGAGCACCAATAGCATTGGTGTCTCAGCAGTCGGCCCCTGCACAAATGGAAGGGCACAGAAGGGTAACCCCACACCAACCACCAGAGAAACTTAAGTCGAGGCGTGAGCACCTAGAGAGACGGCGTCTTGAGGGCAGCGATTCTGCGGATGATGAGGACGAAGAAATGGGAAGCTCCCGTGATCGTGGCCCACGCGCAAAACCCTTACCCCCAAGTTCAAGGCTGGGAATTGAGATGATGAGGGCGAATAGTCATGATAGTATTGCAATCGCATCTGACAGCACACCGGAGCCTATTACTCAAGTCGTCACTCCATTAGAAAGGACCGAGGAACTACCTATTCCTAGTGCTCAATCACCATCGAGGTCTGTGGCTCGTATTACCCCAGAGACTACTCCGGTTCTTGGGGCTGAAGATCTTGATCAAACGCCCCGTCCCGCTGTGACCGTACGGAGCGGCTCGAGCGACGAGCCTACACCCCGACCGACCATGAAGTCTTCGGAGACCACAGACGACATGAAATAGTGCGCACCGCATCTCACAAAGCTTATTCAAAAGGGAATAAGTAGTCTATTACAGTCTTTTAAGAACATTCTAGCATGGCGTTGATGGGGATGGAAATGCTGAGACTGGCATTTTTTCTATGTAAATGACGAATGGCCTTGGAGTCTGTGGGAATTTGAGGTTTTTTCTTTTGTTTTTTTAACCTCCACAGAAGAGGGCGTCCTTAATGATCACGGATCAGTCGTCCTAGATCAGGAGGACAAATGGGGGTCTAGTTGTTGCATTTACAGCCCACCAGCTCAAGGGTTTTCGCCTGGGGAGATGTTTCCCCCCTTACATCCCTTGCCTGGTAAAAAAGGAGTGGAAGCAGAAACATTCTGTGCCTTTACCTACCGGCTTTCCAGAATGATTGGTCATTTCACCTCCGGAAACAGAATTCCAGGGCTTTGATATCTGTACCTATGCATGTATAAGTATTGCGGCGTCACTCAGTTGATAATATGACGAGCCTCATCTCATTTTTTCCGCCTCTTTTTCCGCCTGCTCTTTCCCTTACCCTTCCCTCTCGCCTTTCCCTTGTTTCTCGTTGCTCAGCCACGACGAAGACTGTGACGCGGGATGGATTACCCTTACTGTATCTACTGCCTGTGTTCAGGTAACGAAGCTGGACGACGAGAGCCTTGGGGAGGGGGGACCAAACGAGATCGAAACGAAAGGAAACGAGATATCTGGCAGAGAGAATAAGAGGGAAAACTGAGAGAGTGTATGTATGAAAAGGATGGGACGAGATGACATGACATGACAAGCATGACGCGGCGTGGGCTTTCTGAGCACGTAAATACGGTTATTGTCACATATCAAACGAAACATAAAACAATTTGCTCTCCTCCGCAGGTCCCTAATTCTCGAGATATTGGTTTCGACTGGTGGCTGTATTCCGTTGCGTATACCGAGGTGCTTTTTTAAAGCTAAGTCTCCAATGAATGATGCTGCTGTGAAGGACATGTCTTATGGTTATCGATATTGAATATTCTGCAACGAGAGCGTAGAAATCAGTCTTACGAGGGAAGAGGGGGAAAAAAGAAGTGACACGGCGAGAAGACGTTTTACGAAAACCCTGCAGTTTTGGTATTTTTCATTGCTTCACCTCAAGCTACCAAACAACTACTTCGCCTAGGGGTATAAAGCCATCGCGTAGGTTACATGTCCTGTACGCCCACCAAACACACCCCGAACACAGTACGGACTCAAGACATTGGACCATACATCCGTCGTATTCTTCATAACATCTCAATCATGGCAAAAGCCTGCCCCAAACTCCGAATCTCAACTACCGATCAAGCTACCTTTGTTCTTCCAGCCTACATATAGATGTTATATATGGGACAGTTGGCTCGGTAAGATAGGCAAGGCTGGACAGTCTTGATAATGCGTAATCCTAACAAAAGAAAAATAGTATTATGTGAATCAACGTAAGTAGCTGGGGGCGGTTCGAAACGCCCCGTATCGTGCGATTTCGTTTCCTGTCGTATTCTTTCGCCCTTGCAGTGGACTGAATATATGTGCCTCACGACTTCGAGTAGCAGCTCAGATTCCTCGTTATTAGTCTCTGCTGTAGTAGACAAGCTAGACCCTGAGAAAAGTAACCAAGAAGGAGCTTTTCCTCTTGGCATATTACTATCCTTGCAGGGTGAAAGCAATGTCCGAGCCCTGGGCTACCGAGCGTATAGATCATGGTCGAAAGAAGCCTGGCCGCTTTCCGTGCGTTTATGTCCAATCGTGAGGGCACAGAAGATTGACATATTGGGGTTCGCTTGGTTCATGGCCCCGTGGAATCTGGTGTCTGCCGTGGGTGTCTGCCGTGGCTCGCGGGATACTGCCCTTGTGATACGCAGAAGGTGCGAAATCGAAAGTTCCCCTTTATTTCGGGATTCATAGGAAGTGCATCATGTCGGTATGCTAATAGGAAACTGACGATTGTTCACGCCACGACACTCCGTCCTATCCCGCTTCCCCAGCGAAACCTTCTTAGAGTGCCTCCACTACTCCTCAAGACCTCCCGCCCACAGTTTCCTCCTTCGGTAGCTGCACTCATGTTGCCTGCACCTCCTAGGCTGCTGAGTGTTTCTTGGCGCCCGACCTCTCTTCCGATGACATATCCAGCCCCAAAACCTACGACCGAAACGAGTACGACGACGCCAGCGCTAACAACCCATGTCAGAAGGGTTGGGCTAATCAACGTATCGTCGCTGCTTGCTGTTCTCTTTTTCTTGGTCGCGCGGGGTGGCTTTGAGGCGGACGTCGGCGTTGCTGCGCGCTTTACTTTTTCACTCGCTACGGGAGCTGCAGGTGATGCGGGCGATGCCCTCGTTTGAGCAGATTGAGTAGAGCCCCGAGAAGGCGCTGGAGGTGGTGACGGCGCCATTAGCTCGCTTTCAGGGGCGAAACGCAGCGCGACAGGTTGACTGTTATTGACAGGACCAGTATGTTCGCCCAACTCCTTCTCACCGCCCCTCGGAAGGCTCCTTGCCGCTGCGGCACAGCTCAGTAGAGTCGTCAGACTTGCACGTAGGGCAGCGTCATTGTCGGCTTGGTAGTTTGGGGACATGAAGTTATGTGAGTGGCGGTCGGCTCGTGTGTTCGATCGTCGGCTGAACGAAGGCCGTCTGCTATGCTCAGGGATGGCTGAACTAGTCGAGTGTCGCTGAAGCAGATGAGATGGCGGGTGGGAGAAGGCGTTAGGCTGGGGACGGAACGGCTCAGACGGCCGCCTTCCCAAAGCAGTCGCATTCTCATCATCGTCATCTTCTTCGCTTGAATCAGGATCGATAACGTGTGCGGTCGCTACTTGTCTGAGGGGTGCCTGGCGAACAGCATGTCCGGAAATAACATTCTCAGTTGAGCTAGTCAAAAGATGATCCTCCTCGCTTTCCGTTTCATCGTATTCCTCCTGACTGCTACCACCAGCAGCAACGTGTCCCTGTCCGGTGGTATGCCGTGCATCGACGTGCGCATAAGATTGCTGGTGTGGGCGCCGCCGTCGCGGGCGAGAAGTCGAACCGACTTGGAGGCCGGTAGTGTCGATCTCCTCGCCTATGGAGGATACGGATGACGAGGAAGGGTGCGAGGACACCTCAACCCAAGATTCTGGGCCTGTCAGCGGCTGTCGTCTATCGACACCCGGCGGCGAAGACTGACCATCATTCCGCTGCCGCTGCTGCTGGACTGGAGCAGTGGTGAACCGGGCTCGAGCAGTAGAGGCAGAAGAAGAGGAAGCAGTAGCAGATACGGCCGGCCGGCTAGCAGGGTAGCCGGACTGGCCAGGGACTTGGCTGTTTGACGGCATATTTCCGATGCTGGCGTCGACAGCGTATCATGGAGTTCTCGGGAATGATATAGCGAGAGATGCGAGACGTCGTCGTTCAGCACAGATGAGAGGAGCGATACTGTATTGTAACAGGAGACCGATGGAGAGGAAGACGACGACGACCAGACGGCACCGGTTAGATTGTGGAAGGAGAGTTTAAGACGGTATGTTAAGTTAGGTGCAGCTGCGGTAGCGCGCAGTCCGGCCGGTTGATTGATGATGGATGGATGGTTGGAGGTAGGTAGGTTACTGCTCGTCTCGTCGCACTGTTGTCGTACACGTATTTGCCAATACCTAACTAAGTCCCTAGTTGGGTTCGACGCTAGAGGCTGACTAGAGTTAGTTATAGGGTGCTGCAGGGTTTGTCGAATAGACACTCTGCACCGCGCTGCACTGTTACCCGATACGGTGCGGTGCGGTGGCGGGGTATCTATGTAGAACGACAAGACTGCCCAACCCAGGCCAGGTAAAGTCGAGGGAGCGATCGGATGGGATGGTGGTGCGATAGGTAGTTAGATAGCGGGCCGAAGTTTAAAAGGTAAAAGGTCTCTCTGTGTGCGAACAGTGGGCGGGGAACAGGGAGCCGAAGAAAGACAAAGGAAGGAATACGGCTCGGTCAGGTCTAAGATGCAAAATGGTAAATGGTCAGCCACGCGGTACATCGGTAGGCATGTAGTTAAGGTCTGTAGGGGGGTGATGATGACGATGACCAAGATCACGGGGAACGTGGCAGTGACAAGTACCTGTCACAATGTAAGATTTAGATTTAAGAAGGCGTGCTAGGTAGGTAGGTACTGTTGTGGTTGGTACTATGTAAGTAAGTACTTAGTTAGCCTGTCGGTGATGGGCAGGTAGCCTGATGGTGGTTGGAAGTGGGCGCATGGGAGTTTGATGTTGGGGCAGAGGAAGGGGTAGCATGGCATGTCGACCGGTGAATATGTACCTACCTAGGTACATGTAACTAGCCAGGTAGACACTGTATTATACTGGTATAAGTAGGTACCTCAAGGGGTGATAGAGGGGAAGAAGAAGAGGGGGAAGTCGCTTTGTGTAGGCTGGATAGATACTTTGTAATCTATCCTACATCTTATAATTAACATAATTAATCTAATGGCGCTTGCTATCTTCCATCGCTGTTTGGTTTTGGTTTGTTGGGCGTTGCATGTATTGGGTGCCTGATGAGAGAGAATTGACTCCTCCGAGTGGATACGATGCATGTTCTATGTTTATTCCAGAGTTCTTGTGCAGCCTGTAACTAGGCCGTAGATAGGCCTGCCCACCTTAGTGGAGAAACAAGGAAGTACCCAACCAAGACCGAAGAAATCTAGGTTAGGTAGGCACTGTATTTAAAATACAAATCGCGCCATCGAATCAGCCCGGAAATGCAGGTGATATCTGACGCTGACCCTCTCCGATGATGTACATACATTGTACTGTAGTAAGGGTGATGGCCCCCTCTGATAACTCTGACCCGCAGCATGGTTTCAGTCTACCTACTTACTTACTTACTTAGTACATACCGGGCAGGCTGGCTGCTTTAACCTAGGTACCACATCATCTTCGCTGTCTTCAAGGCCTCAATAACAATCACTTCCCATTTACCTAGTATCCACCAGTAAATTTCGTAATACAATTCTCGCCTTCGGGACCTTTTGGTCTAGGCGTCTGTCGCTCTCGAGTCCTGAGACGTTCTACTAAATCTATACTTGGTCGGACCTTACCCCGTCACGGAGATCATAGCGAACTGGGGAATCTGGCTCGATTCGCTTTCCTAAGAGAAAACGAGTCCTTCGATTTCTTGAGCGTGATTATTTCACATCGTATAAATCGTTCCAGAAGAGGATGTCGTCCATCATTTCTTTAGGGAGATCCAGCGAAGCGTAATTCCCCCGCTTCGGGGATCGAATCTGAACGTGAATACTCGCTGCGGTTTTCCAGCCGAAAAACCCAGCCATTTCCCAGTCGATGAGCCCGACGATCTTGTCATTGTCCACTATGCAGTTCGATTGCGTAACATCATTATGCATAAAGCTAAAATCAGTATCTTCCTCACTATCTGCAAAAATAATTTCCTTCTCGATTTCTTGTATACCGCGATGCTGTACAGGATCCGGGTCTGGAACTATATAGGACCGGCGACTGGTCTCACTTGGCGGAGCTATCGTGCGTAGTTTCTGTAACATTTTCCGTGCTTGTTCCTTGAAGGAATCCTTCTGGGACTGCGAGATGTACTGCCAGGCTACGTTTAGGCCGACGCCAGGAATTCTCTCTTGGATGAACACATCCCGTCCGTTGATCTGTTGACAGAAATATTAGGTACAAAATCCTCGAGCATGCGGTTAAAGAGCGTAGTCGAGAGTACCTTAGCAGCGAAATAGACATGAGGAACTTTGATGTCATCTAATATCTCCTTTGCAAGCCGAATAGCCTCCACCTCGTTCGCGTCGGCGTATGAGTAGTCGCGTTGTGATCGGCGGCCCTCAGGAGCTACCTTCAAGTGACTCGACTTGATAATTACGCTCCCAAGCGCAAAGACATCGCGCCCTCCCTCATCGCTTTCATAGAGTCTGTTGAGTTCCGTGCATTGTGCAAGCACCGCAGACCAGTGCCGCAGGGACTCTGGCGTCGTGCTGTTGATATGCTTCTCATCGGGTCTGAAGTCGGCGGGCTGGGGGTGGTATCGGCCATACAAAGGTACATCCGCATACCGATCTGTCGGCGGGATTTTATCGGGGTCAGACTCGTATGGATTCATCATGCCAGTAAGGTATGTTGATGTGGACGGTTATGTTAAGAGAGAAGAATGGGAATAATACATACTAACCGATGTGTCTGTGGGGCTCACCCAACCGTTAGGTACCCAGATGAGGTGAGTAGTAACATTTATAAATAATTTATGCCGAGGAATATCTCTCCCTCACTAGTCATGATGTCAACAACAACGGCCGGTAAACGGCTTGAGACTATGTTTAGTGCATAATCGTGACCACAAAGCAATCACCTCCGGCGTCCTCCCAATCTAAGATGGCGTTAACCAGAAACCGCTTTTCACTGGTGCTTGGAGAGGACGTTTTCGCGCTAAACTTGTGTGTCCGAGCAAAGCACTCAGGCGCCTGCAGACGTCTTCGATACTGGGACGAACCCGTGCTTCTGGAGGACGAGAAAAGCATAGCCTTCGTTTCCGAAAAATGGACGCCATACTCAACGGCGAAGCAACCATGAACGGGAACAATGCAGTCGAGCTCGGGGTCTCAAAATAGTTGATAGGCCTAACTAATAGCGGCTTATTCGATCTTGTCCGACGTCGGGAGCGTATAGGGGGGCAGCTCTGCCGGGTTGCGAAAATTAGAGAGCCCATACGTATAAGCTCTGTGAGAGGCACGTTCTGAAAGCTGACGATTCGATGTGTGTGTCTAGAAATTTTTATCAGGTCGGTTGAGCATAAGCCGTGATGGATGAATGTCTCCGTTACAGTTATCCTGTCGACTAGCTGTCGACTAGCTGCCGTACTGTGCACAGTATTTGCCGTTTTCAATAACCATTACTTGTACAACAGATCTCGATCAATCTTAGGATATGTACCTATATCCGTTAAACGATAATTCTTGCGCCCTCTGTTTGTGAACTGTTTGTGCTTGTAGGTTAGGAGCTTATTGAAGATTGGGGGCTGCTCAGGCTTGGCCGGGCCAAAAGCGGCGTGGCTCGGTACTCACATGTACCTACTCCCTACCTAGAAGCAGTACAGTGAGGCTACATGTTGGCTACCCTTAGTAGTAGGTATTTACATATGCACAAATTCCAAGTCTCCTGCCAGACTGAGTATCATGGATAACAAATTGAATAAATTTCCATCCGAAATGGGGAAAAAAATCGAACTTCTAATTTACCTAACCCAGACTCTGCCGTATGTATCAATACACAGATCAACACTCGCTGATAGGTATACAAGTATCTTGGCGAGGGTCCCTGGTCATGATTGTCGAGTCTTGTTTCTATTTCGCTTAATAGCCGATCTCTCCGCTACCTATTCACCCGACTGGCCAACCCATCGGAAGACCATCGAGGGTCTGCATGGATATACATCTACCCGTCTTCATGGATCAACAACATCTCGTCCGAGTGTCACCACATACCTAGCTAGTAACAGCACGAGTAAACGTAATGTTTCATAATGCTAGAATATCGTATCATCAACGTACCATACTTTACTACCACAACACCTAACGTGTTTCTCATGATAATATCCACCCCGGCTCTCCTCAGGTCGGTCTAGCCGCTTATGCATCTAACCCGACATAAAGACTTGCTGAACTCCAGGCTCCGAAATCAAGCCAAGAAGCCGTTGTAGCTCCATCCCAAAAGCGGAAGGCTGCGGAAGCGAAAATCTACACACACTCCCAGCCCCCCGCGGTAGCGGAATGGGAGGAACGGTCGGGGTAACGGTCGGTCGGGGTGACAATACATCGCCGCCGACGGACACGGTTAGATACCTGTCACCGGCACTGGGCGAGAAATGGGCGGTTTGGAGCAAACACCGTGACTTCTCTAATCGACTTTCCAGACTTTTGAGACTATGATACGAGCATCGCTGAGTTAGCTAAGAGTCACGCTAGCTTCGGCTGCTCAACGTCTTTACTTATCTATAGCTGACTATGGCGAGATGAGATCGGACAGGTCTAATAAGCAGCTACAAATACCTATCCTACTGTATGTAGTTACCTCATACGAGCGCGTGGGGATGACATTCCTTAAACCATGGTAGTCGTGTCCTTAGATCGCATCACAGCGAATAAGTAACTGACCGGAGAGTAATATCTTATTGCTACGCTGTTTGTTACCTCGCATCATCGTACTCAACTAGGTACGAAGGTACCAACTTCACGATCTGAAGTCGTCAGCCTCCCCCAAGTTGAAGACCATTGAAGGTAACATAACCACGCCACCTAATCTTCACATACACACCTACTGACCGCCCTTGTCTGAATGTACTTAGTAACACTTAGCCTATTCATCTATCCTAATTGGGGCCTAGCATTTTGAAAGTAGGTGGATTGGTACATCAAGATAGGATGGAGATGACGGTGCGTTGAAAAGGGCACACTGGCGCATTGGCCCCAAAACTACAGCACAAGGCAACAAGTTACATGCACGTAGAGACTAAGTTGCAGTCCAAGATCATCTTGAAGCAGAGAGTAGTGACCACTGGCTCCATACTAGCTTTACAATGGCTCCGGTCACGGTCTGAAGAATCAAAGCAACACACATTATATAGAAAATTAATGGCGATTGCATCAAGGGAGAGTAGGTATTTGTTAAGAAACCTATAACACGCTACCTAAGACAATGGGAATACCAGTGCTGTATCATACAGGAGGTGGGGTATATGGGTATACTCACCGACGACTCGTTCATGTGTCCAAGTCCGATATCTATCAAATAATATGATAGATCGGAGTTGTTAACCGACGCATGCACTTTTAGGTATTCGCGAAAATAGCGAATAGACAGAGCCAACCGCAAAGCCCTCGAACGCCGTCATAAGCCCCCATAGTTGTGGAAGCGTGGTCCACATCAAGATACTCGCAATGAGCATAAGAAGTTTCCTACCACCCTCGCTGACTAGAAGCCCTCGGTGCCCACAGAGGAAAAGCCGATCATGACATATTAAGTGTTGCTTCATGGCAACTAGATCAAAGCGCAAAATGAATCCCAGACATTGGCGCGTTCATGAAGCCCTCAGCCCTCAGAAGTCACATAGGAGTTGCCCCCAGATCAAGCCCACAGGTAAATCACAGCTTCGAGACGAAGCTTAGCCCTCAAAGCCCACAACCCCTTTGGGGGGTTAATAGTTTTTGTAAAGCCGACAACCCACAAAGCCAACCAGTGTTTGAAGAGCCCTCAGAACGTATCATGTGCGGCTATGTCACCTTAAAAGGTGATCTGCAATAATCGGGTCAGTTATAGGAATAGTGTACCGGAGTAATGAGCTCTCTTACCTTCTTGCCCTCAAACGATTTGCCGCCCCGACCGCCACCGAAGCCTCCGCGACCACCACCACGGCCGCCACCACGACCTCCAAAGCCGCCGCCGCCGCCTCGGCCTCCACCTCGGCCACCAAAGCCTCCACGACCACCTCCACGGCCACCGCCTCGGCCGCCACCGAAACCGCCACCCTGACCATCACGAGGAGGTCGCTGACCAGCAAAGTCCAAGCGGACGGCGCGAGCCCCACGACCCTCACCGATGTAAGCACCGTTCTTTGAGTTGAAAACAGTCTTGGCGTCTCCAATGGAGTTGAAAGTCACGTAACCGAAACCCTTGGGATTACCGGAATCACTGGGAATAGTTAGTAAACATATGGACAATTGGAAGATAAAAGATTGATGGAAACGTACGGGTCCTTGGGGAGACGGATACTCTTGACTTCGCAAGTCTCGCCAAAGAAGGTACCGACAACATCCTCGTCGACATCAAATGGCAAGTTGCCCACAAACAGGGTGTCACTCTCAGGGCTGACGGAATCTCCAAACTGCTTAGCGCGGTCATTGGCGCGGGCAGAGCCATCGTCAGCCGGGCGAGGCTTCGAGGGATCGAGGTTCAGTGCCCGACCTTCTAGCTCAAAGCCTTGCATCTTCTCGAAGGCAGCCTTGGCGGCCTCGTGGGTCTCGAAATCAACGTATCCGAAGCCACGGGAGCGTTGCATAGCCTTGTCCGTAACAACTCGCGCACCTGTAAGGCCCTCGAACTCCTTGAATGTTTCGCATAGGATGTCATCAGTGACGCCCCAGCCCAGGTTTCCAGCGAACAAGGTCGTGTAAGCATCTGAGGATGCCTCTTCAGTCTTGGTCTTCTTGAATGGTGTGGTAGCTTCCTCTTCAGCCTTTCGCTTCTTTGGGGCTTCGGGTTTTTTCTCTTCGGCCTCTTCAGAGTCGTCTTCAGAGTCATCGGAATCAGAGTCGCTCGAATCTTCGTCAGAAGACTAAGTTATGATTAGCCAACATGCATAGCTTAGGAATTATTAGTTGACCTACATCAGCCTCTACCTTAGCACCACCCTTGCTCTCCTTGGCGTCAGCTTCGTCTTCAGAGTCAGAAGAATCAGAGGAGTCGGAGTCAGACTCAGCCGCCTTCTTGGCCTTGCCGTTTGTAGTAGCCTTGACAGCAGCCTTGGCCTCCTTGGGTTCAGTCTTCTTTGTCTTCTTCTTGGTCTCCTCCTCATCAGATTCAGAGGAATCGGAGTCAGAGCCGGAGTCAGAAGCTTCAGATTCGGATTCAGCCTCCGACTCGTCGCTGCTTGCCTCGGACTCGGACTCGGACTCAGATTCAGACTCAGACTCGGAAGAAGACTCGACCTTCTTCTTCTTCTTCTTGAGGTCCTTGGCCTTTCCGTTCAGAGCGGCCTTGGTGGCTACGTCCTTAGCCAACTGCTTAGACTTGACCTTTGGGCTGTCAGTGGCCTTGGTAACACCGGCCTTCTTGACCGCGGTGAGAGGGTCTGCGGCCTTTGCGGCCTTGCCGTTTGCTTGCTTGACCTTGCCCATTGTGATGGTAATTGGATGAACGAAGGTTAAAATGGGTAGGAGACAATGTGCTTAGGGCGAATGGGAAAGAATGGATAATGTGAAGTTAGGAAGTCTAGGTATATACGACGGCTGGCTTGTGTGTATTTATGTAAGGTGGGAAATATGGTTACGTTTGGAGCGGTAGGAAAATTTGTTGGACCCTTGCCAAAAATTTCGATTTGCCAGTGGGGCAGGTGGGGTCTTCCGCGGGCGGTGAAGATTTAGGTACTAAGTAGGTTCTTATCGATAACCAGCGCGAAAGTTAGATATACATTAAGTAGCTACCTCTGAAGTATGTATATACACATACGTGGTGAGCCTGTTAAACCATCCTGTGGATATCGATGTTATAGAGGGAATGGAATACGTGACATGGAAACCATTTCGCTACAACCCAACTTCTACTAGAATGCTATTGCCGTTTATATTAACAAACTCTCGAAGCCTTGTTTGTCGTTGCTTTAGCACTTAGTTAGGGTATGTGACAGCCATGGAGGAAAACGCCGAGCCGCCAATTCACACACTAATTACCATAAAGCCGGGGTGCTAACGCGTGTAGGTATAAAATAGTCTACCTTATGAGAGGCAAAACGTCAGCTTGAAGTTAAAAGACAACTTGAAGTCACAGGCAATCTAGCCATCCCTCCACCGGAGGTCTTCTATCTATTCAATGTGCCTTGCCAATGTCACGGTACGTAGTTATATAAGTGGCTGCAGACGGTCTCAAGTACTCGACTCAGCTGTTCTATCTTTTTGTACTGTCTTCGTTTAGAGCTGCAGTTCTATTCTATTCCGTGACAGCTAAAAACCGATGGCACCTTGACAAGTTAGACCTCCTCTCTTGGGATTGTGTTTAAGGAAATAGAGAGCAAAAAGGTTGTCTGGGAAAATGCTATCGACAATAGCTCAACCGATCGTGCATCGCGGAATGCCAGTGGACTGTTCTCGATCACCGGCAGGAGTGGGCTACAGGGCCAAATATAATGTATATGTAGCCGAATCCTAAATGCATTTTATATCGGCCGAGATCAATTGTAATTTTCACGATTCCTAGCCTTACTGCTCTGTTTATTGTTGCTCGTTTAGGGTACGAAGACCCTCAAAGTACGGGGTTGAAAAAGCATTGCGATAAGTCAACAGAAAACGGAAATCGGCCAGTGGATGCTAACAGAAAGAAATGTGGTGGAACTTGTCTCCTAGGTACCGCTATAATATAGGGACAGTAATGGCACCTAAACGGCATGCGCATGATCAAAGCTTCCCCTAGGCTATTATAGCTAAGCCTGACTCCATTGGGCCATGTAGAATATTCATTGGACAGCTCTTAGACTCAAATGCTAATGCCTCTCAAAAAGACGGGGGCCTTCTCACTAACAAAGAATCAAATAAAGGAATTATTAAACATCTAGATAGTTAGAAATGCCTTTCTCTGTGCTGCCTACTGAGCAACAATAACTCACGTACGATATGAAATAACAGGCGAACTATAATAGCTATCCTAATGTAAATAATCCTAGAAGGCTGGAAGGCCTTTTGTCAACGGCGAGCCAAGAAACCTAATATGAGTTTGCTTGAGATAGTGCTCGGATTGACTATCAGCTATCATAAAGTTATTTTGCTGCAGGCCGTCCAACAAGGGTACGCGTATCCGCTGCCGCCGCCTTGTCACTCTCTATCTTAGCTATCGCCCATGTCCTCGTCCATGAATGAAGTTACATCTTATGTTCCAGAATCTCCCTCCCAATAAGCTCTAGGCTTTCTGATGTATGTGACAAAGGCTTGTATTCAAGTGTGTGGAAGAAGGTTCAATCAAGCCGATACGTCTCTTGGCGTTTCTTGATGACCTCCTCCTTCTAGTTGGAGATTCTTGGCCCTCTTGATACCCGACAATCTAGGTTGCATTCTAGAACAGACCGGATCCCCACTGGCCTTTCTCCCAGGAGGCTGAGGCTCTCTTGCCTTATTTAGTCATCCAATAGCCTTCGTCCAAGTCAGGTTTTCAACATGCTTAGGGTAGACCCGAGCGGCTGGACGTTATCTTGAGAGGTGGGTTGGCCGTGTGACAAAACACGTGTAGGGACTTCTCGTTCGTAAGCAGGGGCTGCACAAACCATGCGGGAAGCGACATCCTTCTCAACCACATGCAGTTCAATTTCCCTTTCCGTCTGTTTCGTGTCATATACCTCACGCTTGAACTTGTCAAAGGTCAAATTTTCCTTGGAGAAATTGCCATTCAATGTAACTCGAGCTGATAGAAAGGGAGCAGCATCGAGCAGGTCTTCGGACTTGAACGGCGCGGGGCAATCAAAATCTCTTCGCTGGTCGGGACCGGTCGTTCTATCTTCCGAAGGCTCGAAAAGGTTGCATCGGGCTGGGGACCAGCCGGAAAAGCGGTTGTTGAGCGACCGCGGGCGAAAGATAAACCGCATATTTAGACGAATGTCAAGAAAAACCTCGTAGCCCGTCCACTGAGGAAGACGGATAACTTCGTCTGGTTTATCGGGGTTGCTGTAAGGCTTGTTTATAAAGAGTCGGCCAAACGGGACAACTAGAACTTTCCCTTCTGTAGGGAAGTCCATCATGCGGAAATAGTAGTCACCACGCTCGATTTTTTCTGATCGGTATAAAGGCATTCTAGAAAAGCCAGGGTGGATTTGGTAGTGGACGTCACCGTCGCAGAATAAAGGTATCGCGGTTTCGTCCATGTGGTCAAGGGGCAAACAGGCAAGCCAGGCGAAGAATTCATAGTCCGGTCTGACGGTCTCGTTCAGCCGCTGATAGAACCGAATGACTTCGTCTCGCTTTGAGAGCTTATCGTTGTCATCATGCGTATTTGAGTAGTCCCACCCGCAGTAGTCCCCGTCGAAAGCGCAGGCCATGCTGAAAAGATTCTGGTGAAAATGCAGGATTCTGGTAAGAAGACAAGATTGTAGTGAGAATACAAGGTGAAGTCATATGTAGAACCATCCATGCTGGGGATCGACCCCACATATAAAGACCATGGAAGCCCCACTTAACGTGTGCGGCGTACGTTGTAAGGACAATGCGGGCAAAAGTTAGATGGGCAGCCACCAGCAGCATAATATCACTGGCGATAGCATATGATAGATAATAACAATCAAGCAGTATAGTTTGGCTGTTGGGCCTCTAAATTTTTGTGACAGGCGCTAGTCGTATTGTTAGTTGTTGATTTTGATGGGCGCTAATTAATACAAACTTTACCACTCACCCAGATGGATCATTCACCCACTCCTTTTGAATAACGACGGACTCGCCGACGCCATAGGTATAATCCAGCTCCGAAAGTTCCAGGACCAGAACGCACTCTCGCCTGGTTAAATTCCTCAATGTGCCAGGTTCCTTAGCAGCAGACTATCGCTAATAGTCTTTTTTCTCAATATACTTAAGTACGTATAAAGAGCCGTAAATCAGGAGAATCTCCGAAGAACTTTTCTATGGGTAGTCGCGTTGGTACCGTCGTATAAATCGTGCATATTGGAACCCTTCACTGCATCCTAGGTCATCATCACCTCTGAGTTCATAGAGACTATCTGAAGCTTGATCAAAATCCTTGCAGCTCTAGGGATCTCTTTCGGCGGTGCCTCCGACAAGAACGAGCCGGTCACTGGCCTATGTGCCTGGAAGTCAATGATAGCTTTGTTGCGTGGTGTAAAGAAAAGGCCCTAAAAATAAGAGCAAGTGACCAGTTGTAGCCTAGCAGCCGGCTTTATGGATTAAACGTGCTGCTACTAAATCGTGTATAGGAGAAGAGTTTGAGGGAGACGTTACTTTTGTACCCGATGATTAGGGGATAGGCTTTGGGTACGGAGCTTCCCAGATGCTGCTCTTAATTCTTCAAGCGCATAGGGCGATGTAACAAGCCTAGAGCATACGTCATCTACCTTTGAAGTGCTAGTGTTCTCGGAGGCGCCGCCGATTTACCCGACTAAAGTCCAGGATGCGTGAGAATTTGCAAGTTAGCCTCATCAGCAACCCCTAAACGTACGAGACCGCTTGGAAGGTATTTAGGGCGAGACTTGCACTACTCT
This sequence comes from Xylaria sp. Z21, assembly GCA_037356095.1. Classification (NCBI taxonomy): domain Eukaryota; kingdom Fungi; phylum Ascomycota; class Sordariomycetes; order Xylariales; family Xylariaceae; genus Xylaria; species Xylaria sp. Z21. The sequence goes on along the minus strand of JBAWJX010000048.1, from coordinate 57,643 downwards.
TCCAATAACCAAGAAATGAGTTACAATTCGCCTCACTTAGATAGATCCTTATGAGCTGCTGTGTCTCAGTGCAGATGGGCGTAATCCATCCCACACGACACGTCACATTTCCTGCGGGGCTCAAGGGTATCGCAATTACCAACTCATGCCAGCTGCAAACATGCCATGGAAACGAGTGTTCGACTGATTTCCCCCTGGGGCTTCTTGTATTGGGTACTCTTGAAATTCGGAAACCCTACTTATAGCTGAATGTGTGTACGCGTAGACATGTCGACCAAGCGTAAATTCGATACTCTGACCGCAACAGCCGGTGACGTGCGTCGGATATTAGAGAGCGGAGAAACTACAAGCGTCGATCTTGTCAAGACTTATCTTGCGCAAATTACAAAGCACAACCATGAAGGCATGAAACTCAATGCTATGATCGCGACTGTACCTGTCGATTCCGTCCTGCAAGAAGCTCAGGCACTGGACAAAGAGAGAATAGGCTCTGGGCCTAGGTCCAAGCTTCACGGAATACCTATAATCCTCAAGGTATGTCGCTTCTTCCACTATCCCGCCTTACGAACATGCTGATGTATAGTTCAGGATCTGATATGCACTGGCTCCCTTGGAATGGAGACTACCGCGGGCTCCCTCGCTCTAAAGGGCTTGAAAGCATCAGCAGACGCCACAATAACAGTTCTTCTGAGAAAGGCGGGTTGTATCGTCATTGGGAAGTCCAATCTTTCAGTGAGTCACTGGCCACTGGGTGCGTCATTTGTAACTACGGGTTCTAACGAAATTCAATAGGAATGGGGCAACTCAAAGGGGATTAATGTGACTAGCGGATGGTCTGCGGTAGGGGGACAAGTAAGCAGGCCATGCCCCTGACCAACTTTCCAATTAACTATTCTTAGACTCTTTCACCATATGTCAACGGCGGCATTAATCCTAAGGATATGTGGATGGGGCATAGCGTAAGCGTTTTCCCTTCCCCAGAATAATATGGGCTGAATAGCATTCTTTAGACTCCGGCAGGGTCTTCTTCTGGCTCGGCTGTCGCAGCCGCAGCCGGTTTTGCACCATTATGCATAGGAACCGAAGCGGACGGATCGATCGTCCAACCAGCAATCCGAGCAGCACTGTACGGCATCAAAGGAACTGTCGGGGATGTCAATATGGTTGGGACTCAGTCGGGCGGCGCAGCATTTGACAGTGCTGGCCCGCTCGCAAAGTCAGTTGAGGACTGCGCTGATGTCATGGATATACTGCTTCCTGGAAGGGACTTCCATACTTATCTGAAAAAGTCATGGCAGGGCATCAAGATCGCGTATCTTAACTACGAGGCCTGGCAATTCCCGGATTCAGTCTGTGAGAAAACACCCGCCTTCGACGAGCAGCATGTAAGTATTAGAAGATCCCTAGATGAAGGATGCTCGCTAACTCGCACAGAAACTGGCAATGGTCAAAGCAATGAAGAAAGCAGAAAGCTTGGGGGCTAAAGTTACGTGGAACGCTCACCTTATGTCTGTTCCAGACATCGCCCGAACCTACAATACCGTTACCCAAGGACAGATTGGAAGTAAGTATATCTGAAGCATTACCGTTGTTCCATTACTCATATATGAAACAATGTAGGACACCAGCTAGCTCCGATTATGGAGAGATTTCTGGCCATCTTCAACGAACCGACGATGAGGACACTGGAAGATGTAGTAGAATTCAACAAGGAGCATGCCGCCGAAGAGTTACCACCAGGTAATAGCCCTTGAATTCCCCCAGTAACATAGCCACTGCTAAGCAAAGAATCAAAGACCAGCCTAGCCAGCAAACTCTAGAGAATGGTTTGACAGACAGAATGACTGACTCAGAATGCAACGAGGGGTTGAGGCATCTCCGAGAGAGCACTCGGGACGCAGTGGAAGACTGTCTTAGGCGGGCTAATGCAGACGTTATTATGGCGTCGGGTGAATCGGTATTGACCACGATTGCCGCGAACGCAGGCTATCCGATTGCCAGTGTGCCGTTAGGGTTTTCTTCCTATAATGGTCGCCCATTCGGAATGGAGATCATGGCGCGGAATGGCCAAGAAGGGAAGATATTTGAAGTGATGTCTGCTTGGGAAACGACGTTTCCAGAAGGTCGCATGCCACCCCCAATGTTGGTGAACTGGGAGTGATGTCAGTAGAAGTAGTAGCAATGGAGAGGATTAATGAGATATAGGTAGAGAGAGGTTGCTCTTTGTCTTGTTTCAACTTGCTAAGGGGTTTCTACATCACTCTTGGCCTTGGTTTGATATTCCGTTTTTGGGGGGTGGTGTTGTGCTTCATGGCAGGTAGACGAGGAATCTGTTAGCATTACAGCCAAAAGGAAGACTTGCCAATGAAGGACTGATATGTAGCGGGCAGTGTAGCCTAGATCGGCAGCGTCTAATTAATTACTCACTCTTGAATCCGTACTGCACTGACATGGCTCGGAATACATGGCAGACACCAAGTAGTGCAACAGAAAATAGGCTTTCCGTTCACAACATTAAACTATATATATATTATATTCCTACTGAATTCGAACAGCAAGTATTCTATAACATGGCTGTAGGTTTTCTGGCCTGGGATACCCAGGAGCCGCCGCAGAGAAGTCACGAATTGAAGCCACAGTAAACGTAAGGCGTAGTTACTGGGTTGGGTACTTGAGGAGAACGGAGGAATAGTATTGGGTATTGTATTGTATGCTCGACCAGCGACTGCTAAAAAGAGTGTGTAGAAGGGTAGGTTCTAGTGGGTGGTGTGACGGCTAGCTAAATTATCCTTACATGCCCTGGTCGGTTTGCTACCCCACATAGGCACTCTTGTGGCGCTAGCTGTTTATCCTTATATGCCCTTGTTCCAGCATACACACCCATGTACCATCCTTGCCAAGAGATTACACGTGACTTAGACCTTTGGCCAATGCTGTTGCACGCCAATGTCGGAAGCTCTATACGTTCAAGCTCATTAGCTATCTAGCGAACGCATAACGCCGTGGCAGTTCTCTGCACCAACACATCTCCTGGCTCCTCAATTTTGGGGATCGATTCAGGCTTTCTGAGGGCAAAGTCTAGATAGGCACCTAGCGAGCCACAAGCGCACTCATTTCCCGCCATGCCGACCCCCGAATCCGCCGCCTTCCTGGCCAAGAAGCCGACCGTCCCTCCCACCTTCGACGGCGTCGATTACGATGACAACAAAAGGCTGAAGCAGGCCCAAGACGCCGTTGTTCGCGAGCAATGGGTGCAGGTGATGATGGGTCGTCTGATCCGCGAAGAGCTTAGCAAATGCTACTACCGAGAAGGCGTGAACCACCTCGAGAAGTGTGGCCCTTTACGAGGTTAGTTTGTCCCGGCAGTTTTCGATCGGTGGGGTGCGCATAGGAGGCGCCCCCAATAGGGCCTACACTATCGAAAAGCTTGGGTGGACAGTGGACTATGGGCTAATTCGGCCGGCAGAGAAATACCTCCAGATGCTCAAGGACAACCGGGTACGGGGCTACCTATTCGAACAACAGAACTACATAGAAGGAAAGAAATAGATGGACACGCCATTTCGTCTGGAAAACGGTTAAAATATGACAGAAGAATATTTTGAGAGCTCAATGGCGTGGGAAACCAGGTCCAAGGGAGATATCTACAGGGAGAGCCGAGCTATGAGGGACATCTCGGGTTTGCCGTAAAGGCGCCTTGAAACGAATGTTCACCAGACCTGTAATGAACATAAACGGTGCAAAGAAGAAAGCAACTAACTGTGCAATTAAAATCTTCAATCTACAAATGTCCCATCAACTGAGTTAAGATTTCAATTAATGGCAGCCGTTGTGTTGCGTTGCGTTACATTTATATAGGATTACTTGATATGTCGGAGACCGTATGTCGGCCCGTCTCCAAGGCCCCGTTTGAGCCGCAGCCCATCGGCCAATCCGCCGCCAGAGCTCCGACCACCCCATCCAAAATTTCTGGAGCTTGACCGTTACCCATCTAAATTTACTTTGTAGCACCGATCGCCAGCACCTTCAATTGCCCTCCACGCCAACAACCCTTTATGATCTGTGCGCGATCGATTGCTTGCTGGCACGGGCTCCGCGACCGAGACAATAGTAACCGCAATGATCTGCCGGCGCTGTCTGCAGCGGGCCTCGGCGCTCAGCACGCGCACGCCGCCTCGAGCCCCAAGCACGACCTCCATTATCAGCTGGAGTCTCTCGATCCGCAGCAGCAGCAGACCGTTTTCGAGCAGTATACCAAGACAATCCGCCGCCGCAACAGCGGCCGCGACGACGACGACAAGTACGGACCCGCCGTTGAGCACACCCCTAGCTGACAGCCAAGTCGGTGCACCTGCAGAGAAACTGTCGTCGTGCCCCGAAGGCACCATCCTCAAGGGCCTCAACTACTTCAAGAACCAGACAGACCCCGTCGCGCTCGCGGACGATGCGTACCCGGAATGGCTGTGGAGCTGTCTAGACGTGCAGAAGAAGGCGGACGAAGCAGAGGCTGACGATGCCGGAGACGAGTTCTGTGAGTTCTTCTCTTCACACGCAACAGGACCACCAAGCACACACACACACCCCTCCCTACAAGAATGCCTGAAGCTATAGATAGAGCTAACCGCGCCGCCACGAACCAGCCAAATCGAAGAAACAGCGCCGCCTCGCCGCGAAGCGCCAACGGGCTGTAGAAGCGAAGCTGATGGCCGAGGGCAACCTCGAGGCCCTGGCGCCCAAGATCCCGCTGCAGCACCAGGCCATCAACCTGCCGGCGAACGAGGCCGGCACGACCGAGGGCGCCCTGGCCGCCGCCGACGCGCGCGAGGACCTGCGCCGCGCCATGCGCCGCGAGCGCAAGGCCAAGATCAAGGAGAGCAACTACCTCAAGTCCATGTGATGAGCCAACAACACAAGAAGGAGATGGGCTGAATCAAGCCCGGGGGATTCTCCACCAATACGCCCGATACCTTGCTTGCTCGCTCTCCTGGGTTAGCGATCTGGGCTGGGACTGAATGAGAGTTCACTATGGCTTCGTCACTCCCTTCCGGCTGGATGCTGAAGAATAGCCCGACGCAACCGCCCTGGCCTAGGAGTGAAAAGAATAGGGATGCCGACAAAGCAATAAGTCGAGAGGAGAGACGGCATGTCCTCTGTCAACTCGCTACCCCGTGTATATGTGCTGCGTGTATAAAATACTTAAAAGCCAAGACTAGAGGCGGATGGCGTGTACAAGGATGACATACGCGCCTCCAACTAAAATAAGCTCGTATTGAAGGGCTGTATAATAGAAATTGTACATCAATTTTTATTGATTCATCTCATCTTTATTCCTGTGGGAGTACCTGACTTGTTGTGGCCTTTGCCTTTTTTGAGGGTATAAATCCACGGTAAGATTTTACCGTTGCCTACATCAATTATTCTACGCAAGTCGTTTATGATTGTACATGTCCTAGGTTCTAGACTCGAAGTACGCTTGCACGCAGAAAGGCTCAGTAATAGCTCGGTTTAATTGTCTTAATTTTATAGAAGATAGCAAGATACAGCTGAGGAACAGAGTGGGTATCAATGACGTTTTCCTTTGCCTTTATCCCGTCCATTCGCTTCCTGACACCCCTGTAAGAAATACCAAATAATCATGTGTACATGAACAACCAAGAAAAAAACATCGCTGTTTTCAACCACTTTGGTTTCGCTTCGTGACCGTCGTTGCCACGTATTCAGACCAACACAAATCATCGTCAACATCATATTATGAATTCTTATATGTTCAGCGGCACCCGACCTAGCCGAAGAGGCTTTCTATGTCTTGATCCAGTGTGTTTGTCGTATTCGCCGTGTTGTCCGCAGCACTACCTTCACTCATGGTGCTGGAGGACAGCTCTCTACTTGAGCCAGAATCTCGTTTTCTGTTGCTTGCGTGGCCTTTTTCTGATTGTTTCTGTAGCCTAGGGTTCGTAATGGCGACATCTAAAGCGTTATCTTGATCCTCGTGTAATGGTTTCGAGTGGTGACTAGTACTTGGCCCCGCAAAACGCTCCTCTTGAGCTACGGAAGGCTCCTAGTCCTCTTCCGTTAATCCAAGGGCGGCCTTCTTGACGCTGATCTCCTTTTTAATGCTTTCAATGCCTGAAGAGATACGTTTCTTGAGGATCGGCATTGTTGTTGTGGCGAGCTTCTTCTCGGCTTCCTGGAGCTGCTTTTGAAGCTCGTGGAGTTCGCCGAGCTGTTGCTTGCGTTCTCGGTCGCGGCCATCGTCGTCAGCTTCGTCGTCATCATCATCGTCTTCATCGGAGATATCCTCCTCTTCCTCTTCCTCCTCTTCTTCTTCGGAAACATGTTCTTCTTGAGGAGCCATGGGTGTATTTACACCCATGGTCATAGGCGTAGGAGCCTCTGGCTGTGTTGCGGGCGTAGCACCTCCAATTCCTTCGTCGTTTTCTAGGAATTCCCTGAGTAGATCTTCTTCTTCGGGTTCTACCGGGTCATCCATATCCACATCTTGCTGTGTCTGATCGCCGAAGTAATCATCTGGTTCGAACTCACCCTCGGCATCCTCGTCATCTTCATAGTCCGCATAACCATCCTCTTCTGTGATGAGCTCCGTCTTGACTTCGTCCGCCGCCGCATCGTCCTCGAGAAGCTTCGCCACAGTATTCTGAGTACGCTCCCACTGTTTCTCCGACAAAGTTTTCCTAAATCGTCGGTTGGGAGCATCATGCATAGGGGGCGTAATGCCATGAGGCCACTTGAGTTCGTTCTTCATTACCATTGGAGGCAACGGCACTGTTCTGGCTTCAAGCTCGGTGGTGACGACAGCAAAGCACAATAACATCTCAGTTATGTCCGAGTTCTTCATCATGCTTCTACGATCCCAGGTCTTCATGGCTTCGGTGATGGTGGGTAGTTGGACCAGGACAGCTGCATAGTTGATGCCGTTGATCGTCACAAGGGCACGGCGCTCCCTGGTGTCGATGAACTGTACAGAGAAATCTGCACCACCGTTCGTTTTAGGTTGGCCGATTGTGCCATCCGCTAATGCCTTTTTGAGGTACTCCGCAGGCTCGCCGTCCATGACACGGAGGATGAAATTGCACTCTCGTTGAGGGTCGGCTTCGCGATCGCTAGCTTCCGAGTCGTATGCATCACCAGGCCTATGCGATACATGCTCTCCTTTCGGTTTAAATCTGATAGCACTAATAGGTGTACTAACTGGGTGGGGTGTAGACACTGAGCCTTTGCTCTTGTGGGCGGGTTTGTGTGTGAGCTTGATGGTCTTATTCGGGCGGGACTCGGCTCGTGAGACTGATAATGGCGTATCTTCGTCACTGTCGTAGCCGCGTTTCTTGGATTCGGCGAGTTTCGCAGTAGGTTTGGAGGTTCGCCCAGCCTTCGTCTTCATAGCACTTGGTAACTGGGCGCTGGTGGTAAGCGGCGTGCCTGGTTGACTGTTGATCTTGATCTTGAGAATCTTCTTCTCCGTCGAGGGGGTAGGGATTGCGCCATCGCCGCTAAAAGATGACTGTCGCGATCCTGTGTTGACCTTGAGGATAGGCCTCGGATTCTCGGTCGCAGGAGTTGCAGCGGCCGTGGATGGGGGGGGCATGTGTTGGTGATCTGTATTGAGTTTCAAAGTCGGTTTGGCGTTGATGGAAGCCATCGCGAAGACGCCTTCCAGGTGGATTATAACGTGAGATGAGGCGAAGCGATGTGATGCGACGCGATGCGAAGCGATGCGATGTTGTGCGAGTGGAGGTTGCGTCGACTGTGGAAAAGTTGAATAATGTTGGTGATACCTCAGTCTAAGGATGGTAGACGGGATGAGCGTTGGCGAGATCTCAACTGTTTGTCGAAACGTGAGTCACAAACCCAAGATGATTAGCCAGTAATCATAGTTCGACGAGATATTAGTAGCCGCCAAGTGTACGCTTGCATGTAGAAGTGGCCAAATGGGTGCCTCGCACTTTAGGAGAGCCGTGCTACTTGTAGAAGGCAGAGCTCGGATTGTATGTGTACGTAGGTAGCGGAATTTGGGGTCGCGCATTGAGGCTATCGGAGTTTAGCTCGGTTCTCAGATTTACTAGGTTGGGGTTAGCGCACTCATTCTTCACCCCACCTACCCGCGCCGCTACCCCTGTTGCTCTACAGGGAGGTACCTAATTTATGCTACCTTTGACTGTGCCTACAGCAAAGAGCTGAATAATCAGGTTATTATAGGTATGGTTGAGGTGTATTGAGACACACGAATTAAAAGAATTATCATATCTGTAGCTCTCATGTCTGAAAGGAACTCCCTAGCTTGGTAACAACCTGAGCCAATGAATTTCCAGATGCCTTAGGCAGAAAACTTGAATTTGTGCTAATTAGTATGAACGAGACGAGCCGTAGCTGATTACCTAGGCCTAAGCTTCTTGACATAGCGGTATAGCTCGCTTTCTCTTTTCCGGTACCATGTCGTGTCTCCCAAAGTTTAGAATTAGAACAACTTGTACCATCACACACGTTCTCTTAATGTGTTAGGCCGTCAGAGTCATGCGTAATAAAGAATTTGAGGTTCCCGTAGGAGTAAAACCCGTACCTTCTGCCTGCCTACCTACCTAGGTACTGTATGTAAACCCATACTGACCTCCTCCAGGTGGTTACAGTGGTAGTGGAGAACTGATGGTGTGGGGAAGTAAAAGGTACATGCAACCTACACATGGACAGGTACTTTACCTCAAGTTGCACGTAACTTAGCGGCAAAGGAGAGCTAAATAAAAATAACTAGAACCACGTGTAGTTTACTACTTAGGTACTGCAGCTTGTGGCAAAATTCTAGGCTTGCTTCTAATACGACACCTAAGGGGGAAAGACGAGACCTCATACATATGTGGACTTGAAAAATAATCTCTACGGGTAGCGGCAGCGGGACTTCAATGGACCCAAAAAGGCGCCGCTGCCCCACCGTTGTTACCTACCTCTTAGTGGGGCCTCGCTACCAAGCAGTGCTGCCGCCATAGAGCCCATCACCGTGATCTAATGTACCTATCTACATAATTGAACCTTCACTTTATCTCCTCACAGTTACATCTTCGATAGCTCTGGCCTGCCGACATGCCTATTTCCTTCCGCCACTAATCTCCCTTACCCCCTTGGAGGCGCACATCCAGCGCATTCACCACCAATTATCTTCTCCATAGTCAACACCTCTTAAGACTACCTACCGAGAGATACAGGCCACCTCATTGAGCGTAGCCAACAACCGAAGAAGCGATGGCATCGCATAACGGCCACCGCCTGTACACGCCCTCCGAGATCCACCTCGCGCTCCTGCGCCCAGCCATCCTGCAGATCCTGCGCGCGCAGGGCTACTACGCGTCGACGCCGGGCACGATAGACTGCCTGACCGAGATCGCAGGGCAGTACCTCTACACCATCGCGAAGCGCACGGCCGAGAACGCCACGACGAACAACTACCTCGGGCCGCCGGGCACGCCCGACGTCGTCGACGTGCGACTCGCGCTGGAAGACTGCGGCGCCCTTCCGTCCGGCGTGACCCCGACACCGCCAGCAAAGCGACGACGTCTGAGTCATACCGACGCGGTGGACAGCGACGAGACGCTGCACGAGTACGACGACGAGGTGGAGGACACGTCTGGTGTCGACGAGTTCATCCGCTGGGCCATGGGCCGCAAGAACCAGCGCATACGCAAGGTCGCCGGCGTTGTCGCGCCCCCTGGTGTCATAGCAGCAGGCGCCGAAGGAGAAGATGGCATAGTGGAGGAGAGGCCGTCAGATTACTTAGATGGTGAGTTTCTATTCTTATGGCTTTGTTCCTCTACGTAGTTTCCCGATAGGTAATGGTTGACTGGTCCTGATTTCTTTGTTCTCCAACAGCATTAAAAAGAAAACACAATAAGACCGACCAAGATTCCAAGTATGCTGGCACCATCTTGGGACGCAGCATCGATCATGGAGAGGTACTGATAGAAGGGGGCCCTGACACAAGTCTCGCTGCGTGGGCGGCGAGGATGCGAGAGGCATCGTTACGACCGCCTGACCCTCAGCCCACAGCAGACGACGATCACGACTCTCGACCCCCTAGTTCAGGGCTTAGTTCGCTAGCGGACGAGGAGGTAGAGATGTTGAACTTCTAGTGTGGATACACCTGTCGAACTAAAAATAGATCCAAGACTCCCTCGAACAAGAGGAGCAAACCATGCTAGGAGGAAAGAGAAGATCATGAAAAGAATGACTTTGAAGCAGCTACTCGAGTACTGCCCTGCGATACCCTACCCCCTTTTCTCGGCCATTCTACCCGTTACCAGAGGAGGGCGTGCTGCATAGCCTGGCGTTATGTTTTTATTACGAGTTTGCATTGATGGGGAGTCTGATTGCAATCGGCACCGGCATTGTTGGGGCTCGGCCGAAGGAAAGCAATTGAATGGATTGAAGACCGCGAGTTCTCCCCAATTGTTCGCATATCCGCGAGCTGGTTAAGATTCTTGGGCATCATAGGCAGGCCATTGGCAAAGGGGAACTTTAATACATCAAAGAAGGCTTGAACCATGACCTTCAAGACACGTGGAAATAGGAAGGGCTGCCTACAATATAAAACACCCTAGAGGACCATAGTATTAGTACGAAGTGGAAGTCTTCAACTTCCTGTGAGATGACCGGAATTCAATGAATAAAAAGCCAGAATAAATCTCGGCCTAATACAATGAGTTAGCAAAGGCGTACTTCTATTGTCTCCGCTACTCATTGTCCAGTAGTTTACGTCATAGCTTTCGTCTCTCTTCAGTGTCAGCTCACCTAGTATAGTGAGGTACATACAATAGATAAGCTTCACTATTATCAAATCAACAGAGGCGTGGACGCATTTTCAACTGTTTTTCTTTTCGTTGTGTTGTTTTATCATATAGCTCTACACACCCAGATAGCGAGCGACTTTACACGTACAGACATCCCAAGTTTCCAGAAAGCCCACTATTCTGCGTTGAGTGCAACACAGTCCAAAAAATAAGCTTGCTTCGAGGCCTCTCCTATGCGGCCTTTCCCAAATATCCTTTATCCCCAATCGAGGTAGTAATTCAATCGCTGGGTATCGCCCCATTTAGGTCCTTCATAATGTCAAAAGCCGTTTCGCGTAGAGAAATAATTAAACATATGGTTGTTCCCGGTCGTCATAACGTCTATACATAGCTCCTCACATCACTATACACTTCTTTTCTTTGGCATGGGCCGGTGGCCTATCTGATGGCAAGGGAACATCTGTCCAGCCCGCAGCTGCTGCCATCTCTTCTTCTTTCGCCTTTTTCTTCTTCTTTCGTCCGGTCCAGCCTCTCTCCCTAGCATCTTGAAGGTTTTTCAAGGCGCCCCGACGAGCCCGGCTTGGGCGGCGACTTACACTGGCGCGACTACGCATGAAATATTGGGAGGGCCCCCTTGTTATTTCTGGGTTACCAACGGGCTCTGCCCGAGTCCCATTAACTGTAATAGTCTCTAGCCGCTCAGCAGTAGGTCGGTTCAATGGATCTCCAGGAGTGGGCCGTGGGTGGCGAGGGACTGGCGCATGAAGCACTGGAGCATGGGGGTAGCTAACTGTGCCCGGTAGAGATACGTCAAACGCCCCAGCTACTCCTGTTGGTGTGCTGATAATAAGTGGTTGCTCGGGAGGTGACGGAGGGCGACGTTGCGGCGGCCTGCTAAATTGTTGCGAGCCATGGTCATGATTCTCACGGCCACCGGCCGCCGCCCATGGAAACTGCAGGTTATCAGATGCGGAGTGGGGTGCACCGGTGCTGTCCCATCTATTGTGTAAAGCCATAGCCCCCTCTATCCTTGGCACAGGTGGTAATGAAGCTGCTAGCAATTCTTCATTTTTCATATTTGTAGCCGGGGCGGAGTGGGGATGGCCCGCAAACATCGACGCCGATGCGAGCGGTGGAACGCCAGGTGCTCTTGGCCACGTCGACGCATTCTGTAATCGAGGAATCGTAGGAACTTCGTACATGTCTTCACCGGTAGTGAGTCCATCCTGAGGCATCGGTCCACTTGTAGATGGTAAAGGGGTCCTAAAAACCGGCTCATGTAACTGAATCGAGTGCGAGCCGACGTCTTCCCCAGGAGGTATAGATCTAGAGGAGCCAGGGGTGTACTCCGTTGGGAATGATTCGGTACCAGTAGAAGGTCGGTTGTGTTCTAAATTTTCTGTTGGCATTAATTGTGCCTCGGGTGCTGGGCCTTCGGGTGACGGTGTTCCAATAGGAGAAGCACCGTAGATGTCCTCGGTATCAATATCCTCATGGTATGGTTGCCTACCCTCTGCAAAGGCGCTCGGTCCTGAAGTGGGTTGGCCCCTTGTCGCTTGACTCGAGTCGGGTATGGACTGCTGCGACACAACACTACTATCAGAGACTTGCCTCGGTTGTTCCTTCAGGGTGGAAGTGCGAATACGTGGCAGTTCAGGACGGTTTGTTGCAGGTGTTACACTGCCCGGAGGCATCCGGGGAACAGGCAGTACAGCAGGTAGGGGTGGTACTGGCGGGATGTCGGAAGAACCCGCCAGGTCTCGTGAGACCCGTCTGACCCCGGGTATAGGGGTATGGCGTAGAAAGGAAGGCAAGTCCACCACCGGATCTTCTTTAGAATATGGGGGAGGAGGCGGCACCCAGTTATCAGCATCACTTTCATGAGGATGCTCCGCCCTACCATCGGCTCGCCTGTACTCAACATGGCCAGCGACAGGCGGCCGAGGGTTGCGCTGGCGGTTTACAGCGGCAGCCGTGGCAGCTCTGCGCAATGTTGTACCCGATCGCGGGCTAGCGTGTGTATAAGGGGCGTCAAGCGCTTCTTGGGCTTCTTCCAAAGACACATCGTCCAGGGCATCGGGGGCACGAGATGCAGAGCCATCCCGAGCCGTCATCATCCGCCTTGGGATTAAGGGATCTTCCATATCCTCCTCGGCAGCAGGTGTCCGAAGTAAAGCTTCCGCCTGGCGGTTGATGGTGGTAGCGGAGCGGATCATGCTAGCTCGGTTTCCCCTGCGCCGAGCCACCGTCCTCCTTCGGACAATAGCAACCTCTGTGTCTATGTCTCGAAGTTCTTCCTCAAGGACTTCAGGCTCTATTGTACCCACATCTATAGTAATCTCTTCTTCATGGCCATTCTCTGGACTATAGTCAAAGTCGAGAATGGTAATTCTTCCACCATCGACAAAATCAATACCCTCCTCCTCAGTGATTTGTCTATGGGGCGCAATCCCTTTTGATGCGATAATCAAGCGCTCTTGAAGGGATGAATCACCAAAGCCAGAGACCCATTTAACGTTGCTAACACCACCGGATTCAGCGATCATTCGCCCACTAACAAAGGTATTGCGCAGCTTGTCACAGAGAATCTGCCATTGAGGAACCCGATACCCATTGGCCTCCTGGATCCGTGAGGGCGAACGAACAGAGTGCCCACTACTTCGACGATGGAGCGTAGGTAACGTAGACGAGTCCGCTGGATGGTGAGCTTCCGGCGTGGCCTCCAGGTCCTCAGGCACGCCATAGAGCCAAATATGCTTACCCTGGAAACCAGCGGAAACCAACTCTCCCTGGTAGCTGGCAGCAGGTAAAGTACATGGCAGTAGTGGTCCAGGTGAAGCTGCGGTCGGAACAGGACCTGTGAAGTACGTAGTACCATTGCGAAGATCGTCTATACGCACGGCGCGGAACGTCTCAAAACTCCTGTCATATGTGAATGTCCATGTTGCCTCCATCGAGCTTGACTCCTGTAAAAGCACAGCATGGCTACAATCTCGACTTGTATTGGGAAATAAGATAGACGTTGTCCACAAAGCGCTGATATCATCGTTTCCCAACTGGCCACCAGGGTCATAGTACGGTGCCGTTAATATGACAGTGTTTGGAGTTGTGGAAGCCGTCGTAGTGCCCAAAAGCTGTGTACCATCGAGGGAAAAAGCCAGGGCGTCTACGCCATCGCATTTGACAGCTCTACGTTCGGTTGAAAGTGCGCCAGGGTTGAGAGAGGAGACTTCTATACCACCCTCATACGCAGCAGCCAAGACCGAACCGCAAGGAGACAAAGCCATAGCCCGAGGCGTGTTGTCGAGAATAAGAGATTGTTTCCTACGGGGTGGAGTTTGGTTTAAATCGTAGAGGTCAACTTGCATATCGGTTGATAAGACAGCCAGAAAGCTACCATCATCTACGATGCACGTCGAGACCGGACGGCGAAGGATCTTCAGCTCGCGTTTCACAGCCAGGCCATAGCCTCTGACATCTAAAACGTAAATCCGAGACGAGTTATAAGCGAGAAGGTGATGGCCGCGGGGCGAGGGACTGAATTGCATGCCTTCGCCACCAGGCGCTGAGGACGAGCTAATCGAGTTGGAAATCAGTTTGACGGTGGTCTTCTTAGGTCGCAGATAGGCTTCGAAGAGGTTCCGCTTCACTTCACGGGCAAAAACACGGCGTAGGTTCGGCAGAGCATCATCGTTCATCGACGTCGTAGACATGGGAGGGTGGCTCGCAGCGTAAGAGGGGCATCGTGAGAGATGGTAGGCGTAGAGATGGGCCTGCTGAGATATGCGCCTCCATCTGGAATTGAGGAGGACGAGAGAAGCGAAAGAATCGGGGTCGGTCAGTTGCAAGATACTGCAGTTTTTCGTCAGAATCATCGCCACGTAGGTCATGACACGAACGAGGAAGGCTAGACTATGTTATGTTATGCTATGCTTTGCTTTGCTTACTGCTGTATGATTTCATCCGGGAGATTCTGGAAAGCCAGAGAAGCAGGTCGGTCGATAGTCAACGGAGGCTTCTCGTCTATTGGAAGAGATGGCGATGGCGATAGCGATGGTGACGGTGATGACAGAGGAGGCGGGGACGGCGATGGCGATGGAAGCCCAGGCAATGCCATCGCGACGCGCTCGCAGCGATGAGTATCGCCCGTGAATCCGGCTGACAACGAAGCACCCGGCGGCGGCAGATCGATTGTGATTCTTGGACGGCGGCAGGATTGTCAAGCTTGGCAGGATCGGAGCGCGCTTCAAATCATTATCATGCCGCCAAACTACATGTGCCGTCTTTGTTGAAGCCGTATCCGGTATCTCGGTACAGGTGTCCAGCGGCATCAACGATTCATTGATTTATCGATTTATTGGCAGAAGCTCGAGCAGCGGTGGCATTATCTCCTCTGCTCCATTGTGCGGTGACACCGTGTCCCATCCGTTTTGTATCGTGTTGTATTGTATTGCACTGAATTGTATTGCTGGGGGACAAAAGGGGTCTGTCCGTCTCTCTTACCGAAAGGGACAGCTGACAGACGGGTTGAAGAGAAGGTAGCAGCAGCAAGACCAGGATGCCGACACAAGTCACTGAAGGGACGTGGCCGCTGCCTTGGCACACATCTTCTCGAGGTGAGATAGGTATGCGTATTACCGCGAGGGGCGGAGTCGGATCAAGAAGGTGGTCGGGAAGCTGTGTGCTACCTCCTACTAATTGCCCGTGCTACATACCCGTCCGTATTCTGCATCTATCCAAAGGCCGACAGTAGATAGATCCCGTATCTGTACCACTTTGTAAGTAGTATTGCTGTATGTACATAGCATGCGTAGGTACATTCGCCCAAAAGAACCAATTAAGGGGATCTACTGGGCCACTCATTGGTCGGCACTAGAAACCCCGTATGCTAAAAGAGGCTACGGCCGACCCAGACCAAAAGCTGGGGCCATGAAACAAAACTAGTCTGAAGTAGACCTCAGATGCGCTGTGGAGATTCATTGTTGACAGAGAGGACAGAGAGGCCACATTAAAAGTGTACGCAACATGATGCTTCTTGATGCCTTCACTTTTTGATGAGCCAATATAAGATACGTAAATGTCTAACTAATACGTTGATAGATGTCTGCTTGAAGAACAGACTAAGTACCTACGTAGGTAGGTATGTAGGTAGCGTTTTTTTCCAGAAGACCACTAGTCTCGCTAGTACATGCCTATTTTTAGCTCTTCAATGACAGCCCCCCGTACCATTGGCTTGTTCTGTGTACCAGCCAGAGGTGAAACACGGGTGATGGGGCAGTAACGAGGATCTTTATCGACAAACAGAAAACAATTACAACCACACGAGGTAGGTACCTACAAAATCAGAGTCCACGAATACTGCATGAGCGCGGTGAGACCTATTATTTAGAAGCTCCGGGATGCCGTCAACGTTTAATCCCGCTATGTAGCTACCCACACTAGGTAGCCTAGCGAATTTATATTGCAGAGAGACAAATCCTATTTACTAAATGCTTTATCACGCTAGCCTTTTAAGTTCAGTCATAGTTTTAAATTTCCATTTCCGTCTTCAACACGGACAGATACAACATAGCGCCTGTAGTCAGGCTCAGCAAAAGCAACGGATCCAGACCTAGCGGGGGTGAATAGCCCAGAAGGTTCGTCAGAGAGATCCCGGATGTCCGGACCTAAAGCCAGGGCGTCGACATGTCTTTCTTCCCCTCCTGGCACTTCGCCTTCTTTACTAGTAACTATGTTGATCGACAGGGTGATGATCGTACAGTGGTCGCCCATAATCACCTCAGTTACTCGATTACAGAGGTGCCTCCAAGTTAAAATGCGGTCTCCATGCGTAGGCGCGTGCTTAGAAAGGACGAACGTCCGGACCTCAGCAAGGAGCGTACTACCTTGTTCATGGCGGCGCCTTTTAACCACTTCGAAGACGTCTTTGGTACTGGGGTCCTTATCCGTGTAAAGAACAGCGAGTGGGCGAAGATCACCCTGTGCATTCAGGAAGATCCCGCAAATCAGGAGGCAACTGCACACATGGACATCTTGATAGTTGATGTTGAAACCCTTGAAGCCAGTAAAGAGCGGGCGAAATCCCCTACTACTGGATAATGTGGATTCCATTGTCAGAAAATAAGCTCCGTGGGGGTTCCAGAGAGCATCTGGGGAACAGATCATGTCCACTACGGAGTAGTAAGGCTTAGCCGGGAGATAGCGAATATAAATGCGGCTAGCTATTTCAGTGTGGATTTGATGGTTCTCCTTGGTGCCTAGAGACTTTCGAATATAGACCGTGGTCCGTCCAACGCTCCATATGCTCGAATCAGTAGTGCTAAACAACTTGTGAGGATGCTGCCTCACGTATCCGGACCCCGTCTTGCGAAGGTAAATGCCGAGATAGTTATATGAGAATGATGGGGGCTCAGCTGGTACGGTAAAACAATCCAAAGCCAAGACATAGCCCATGTTTGTATTTAGACCTAGCTTTGCTTCCATTCGAAGCCCATTGTTTGTCAAGGAAAACTCAGGGTTTGGTCCTAGATAGTCATTGAATGCCATAACTCCACTGCAGTGGGCGAACTCCGACGGCGACTTGGCCAGGATGCCCCTAAACGGTTGCGACTCGGTTTCTCGTTCAGATCCAGATACCCAGGAGAACAGGGATAGGTCATTATGATCTTTAGCTATTTCTTCCTGTAGTCGAATGAATGCCTTGTCTCCTTCGCCGTATATAAGGGGCCTAGGAATGGTTAGCCTTCCGATTTTTCTGACTACTATAAAGATATATATATATACGAAGGGAAGTGCAAGACGAAGCAAATACATATTGATGTCGAAAATCCCCAAGAGGGAATAAGCAATATCCTCCACCCTTGTAGTCTTGCGAGCAGAAGCCCACGACATCTTCTGCCCTACGGGCACACCGGAAAGATAGGCGCTGTCCTTGAGGACTAACATGGCAATGCCAGTTTTTAGGGATATTCCGTGATGGAGAGTGAGCTTTTCTCCACGAAACCTCCACGCACTATCAAAGAACTCTAGTTTTCTGGGTGCGATGAGCTCCTGGAGTGTCCAGCCGCGAGTGAACCAGCGATATTGCCCTTGCTCGAGCCAGTCAAGCAGAGGATCACCTCTAGCCACCGGAGGTAGGTCCTCGATAAACGCAAAGCAAACTTGAGACTGCTTGTACCACTCGAACATTGAATTTATAGCTTCTGACAACTCGGCGCTGCTTGTTTTATCAATACAGCAAGTGTCTATCCATGCGTACTTTAGGCCGCGCGAACCGGCCATTTTGCACAGTCTTTCGATCTTGTCGTACCCGGCCCTCTTCTTAGCTACACCTGAATTGGTAAATTCTTGAAACGAAACTTCCTCATCCCCCCAAGTGTGAGAGAGTATTGCGTATTTTTCGTTTCGGGGCTCCAAGACTTGTTCGAGCTGTAGACTTGTGGTGTTGATGAGCCACATACTTGGAGTCGGAACGACAAAGATTCTATTGAGAGTTATTTTTAATAGCTACAGCTGGTAGTGGAAATTTCTAAGTCGAGTGAGGGATGTGCTCTAGGTCAACGGGTCCTTTCAAGTCGTAAAGTAAAAAGTGGCAAGCAGACGTGTGCCCCTTCTGCGATCGTTACATTTATACCTAGTAGGTACTTTCTTTCGCTGCGACCTTGGCGCTGCAAAAGATCCCACCGCCAACTAACTAAGCCCCTCGTCAGCTTACGGCCTGAGGTCAATATGCAGCGATCCTGCAAGCTGTTTTGGTGGTCGCGCACCACCACCACCACCTCCACCTGACCTGCTTCTGCCTACTCTAGCCTAATCCTACCCCAGAAGGATCGTATTTGGTTAGCCGTAATACCTACCACCGTAAACTAAGATTCCCTTGCCGGAGTTGGCGTCTTGACCCACAATCGCAGGGAGCAGTACTCTATTTAGTCTCTAGAGCCATTCCCAAGGACATCACTATGCTACTCACTCGTATGGTTGTTCTAAAATGGAAGGATATACGCCCCGAAGCACCAACTGCCGCAACGATGATAACAGACCAAGTAACGCGAATGGCGACTGTGCCACTGCCACGGGCGATAAGGCCGCTCAAGGATGTCAATTTGCGGCCGAGACTCAAACGCACCGACGGCTTACGGAGATGAGGTGGCGGCTTAATCGAACCGATAATCTCTTCAAGAAAATGGGCCGTTTAAGGGATAAAATCTCGAAGGAGCTAACCGGCCTTCTTAAGGAGTTACCGTCATCCTTAGAGCTAGCAAACGTTACTAGCGATGCGGATGCTAATGACTCCGATGCTAATTTAGAAGCCGATACAGTAGCGAGAGACATGCCAGCGCTGTCCATTATCCCCAGAGTCCAAACAAAATCATGGAATGAGATGGCTGTTCCCAGAACATGGCTCTCCACTGGAGAAATTTTCGCAATTGAAATCGCAAGTAATGAGCCACTAGGGACATTCGAGCCTGGAGCGCTATGGAACCGCAAGTCAGGTATCACATTCAGCGCTTACGAAGAGAGTGCTAGTCTTCCTGAGCGAATGCGAATTAATTCCCCCAGCCTGAAAAGCCTGCTGCTCGAGTATGACTCGGGACCGGACGATCAATATGGCCGTGGCCCTATTGCATCGAACTCGCCGCTTACCATTCTTCGGCCATTCAAGATTCTAGACGCCCAGTACCCACGAATTAAACGCTGCCTTGAGATTTCTGAAGAAAAACTTCGTTCCGACAGTGCAGGTGCAAAGGATATACAAGGAGCCATAGATAGCCTTCGCTGCTTGGTTACGTATATGGATGATTCCATTCTCCCCGCAAAAGCTAAACTCGAGAATGAATCAGATACCGTTTTCTTCTCAGAGTTGTGGTATGTCTTTCCTCCGGACTCCATCATCTACGTTAAGGCGACCGAATTTGTGCAGAAAGTCTGGTGCGTTATTCAGAGGACCGGAGGCCGGAGATACATGAAAACCCCGGATCGCATCCCTGAGAGCACATTTTGACATCAGTTCAGCCCATTTGTCATCGATTGCTATTTTATCGACTACGACGGGGAAAACTTTGTGCCTGTATTCGGACAATTTGAAATCAGCTTTTTCGATGGCGCAGAGCCTATCAGCTCACTGCCAATATTACCTCTTCGTATTGCTGAAAAGGAAGGATTGATCCACCGAGATGGACTCGAGGCTCGTGCATCCGAGTTTATTTCCTATACTAAACTTTGCCATCGACATTATGTCGGATGGAGTCATACTAGGATGCCTGATGGGAGGAAATGTAGTGAGGTGGAGCAGAGATTTGACGGCGAAGTCATTGTCGATTATTTACGTGCTATTGAACATGTTCCGTCTTGGAAGCCCTCAGGTAATGATCCTCAACTATACGCGATGGACCGCGCTGAACTCGGCGCCCCGGACCGGGATATTGATCAGGACTGGATATGGGACAAGCGAGTTTCCAACGACATCTTGGCTCAACTTAAAGAAAGCCTACGTTCCTGGACGAATCCAACCGAAGTCCCTAACCAAAAGTATTTACTCCTACTTCCGGATAGGGTTTTTGCCTACGTGTTACTCAGCCGTAAATGGGGTGAGTTGTTGCAAGGGCCAACAAGCTCTCGTTGTCGAATAATGTTGCTGATTCGATGGCAGCATCTCTACCAATTGGGAGATCAGGGGATAGAGACCAGACCTTCTGCCATATTGGTATGCTAGACGACCCATGGAAAGAGCTTTACTTGCCAATGGGCCACAAGGAAATGATCCAGGCATTGGTAAGAAGCCACTCAACAGGATTTCAAGAGCTGGGTAGGACTGAAACTATCCCGAACACCGATCTTATCCGCGGCAAAGGTACTGTAGCTCTCTATATTATCTCTCTAATACCCCACAGTATATCAGTTACCTGTCTGGCGTGAGTTTTCGGACAAAATACTATTCACAAGTTGCACGGTGTATGTGACGCTGACGTTGCTGACTTTAATGCAGGAAGGGGACTCATCATTCTCTTACATGGTCCACCAGGAGTCGGGAAAACATCTACAGCTGGTATTACTGACTTAATAAATGCCTAGGGTAGTTGGAAACTAACGGTTCAAACGCAGAATGTACAGCCGCTGCTGCAGGACGGCCGCTGTTCCCTATTACATGTGGTAAGCCACACGTGGCACATATTTCAGACATCTTGACGTCTTGAGTTTAACCGAATTCGTACAGGCGACCTCGGCACTTCACCAACCAAGCTAGAAGCTGATCTATCTCGTGTTTTTAACCTGGCACACTCTTGGGGGTGTGTCTTGCTTCTCGATGAAGCTGATGTTTTCCTTTCGAAAAGGGAGACGAGCGATATAGCTAGAAATAGCTTAGTTTCGGGTTTGTTACGCTCAAGATAACTACTCATATCCTCAGGAGGGCTAACTGAAGTCGTAGTCTTCCTCCGTACACTAGAATACTATTCAGGAATACTATTTTTAACTACCAACAGAGTCGGACAGATAGACTTTGCATTCAAATCCCGTGTACATCTGTCGCTTTACTATCCTCTGCTAGGCTGGGAGGGGACTTCAACGATCTGGAGAAACAACATCGCAAGAGCAATATCGAACCCTCGGTTCGATAACCTGTGCTGACTCATCGTGGCGGTGCGGCGGCCCCGTAGGTCTGCTACCCCACCTCATAGCCGCCGGGCTTCCGTTTTGCCATCGGCGTGTTGACCCACCAGGATACCGTATCGATGGGGTAATCTATCCATGCCCGATGTTTGCCTTCATAGGCATACGAAAGGACCTGGCTCCGGTCTATTTAGGCCCCGAGTGCAGCCGGTTGCCACCACCTGTCTTTCCACCTACATGACAGACTTCTCCCCGCCCTCGAAAATGGCGACCGAGAGATTTCTGTCCGTCTTGATCATAGCCTGCCTCTTTACCATTCTTTCATCACAGCTGGGATATCTACAGAAATATACTGAAAATTTCCCCTGCAGACCATCAAAAGCTTTCTCAAAACTGAGCACCAACCCGAGAACATGGACGCGGCGTTAGCCTGTACAAGGGCCCTCATTCTTTGACACGGTATCATGTGACCATGGACCTTAATTCAACTCAGCCAGGAATAGCGTAGCTCCCTGACTCACCTTACCCATCACCTTAACTCCGACGCCCAGGTATCAATTTGGGACAGTCTATCCTTCTCCCACTCTTTCACAAAGTCTTCCAGGTTTCTTGAGACATGTACGTCACACTATACACCACGACTTCCCTTCATACCCGTAGGGCTACCTGTTATTAACTAGGGACAACATGCAAAGGTACCCACAACTTTTACGCGATGAGGTGATTTGGCAGCAGCATGAACGTCAGGATCCGGGCGGCATACATGCATATAAGAGGTAGGGCGTACATCGTCGGCGAACATTTGAACTGCCATGAAGCCCGATCTGAATGTACTCAAGCGCCGAAATGAAGATAAGGAACCCAGTGAGTCGCCATGTTGTATCCAACTCTCCTTAGAAAAGCAGCTCTGTTACCTGAGATTCCATCGTCATCGTCGTTCAGAATCTGCCCCTCGTCGGTGCCGGTGCCTGCATTGTTTGGCCAGACTGATCCCTCGGACGCAGCCGCTCTTTTCCCCTTGGCTCTATCACGAAGATTCCGCACAGTGAAATGAAGCGCTGCAGAAATCGCCAGGTCTATTCTTTCATATCGGCTCAGGTGATCATAAAACAACTTCGCTGCCTCAACGCATTACTCATTGTCGACTTCCCGCAGGGTGCCGACAACTTGGCGAAACCCGGCGATCTGGAAGGTGCTTACTACGTGGATGCTCTCGTCCACTAGCTTCTCTGCCTGGATCTGACTAGTAGAACATGCAGAGAGATACCCAAGCCAAGGTCTGGTCTCATGTAGCTTGAGTTCCCGAAGATCACCGACGGTCAATGGGTTCTCCTGCCAATCTTGGAGGCACAACCTGCTCTCCGACGGCTCAAACGGATCCGACACCCCGTGGCCTGCAAAGTGAAAGATAGTGCAAGATTTGAGGCTGGTCAGAAGATTGTCTTTGTAGGGCTTCGGAGTGACTGCATTCAGCTTGAGCGACGGGCAACGTCGCTTTACTTCTGCAATTTCCCTCTCAGCGAACTTCAACCTCCCCTCGCGTGGAGTATCCGTCATGGAAAGGAGGACGGCATCCCCAAAACTGGTCACATCAACGCGCGAAAAGCCACGTCTCCGAATGTGGCAGAGGCACTTGATAGACGAGGCATAATAGGAGATGGCTCGATCGAGGACTGTGTGTTTACCTCGCTGGCCATAACAGCCGGCTGCATGTATGGGGAGATGCGTCAGAGGTCCAGTGAGAATCCACCAGATTCTGCCCAGTTGATGGTCGGGTACGGAGTAATTTAGGCGTAGAGAGTTCAGAATTGGCTTGGCAATGGTCTCCCAAGACCTTTCCAGGATGGGTGTGAGTGGTCCATTCCTAAGCTTACCCACATGATTGATGATTTCCTTCCAGTCAAGATTTTCCAATATATGCGAACTAATCCCATGCGACTCGACGACAATGTAATCGAAACGGTAAGGACTGGCGTTGACGATCACTATCGGACCGTGAACCGCCTCAGCCGGCAATTCCTCAGCCGTCGGAACGCCCAGGTTGGGAAATCCCGAAGTCTCGCGAATCTTCTTGATCGCCCCCTGAAACTCTTCGTCTGCTTATTCACGTCTCCTGTTGCGCACCTCCCATAAGGATAAGTCACCGTCCGAAGCAAATGGTCGCCTTGCCAAGCTGACGTTCAGTTCATCCCGTAGTTAGATGAATCTCTCAGCCAGTTCACTGTCTACCTGGTCCAAGCCAAGTAAATCAGTGCGCATCTCGAGCAGATAGCCTGCGATCACATTGCGCCCAATCTCTAGAAGCCTCAGAGCTTCATAGGCCCCAGCTGAGGCCGTTTTCGCTCAAGAAGTCCAGATCCTTCGCAACGACACTTGAAACCCCAGGAACAACTCACACTGGAGCCCTACGAGCGTGATCATGCCATGGTGAGCGGCCTATATGTGGGATAAGGGGAGGTGGATAGAACATTACGCTATGAAGAAACATGGCGCCGTGTATAAAAAGTCTCTAGCTCTCAGCCTCCACTTGAACCGATGTAGATCTACATTAGTGAAGTGATGCGGACAAACATGGCATCGACGATTTAAACAAGAATGCAAGTGTAGTACGAAGGTGCAACTTGAAACAAAGTGATGGAAAGCAGAGCCAGAGATCAGGCTTAGAAGAGGGCTAGGACACGCTCAGCTCGCCCGATCAGACGAAGCTAGCAACCCAAACATCCATGGCCCTAACTCCTTTCCGACCCCCCTCCACACCCTCCAAGCTCGCCTCACACGCATCCCGTGACGCAAGGATCACCGCCCGTTCCCTCCCATCACTTACTTGCTCCTCTACCTCCCTTTCGAAAGAGGGAGAAAGACAAGCCGAGACTTCCCACCGTCCGTCCAACAGCCCCTCCCCACCTTGCACGCGGGTCTCACTCTCCAGCTGCCACCCGGCGGCCACGGCGAGCTCAGTGAGCCGCTTCGGCCCCAGCACCGTGCGGACGTTCGAGGCGCTCTCAGGTTTACGGCACTCCAGCGCCGCCTGGGTGAGCGCAGCTAATAAGTGAGGCTGGGCAGAGGGGTGCGTCGCCATCAACGACCACTCGGCGAGGAGGAGACGCTGGCTGTGCTGCTTGAGGGCACGGAAGGTGGAAAGGATAATCGACGGGGAGGCGAAGTACCACAGGCAGTGGGCGAGCACGGTCGCGTCGAAGGCCTTACTTTCGCTCGCGCGGAGCGAGGAGATGTAGTCCAGAGGCGGTTGTTGGACCCAAGTAATGCGCCCGCCCAGCGGGCCTTGCGAGATGTGACCCTGTGCCTGGCCGAGAGTATACGGAGTGCCTGCGGGAGCCATCAGTCGGCGGCTCTTCCGCTCACCCCGCCGGGACAGACGGCAGGGTACGAAAAGCGAGAGCGACTCACCGTAGTCCAATTCCGCCGGATCGACCGCCACCACGCTCCCCTGCTCGCCGACGGCAGAGGCCAGGACAGTCGTGCAGTCTCCCTGCCCGCATCCTAGTTCCAGCACCCTGGAGCCGGCGGTAATGTTCCAGTGCTGCAGGAGCACTAGGCGATGCAGGGTCTGGGAGTGCTGGATGCTGAAGCAATTGGGGTCGTGGAGGGAAACACGGGCGATAGAGGCGGCGTCGAGTTCAGTGGACATGTTGTGCTCGAATGGGGTTGGGCGCAAGACGTCTAAGTGGGTTTTGCGTAGCTGGGTGATGGAACTTGGACCTATAGACTTCAAGTGATAACTAACTGCTGGAGAGCTGCGGATGGGGACATCTTATTATAGTGTCAGATTTGGAGGGTCGCCTAGTTAGGAACTACTGCAGGTGACCTAATAGGTGAGTCAGATTCGATTCAAAGCACTGGTTTTTCACACGTTGGCTCGTTTGAAACATTATAGCATTGAGTGGAAGTAATTCCTGAAGAAGCTAGGACCTAGGTAGCTACTGTGTACCTAAGGCACCCTGCACGAACCACCCCGCCTTTCGGATTGACCCCAAGGGGCCGGGCCCGGAATTGCCCTCTTTCTATCTACTCCGTACAAGCATAGAATTCTTGGAATCAGACATCTCCTTACTAAACAGATTGGCCCTTCCCACCAGCGCTCAAAATATAGGTCCAATTCCATGTGCGGGAGAACCCTCAGCGCAGTAAGCCGCCAGGTTAGATGAGTGTACAGCATACTAGGGCTACAGGTGAACCACCAGCTCGAAGAGTTACCAGACATGCCTAAGTAGATACAGGATCTATTCTACGTGAACAACGTCGCTTGATTGAAAGCAACATGGCCATCCTGCGCCACTGCTCATCCCCTCCTCCTCCTCACCAACTCAAACCCAAAGCGCGGCGCCATATCAATCTGCATAAAGCTTATATGACACGCCACGCGCTGGCATCTCATCTCCACCACCAGACTCTCCGCCCCACGGGGACAAGCGAACTCCACTGTTGTGCTATTCGGCTTGGCCGTGAGGTCTAGCACGCCGAGCAGCTCTCCGCGCACGGGCAGCGTCGAATACGCCAAGGTGTCATAGTCGAGCTCGTCTATCCTGGAAGAGACGGTGGCCGAGGGTGCGATAAGTTGCCAGACTTCCATTTCCGTTATGTCCCCCTTGGTTGTGAGGTCCTCGGCACGCGCCGAGAACTCGGGAGGCGGCCGCCAGGAGAGCGCGCACGCGTTGACGCCGGTGGAGGGGATGGGGAAGCGCATGATTGTCGAGTCCTTCTCTCGCGTCAGCAGCTACACACAGAGCGGTAGACACGGAGAATATGTGGATGGCTGGCGAGTTGAAGGGAATGCTGACCTCAACCGTAACATAGACCTGCACCCCCTGACCCCAAACGGCATTCTTCAACTTCCGGCTCACACGTGCAATTCTATCCGGCCAAGCGCGGTGATAGACCCGGGGAGGGGGCATGAATTTCGCTGCCCTGTCCAATCCCAGCCTAGTGTCGCCATAAGGGAGAGCCTCGAGTTCCGAGTCAGAGAAGGGGTAGGCTCGATACTTTGATAGTATAGTGGGAAGGAGAGTGACGTTCACAGCTGATAGAAGCGCTAGGGCGAAGGAGAAGTACAGGATGAGCTTGGGCAGCTGGGAGGGCTTGGATGGCGCGAGGGCTGGGAGGTTGTCCGAAGCTTCAAGGAAGGGCGCAGAGTGGTCGTCCTCGGAGGAGCGCTTCTCAACAGTTGTGCTGGAGCCCTCGCCATCGTCGTGTAGTGAAAGGGGCGCATACTGGGAAGAGCTGGATTTTGCTTTGGGGGAAAACATGGCGAGGGGTGGTCAAAGAGTCGAGGAGAGCGAGCGAGAGCAGAGCGAGAGAAAGGGGGGGGGGGGGGGGGGGGGGGGGGGAGAGAGAGAGCGAGGGGAAAGAGAGCGAGAGGACCGAGAGGGCGCGTCGTGGTGACCGTATCGAGAGTACTCTGAATAACCGTTGGTACGTGCGATGCTAACCATCGTTTGCCTTGCAGCAAGTCAGCATCTCCGCCGGGGTAAAAGCCAGGTTGAAGCAGGTGGTGGCGCCTGTGCCAGATGGCTGCATGATGCCTGGTCCGCCTTGCTGCTCACCGCAGAGAGCAGGGTTACAGTCGCATAAGCACGCATCGCGGCCAACAAGGCGGAGACGGAGACGGGCCGACCTCAACAACTACATGTGTATCATCTGACACCACCCAACACGGAATCTCGGCGACCCGCCATTCTGGGGGGTGTGACCATGACGGCTCCTTCCGGCATAGGCAGAGTCCGAAGGAAGTCAGACCGTCTGAGCATACTCCGTACTTCATCTTGCCCTCGCTCTTTACACCGTGTTGCACTTGGTCAAGACCTCTGTCAACCATGCCCTCACTCCTTGCCGCAATCACCTTCCTGCTTGCCCTCGGCATCAGCATCAACCTCACATCCGCCGCGCACGCCGGCTTCCACCTCCAGTTCCCATGGAGCTCCCGCGGCCCAAGCCCCAGGACTCGGCCAGAGATAGATCGGTACAACCCTTTCTGCGGTACGTTCCCCTCCGTCTCCGGCCCAGCAGCAGCGTAGGCTGATACAGAGGAGGTGACATATTGCACAACCCCCAGCGATACTCCCGCCGCTCCCGCAGTTTCCTCTCGTTCTCCGGCCATCCCGGGGACCATGTGACGGCTCTCTATACCCGGCATAGAGTCCCGAGGAAGAGAGACGACTTCCCCTTCACCATCCTGCGGGACGTGCCCATCCAGCCCTCGGGGCAGCTGTGTGTGAACGTCACGATACCATTTCAGACCAAGGTCGAGGAGATGGGAGTCATGTACTTTGAAGCGAGAGATCCGCGGACGGGAAATGTGGAGCACCATGTGAGTTGTTCCGGCTTGCAAATAGTAGAGCTGATGCTGATGCAAATATAGTGCTCCGACGTCAAGATGACTAACATGGAGGCTCTTCCGGAGGAACATCCGGCCATGTGTGCGGCTAACAACGAGACGCTTATCCCGATGCCGGATGAGTACCTGTAGATGTAGGCTGGAGAGCTGTCATGTCCTGCAGTTATCATGCGTGATTGCTTCTAAACCCTCCCTCATCTTAACGTACAATGGCCTAACGCAACGGCACTCTATTAATATCACGGAGTTGACACCGAATCGGGGCCATATCACGGCTAGAGCGCTATTATACATAGCTCAGGCTTAGAGCCCCTATCTAGACATCTTCTTTTTCTTTTTATCCATGCCATAATATGGGTTATTGCTAGAAGTACCAGTAGTCAGAACTGTGACAATTAGTTCGAAATGCAGCAGATATCCAGCTAGCTCCTCTATTAGTTTTCACCAAATCCAGAGTACTCATCGTAATGCTACTACTATCTACAGCATGTCTAAATGAACGATCTGCTGCCGACGCGCTGATGTACCGATATATACTTGACCTAGATCAACATAGATTTATATCGGATCGCTGGCTTTGGGAAGGCTTTCGAGGTGGTGTCAAAGCCAAAACAGCGTCAGAAAAAGAAGATTGCTTGTAAAGAGCGTCAAGGAGAAAGCCGATGAGGTTATAATCACCAAGCTTAAGCGCGCTGTACAAGGTGTGGAAAGACTAGACATAATACACGCGCGTGCAGAAAAGATACTCAAGATACTGCTGGATATATTCTGCTCATGTATACTGCTATGTAATGAACGTGGTAAAATTGAATACGCTTAAAGAGGGTGCAAATTTGGTGGGTTGCAGTGCTTTGCTTGTAGAGTAGTTTGTGAAGCTCGTTCCATGCGAGACTTCAGTTATCCCCAGCCGAGTGGTAGAGGTCCACGACCTTGTCTCCATCCACTCCGTAAGTGTGGCGCTTCTCCTATACGACCTCGTCATCATCCAAAGCGTAGGTGTGGCGCTTCGCGATCTCGTCGTCATCCAAAGAGTAGACATGTCGCTTTTTGGTCATGTCAGAGCGATAGACAAGGTTGGTCGAGTCCTCGGCGCGGCGAGCCAAACCAGCTGCCGGGACCGCTGCGGATTGGACAGCGAGGATGTTCATGCCAAGGATAGCGAGGCTGAGGAGGGTGGTGGATTGCATTGTTGGAGTTTGGTGGTGAGTGGATGCTTTCGTTGGGCAAGGCGAAAAGGTGGCTCGTTGAAGAGATGATGTTACAACTTGGTGCTTGTCACGGCCTTGGAATGCTCGTCATGCCCTTGGAAATTTATGCGTTTCGCGATCCGACGGAGAAGAACTGTTTACAGAAGGGATATCCGTATCACGACCAACGTCTGATATTCCCGGCTTGGTGACCGGAACTTCCACCCCAATAATGCAGTCACGATTCTAGCCCTGGGTCGGGTTAACATGCTGACTCACATCCTCCCCTCGTCTAGCCAGCCGCCGCGACTGGAAAGTGAGGCGTAGTGCATGCTTTAGCTGTAATGCATATGATAAGATCCGTTGGATAGCGGCGTGGGGGTAAATGTGATAGTGTTGTGCTCACTGGCTCACCTACGCTGCAGATGCACAGAAAACGGCTTGATACTGCAGATACACCGAGATATACCCCTAATTCTTACTTCGTTCTAACCACCTACCTTTCTAGTGCTGACCGTAAAAGGGGCGCGATAACCTATCCCGCAAACCTCCTCGAACTTCATTGACCAGCCACCTGGTGAGCAAGAAGCCCAAAGCAAGGCGTAGTCATTAATGGCCCCAGGGGTACTCCCGGTATCTATCTCCGTAGGAACTTTCGTCCCATGTAAGTTGGTATTGATGGAGCCGCAAACTGCCCTGCGTGTGCGTCTCTACTGACTGGCACTCTCCGCGTCATTGACGACATCCTTCGAATAAGACCGAAGTGAGAGCGGATACGGCCATAGATGTGTTAACCACTGTTAGCCCGCTCCTGATGCTGAACAAGATCTTCGTCTCCCTCTGCTACCTTCAACGCACTAGTGACTACCCTACCAGCACACCAAGATGTTCCATAAGTTCCTGGCAGCCCAATTACGCGGCCCCTACCTCGGCCTGCTCGCAGCGCTGAGCGTATGCCTCGTCCTGAATCTGGGCGCTCTCATCTTCTCCCTCCGCATCTTAACGCGCGGAACGCGGGGATACAGTGAGCCATATCCCATCCCAGCTTCTCCTCCCACTCATGACTAACTCACAGTAGCCTACCTTGCCGACAACCGACCTCGCGAGCTGCCCCTAAAGGTCCGCACCATCCAGGCCGCCTTCCACGATGACCCCTCCCACTACGGGATGGAAGGCATCACGGCCACGGCTGAATGGAACGCGATCCGCCCTCCTGGCAAGGGCTTCGTTTTTCTCGGGGAGGAGCACTTCGCGTTTGGTGTGTCGATGTGGCACCAGATGCACTGCCTCAACCACATACGCGCGGCGCTTGTCAACGGGGACGACGGGTCGGACCACACGGAGCACTGCTTTCATTACCTACGGCAGGGCATTCTCTGCGCCGCCGACACAACTCTAGAGTCGGGCGGCACAGGCAAGATATTGCCCAATGGGGACAAAGTCGCTACAGGCGGAGGAACTGTCCATACCTGTAGGGACTGGAGACAGGTGCATGATTGGATGGAGAGCCGGCATCGAGAGTGGACACCGGAAATGTATGAGAGGATTAAGGAAGCTAGTATATAGCGGGTGTAGGATAGGAGTATAAAGATTATGCGCTGTATGAATAATGAGAACAGAGCTACTTGGGCAGACAACTATTTTTGGGGGGGTTTTTTTTGTGATAGCATACGTAATTATGTGCCTAGAACCAATTGAACAGGGCGCCTTGCTTCTCGTTTCCCTTTACTACGAACGAAATCCATTTCCAGTGAACGTGAACGCCACGGTGACCCTGATGTGACCAAACTCCAATATACGGTATCAGTCTTGTCTAGTATTACCCGTTACTCCACGTCCGCATACCGATAACACAGCGGCCAACCTTCCGTATCAAACACCCTACTCGGCGCCACGGGCACGCTCTGAACGTCGAAGGGCATCAGATGATCCACGTGCGCGTCAGTCTGAGGGTCGTAGCGCGGGTCGGTCATATTGTACGGGGTTAAGGGCGTGCCCGAAAAGGCGGCGAAGTTGGATGGGTGGTGGCGCTGCCACTGTACCACCCATGTCAGTAACGTGGTGCTTGCAGCCTAACGGCAACCGAACTGCAGCAGAAGCGTGGGTTCGGGGGCGCACCTCACTCCACAAACGGTCAAGTTGTGCATGATGCAGCCAAAAAAGGGGGTCGTTAGGCGTGAAACTATCTGCCATGCCCTGGCAATCCTCCTCCGGCAGGACCTTCGGGCAGTCTCCCGCCAAGTCGCCACCAACGAAATTGTGGACGTGGTTGTGCATTAGTGCCATTGCGTGCTGAAACCTGAAGAAGTCGCCGGTGGTGTTCTCGATCGAGTTGCGCACACTGTCCGGGCCGAGGGTGCGGTTTTGCGGCAGCTCATGGGCAAACCAGCCGGTTATGAGCGTCAGGTTCCTCCGCAGCGGGTGTGGGACTGGCCAGGCAAGCTCGAAGTTCCCCGCGGACGGGGCAAAGGCGCCGGTGGTGACGGTACAGTCCGCCTCGGGGGAGGAATCGCAGTCCCCCGTTCCGCCCAGCCCGTGCTCTGGTGAGTCCCCGAACACGGGCGAGCCGAACAGGTCAGCGTGATCGCGCGACCAGTCCCAGTATGGTGTTGGCCCGCCGTACCCGCAATTGCGGCGCAGCGAGGTGTCGAACAGGTAAGTGAACCAACGGTCTGCGCTCATGTAAGTATGTATATTGTGTAATATGCTTGGCGAAGGTAAGGGGGGATCGCAACGCACGCCACGGCAGAAAGTAGGCATTCCTATGCGCGCTGTGCTCCACTGCTGCGTGTGAGTAAGAGAAGTCGTCGTACAGACTCCTCTGCCCCTCAAGCACCGTCTGATCCGTCATCAAGGACAGCCGTTGGTGTCGTATGCTTGCCAAGCACTAATACAGTACTCGTCGTAAGCAACATCCGCTTTACCTACGGGGAGGAAGAAGGACGCACTTTGACAGCTCCCACCCACTCGGCTTTCTCGCTATTCGTCAACGTCCGCCATTCTTTGCGTGTCAGCAACTTCCTGCACTTTGATGGTTGTCCCTCGTTCCATTCGTGCGCATATGTGAGGTGGGCGCTGGGGAGGACGGCGAGTACGCAGACGAACAAAATTGAACGGCCCATGGCTATCATTCAGCTAGGAAAAGAACAGAGTGTAAGCACGGAAGGAAGACGATGAGGTTGGGATAGTCGCAGTAATATATGAAAGCCTAAATAGTCCGGTTTTTATGCATAATAAAAAAGAGCTAAGTCAGCATATGCCATTCCTTCGGTTCTTGTGCCGAACGAATCTTGGTTCTGATGGCTTTTCCCACCGGCGACAGAGACTTTTTAACATCTCGGGGAGCAGTGTTTGGGGTCGTCTTGACGACCGTTAGTTACCTTTTTACTTTAGTTATAGTAAATAGAAAACTATTACTGGTAAGTTATAAATGGTAGCCCTACCCTTTCATAGACCAATCTTTATAGTAAAAGGGTAGTTCAATTAACAGTCTGTATAAAACTTCTCTTTAAGGTAAGATTATGCAGGAACAGTAAGAACCCACCGTCTTCACCTACGTCTATCTTAAAGCCACGAGTATAACGATGCGCACCTCGATCTACCTCTCCCGCTTTCTCGCTCTCCTCCTCTGCATTGTCTTCCCCCTCTATCTCGCCATCCGTGGCGCCGCCTCGTTATCAGACATAGCGCTTCTCCTCTCCTCGCTCTCCGAGCGCGCCGAAGCCCTCCACGTCGAGCTCACCTCCTGGCTTGCCGCGCCTCCCGCACCAATCTCCAAAGAAGCCCTCGAAGCTTCCACCGAGGTAGCCAAGCCCGTTCACGCAGCCGAAGGCGGGAGGAGGCAGAGATACCCCTCCCTTCCCGATGGACTGGCACACTGCATCAACTCCTTTGAGCAGTATGCGCTCCTCGCTGAGCAAGTACTCCAGCGGAAGCATGCGCGGTATTCGAAGCAGACGCCCGCGCAGAAGACGATAAACAACAAGCTCGGCTATGCTGCACACTTCGAGAAAGCCAGGAAGGGGATCGAGGTGAACGCCCAGTTCTCGGAACAGGTCGCGCAGATTGCGAGGGAGGATTACCACACCGGCCCGCGAGCGCTGGAAGACGATGAAGACGCCGAGTTTGGACTTGTGGACCTGGCGTTTGGGCATCTTTCGCGAGACTGGAGCACACAGGGCGCAAGGGAGAGGCAGGCCGTATTTCCGCCTGTTCTGGGTGGGCTTGAGCAACATTTTGGCGGCAACGGGCGAGGGAGCAAGGTGCTTGTACCCGGAAGCGGTACGGGCAGGCTGGCAAGCGATATCGCCGACCTCGGTGCGTCCATCTTACTCCGTTGAGTTGAAGGCGCGAACTCACATGGACGCAGGGTACGACGTCACGGCCAACGAGCTGGACTACGGTTCCATCCTGACCTACCACCTGCTAACGAACCACACGACCTCGCTGCATCAGCACACCCTGCAGCCCTTCGTGACCAAATGGACGCACCAGGCCAACCCTACCTCGCGCTACTCCTCCGTGACGGTGCCGGACCACTGGCCAAACAAGGCCGTCAAGCTCCTCGAGGGCGACTTCTTGGAGATGTTCCCCCAGGACGGTGAGTTCGACGCCGTCGTCACGCTGTTCTTCATCGACATGTCCAACAACGTGATTGACTTCCTGAGCAACATACATCGGCTCCTGAAGCCTGGTGGGGTGTGGATCAACCTCGGACGTACGTTACTGTCCGCCCTTCCTCGAACACTGGCATTTATACTCCTCTTGTGATCCGTTCACCGCCGAGCTCGGGCTGACGTGTATACAGCGCTGAAATGGGGCACCTACGCCGCTCTCCAGCTCTCCGCGGAGGAGGTGCTCCAGCTGGCAGATCTGCTCGGGTTCGATGTGGACCATACGTCGAGGAAGAACATCGACAGCCTGTATGTCGACCAGCCTGAGACGTTGTTAAAGTTCACTTATGGTGAGTGCGTGCCGTTTTCTTGTGAGGAGTGATGACGGTTGCTGATGGGACAGGCAGTTACGCAGTTCTGGTCCGCCACGAAGAGGGTTTAAAACTGTGGTGGTGTAGTTTTCTGTTACGAAATCACCCTGGTCGGTCAATAAGCCCGCCTGATCCACTGAAGGATCCTAGATACTTCCATTTTCGGATCCCCGAACATCCAGTCCTGGAGGCTTCCATACCAAGTCTACAATATTTGTATACACACATACCATACACTAGAGACCTGAACACATTCACTTGACACTTCCACATATTTGACTGGTAGAGAAAACCAGGGCAATTCTAGGAGCAGATCTGAAGTACCGACCTGTCTGACTTGAAAGAAGAAATCTAAAGATGAAATCATGACTAAATAAATAAAAGACAACGCAAACATACCCTTAACCACATAGTCAAGCCGAGCACAATGTGGCTTGGTAACCTTCTCTGTCTGAAGAGCTTTGATCAAGGCAGTTCTTCACAATTTGGTCACATCTCCTAATTTATACACAAAATTGCTAGACTCCTCTTCTTCGTTCTTTTAAGCTTCTAATTATAGCTCTACCTCTAGTCCAGATGACACTCCGCTAGAAAGACCTCGCAAACGAAGAAAGCACTCAGAGTCCTACAAAAGCGATTCTATAACCGCCAAATTTGCCCAGATATCCTCAGCAGTGGCTGACCACATCGGGCAATCCGTCTATAAAACCCCTAGTTTGGCGCCGTCGCGGACGCCTCTAGAGGCACTGCATCATTTCCCTGTGCTCACACCCGGGGTGCTCGGCCAACAGCAACAAGGGTCCCAACAAAATCAGTCCATGAGTATTCCAGCAGTACTGCCTAATGCTCAAACACAGC
The DNA here is from genome assembly GCA_037356095.1 of Xylaria sp. Z21. Lineage (NCBI taxonomy): Eukaryota > Fungi > Ascomycota > Sordariomycetes > Xylariales > Xylariaceae > Xylaria > Xylaria sp. Z21. The sequence continues at coordinate 22,864 of JBAWJX010000048.1, read as the reverse complement.
AGCAGTATCCTCTACCAGTATGGAATGCACCGCAGAATACGGTGCTGATGCCAGTTAGTATGGTCTATAGCATGGCGGGGATGCCGATGCAGCAACCGTTGCCAATGCCCGTCCCAATGCAATACCAGAATGCAACTATGAATCCATACGGGACGGGCAACGCCGGCTCAACGACGCAAATTCCTTCCGATCAACTGCGTGGACCTCATGAGTACCCAAACTCCTTCCAAAGTCCCTTTCTAGCCCCTCAATCATCTCAGCCAAGACCTCACCATGGGGATGAATTTCGTCAGCGCCAGTCGGAACAAGGATCAGGAGGCGGATTCTGGGGACAACTTGACAAAAACCATTGATTTCAGTATGCGGGTGGTAGGTAGCGATGATAAAACAATACTGGGTCATACGCTATGGTGCTATCTTAACAAATATTGAAACGGCTCCTGCTATTCAGCACGTACCACACTCTAGAGGCGTGAACACCTTTGTACTTAAGCACTTCCAGAGATTCTGAAGGAATCCATGGTAAAAAACTACTGATTTTTGGTAGAGGAGGTCCCTCTGGACCGGCCTGTCAGGCTAGGAAGAAAACTACAACTAAGAACTAGCTAAATACATAGGGAAAAGCTCAACGCAGTCTAGCTTAGCTAATTAATGAAATCCTCTTTAAACTGTATTACCCACACTATCTCACTACTATGCATCTATTTTATGTGTTATAGAACGTAACCGCCAAGCTATTAGACCATGTAGCAGGACTATTGCGGGGAATATATACCAAAATTACTATTACTGTGTATAGTTAGATGGTTTCCGGGAAGGTGGCTTAGGAGACTTTCGCGCAACAGCAGCAATCTGTCACCTATGTCAGACGCAGAGCTCCTGACAATGAGTGACGAGGTTTCTGCATCATGCCGCTAATCCTCATCAAAATAATCCTACACTTCCCTTAGGTAATCAGGTCGCGCAAAGATCTATAAACTTGCGAGATCTATGATACATCTAATATGCTTATTTCTCCCTTTTCTCCAGTCTTCATGCTATGTTGTATGACATATATGGCTTCGTGTATGATGGGAGGCTTTTACGGCTTTGAACAGCTATAAACGTGATTATCACATGGGGTGTATAACATGGACGAATTCTGTATGCATAGTAAGTCACTTGTATTTTTCTCAATTTTTTTTCTATCCGATGCCGGCCCTCTCTACTATGGTGTACTAGGCACTGATATGTCGTTAAACCTACCTACGTATTTCCCACTTGTAACACAAAGAATCGACCTCCTTACATCGGGGCCCCATATCCGATTGGAGCCCATGAGATACAAACAACCCTATCAGCAAGCCATGACCAGTTTCCGTTTACACGGAGCCCAAACCTCATACCAGTTCATGTGTTCGAGCACCCCCATTTGATTGTATTGTAATACAAGACTGTTTTGTACAGCACCGATGGATAGCGTAGTCGGGGAAGAGGAATCAAGGGAGCGATTCTAACCGCACTGCCAAATATATAATAAAGTGTCTGTCCATGATCCATTCGTGTCGAAATCTTCTTCCGCAACAAGCAAATCGAACAGCGCACCTTATATCGTCTCCATTAGCCATCGTCTAGAATAAGTTCAGCAGCACATACCGCACATCAGTCCTAGAGAAACCCCCCGAACTTTGTTTACCTCATTTCAATTTCGAAGTCCCATCACGACCTGCGCCAAGATTCAACATGTGCATCTACTCACTCGTTAGTGTTCTTTGCCCAAACTGCTCAAAATGTGTTGGGTGCGACTGGGGTGCTAGACAGTACATCTGTACAAGGCGGAGAGACACCGGGTATTGCTCTGGGCGGCTCGTCGGAGGGTACGAGAACATACTCGCCCCAGAAATGTGTACCGAATGTCACAATATCCAGCAAGCCATGTGGCAGGAGGGAGGGAGGCGTTGAACACAGAAGGAATCGCGCATCGCGCTTTTGGCTAGGCACTATAGCCAGATGGAGCAAAGCAACAATCACTACTTAACTAAGATAGAATGTAGTGGATATTCTTCTCGATCATAGCGAGCAGCTTTTCTCCAGACCAGAGACGGCCAATGATAAGAATAATGAATAACGTCACCTTTTAGGTTCTCGTCAAAAGGGACTTCTTGAGGGGCTGTGACACCTCCCAACCGTTGGGATGATCGATGATCACGATAGATTGCTATAGCTTGGCTAATGTGGATGCCTCTATTTGTATTTTCAACATCTTTTGAACGATAGGCATTGCACATGTTATAATCGCATCGAAACTCGACAAAATTGCCAGGGTAATACGTGAAGTCGCCGGAAGTGGTCCTGCCCATTGACCAGACTGGTATGTTTCAGTAGGATTACCCATAAGTGTAATTATACCAAAATGCATCAAGTTAACCAATTTATATGCCATGATATTCTTAAAACCCTGGAGAGCGCTAGAAAAGAACTTATCCTACTTTGATTGGTAGATGTTGCCATAAATTTCCGCGGCACGGGGACGAAAGGATGGCAGATTGTTTGGATCAAGAGTAATTGATTGGAATCGGATCTTTAAGAGGGGAGTTCCTCTCGAACATGGCGCTTCAAGGTATCAACGGTATCGGGCAGAGAATCTAGCTTCTCGATACCCTCACCATATCTTAAGAGTTCGAAGATCTCTTTCACCATATTAATATACTGCTTGCGCGACACGCTATTACGCGTGCAGTAGGGAATTTTCACCGTCCTCCTCTTTATACCTACTTGCACATTCGTTCTCACTTCTTCATACTAATAACACTAAATTTATGTTTCATATTGGAATTAATCCTACTTAATAATATTAAACCGACCTAGTATTATGCTCGGTTAGTACTGAGCTAGTTGTAAGAACTTTTTATTCGGTTGATTGATTTAAAAAACGGCTAGATAACGTCACTAATATAATAATTTCATTCCAAGACCGAGCCTTTGCAGCATACATCTTACAGAAGCAAAGGTGGGCATGTGAGTGGCGTGGAATGTGTATTATAAGACGTCGATTTCCCTATTAGTCCTAAGAACATGTGGTTCTGGGAAACATGCTATGTCCTAATGAGGGACGATACCTGCGGAGGACTTATCAATGAACCAATCTCAATACACAACCTCCCAAGCTGAAACCCCCTTAGAAAGCCAAACCAGGAGAAAGTTTCATAACGTCAGAATAATTATATAAACCTTTGTTCATAATATAAAATTCACATTATATGCAAGTTTATTCGTTTTTTTATTTGGGTTTTTATGTGTAGTTTATAGTGCCGTCATCAAAGCAACTAATGAATTGTCAAGTGGTTTGGTCACAGAGTGAATAGAAGGCTGGCCTACGGCTAGCAAGAAGGGTAGTATAGGGCTCAATAGAGTAGTCAATTGATTCCTAAACCTCCCAGGTCCCCTAGAGGGGACCTGGCACCTGTATATATAACCAGAACCTAGGAATATAACCACCCTACGGGTTGGTTATAGAATCACCTGACATGAATAGTCTGAGTTAGCGTGCAGCACTTTCTTCCGAATCTGCTTCTGGCCCCCTCCCCCTTTCCCATCCGAAATGATTGTTGGTTATTTAGGCCTCGTCCTCGTCACTTGGTGTTGGACTCCGGACGTCAACGCCATATTGTCGCTTGTGTGCGTTGATTACTTGTTGTATCGTGGGTTCATTAACTCCGTGGTTGATCTCAGGGTTATCGATTCTCTGATGACTGCTTCCTATCGTGATCCAAGATCGGTGATTGCCATCTCCGTCCTTCAAAATCCCAATGTGGAAGGTCTTTCCGGTCTTGGTTGTTGGGCGTCCTTCTCCATGGATCCATTGTGTGTCGCGATTCCACGCCTCACGTACGTGTGCTTTCTGAGAACCGGCACGCTCGAGATACTTGTAGAGAGTTCTTTTCTCATCTTTATTCAGCGTGACTGGATTCTTCTTCTTACCCCCGGACGGCATGGTTGTGATCCTCTTTAAACTAAAATAAAACTCATAATTAGGGAGGCTTCGAACGTATAGGCCTGAGAAGTTACTGCTCACCAGGAAGGAAGATGCTGAAGATGGGGTTTGGGAGGCTGGTAGAGAATAATTGATTTAAAGGCGGCGTTGAGTGAGTTTGAGGGGAGATTCGGATATGAACTGAAGCTTGAACAACCATTTAGCTGAGGAGGGGATTACAATATATAGAAAGGCAAGGATGGAAGCCCGTAATGTGTTTCTATTGAGAGTTTCGGTAAGATTAACTACGCGGTTGTTTGCTACCGGAACTACATCGAATGATGAATGCATTTTAGTTAGCGCCCTTGTGTTGCCCAGGAAATGGATTGTATTACTTCAAACGGAGGAATCTGTTAATGAATGATACAATAGCATCCATCTATGCCCAAAAAGGCATCTGTAGACACCAATTTGCGGCAAGGAGGTCATGTTAGAAGTTTCAAGTGGCTGGTTCACAATGATGAATAGAATATTTTGTAGCACCTCGTTTACTGGCATGGTATGATAGAGATAGTGCATTGTGGAAACATGCATGGTCAATAATCCTACTCGTGTAGCCATGCTCGTTTGTGTATGGCTGTAATACCTCATTGTGTATTGCGAGTACCCAGGACGTATTCAGGCTAGGTACTTACCTAATAGGGATACTAATGTACTTATTTACTTGAGTGAGTCCCAATAATTGTTTGTGTTATATTGTTTGTGTCACAAACAAGGTAGAGCGAGATTCTACACATTCACTTGACTCCAGTGGCTCAGCCCCACATAGGATAATTACCGGCGGAACTTAGATATTGCAGCAGACATTCCATTTCTCTATTTAGCTAACTGCAACACTCATCTTCCCGCCCGCCTTTTCCATCCACCTACGGCCTTGCCTTCGCCTCATAAAATATACATACTGACGTACATCACCTGCCTTTCAACACGCTACACACAACCGAATAGGTCACTCATTGTTGAGCATAGCTCCTCTATTTGCATGCATCCTGGTGAAACCACACCCAGACCCACCACCATCGCGACCTTCCTCGCCATGTCTTCTCGCAGTCACGGCGCTGGGCAGATATCGGAGCTCCAAGCTGTGCAGGAGCAGGTTTGCGCCAAAATGAGGAACATCCGTACCGTAATGGAAAACATCTCGGAAACCACTACAGATCGCTCTGCGGCCGATAGCATCAACAGCCTTATTGGAATTGCGTCCGAAATAATATCAGAAATCACCTCGATGCCTGGAAATAGTGACCAGGAGCCAGAGCGAGACGTCACTATCGGAACGGGATCGTCTGGAATAAACAGTGCAGAGACTACCCCGGTGACTTCAGCCAACGACAACACGGCGGATCAACTAAACCCTGAGAAGGATGCTCTCCGAGCAAACGACAGCCCTGCAATCAATCTTGCCTCCCCCAAAAGCACCCGGTTGCTGGACACTGGGGACACAAAAGGTAACCTTGACGAAGAAGGTTCCCCTGTAGTTAATCGCGACTCGCGGGTTATTTTTCGGATGTTTACTCCTCAGAAACCCACTACCCAGGCATCTACTGCCCAGACACCTGCTACCCAGACACCTGCCATCACAAAGTCCTCCCCGGTAACCGACACCACTGAGGTCACTCCATTCCCGTATACAGTGGGAAAAGTGCTAGAGCTAAAGGACCCGGAAGGAAAACAGCTTTTCGCAACTATTACAAAAGCTTACTCGATTACCATGTCACCTGTTTTGGTAGTTCAGCTCGGCGATTGGGCCGGGCCCCAGGAGGCAATCCTCAAACTATATGATCGTCGTTTCGGAAACCACCGCAAGGAGTGCCAATACAGCGACGATCCGCCCAAGCCACATACTGCACAGGCCGAAGCGGCATGGCAAAGATATATACGAGACGGTCTGGCCGAGCCTTTACTCCAGGAGCTCCAGCGCGACGACGATGATACGGACGATGACACCGAAGATGGCACTGAAGATGGCACTGAAGATGACGCCGAAGACGACAACGACGACGAAGACGACAGCGAGGATGAGCATGACGATAGACCTGAATGGGAGAGATTGGGAGAGCAGGAAGGAAAATATTATTATGGGTTGAGAAGAGACTACACTACAGAAGTCCGGGCATACAAAGAGCTGCAAGAATTGCAAGGCCGTTGCATCCCTAGGTTTTTCTCTACCGTTGTTTTCGATATGCCATCTGCCCAGGCAGACCTTCCAGCCGCTTACTTCCAAGTAACTGGCATCTTGATCGAAAAGATTGACGGCTTCACGCTCTCCGATCTAATCGCAAACACGCCAAAGGAAAGTCATTCCCTGTGGCAAAAAATAATCCAGGATACAATAGACTGCGTGGCCGAGGTAAATCGCCATGGGCTCATGCATACCGATTGTGCGGCAAGGAACGTCGTAGTATCCTCTTCAAGTGGAAATGGATACCAGCCGTACTTGGTGGACTTCGCAAGGGCCTGTTTCAGATCGGATTTCACGAAGAGGAAGTGCATCGCGGATACCGAGGAGTATTATGATAATGGGTATCAATGCGATTGCTGGAGGTGCATGGTTACCCTTTGGCACGACCCGGCAGAGGTTGGTTTCAATATGCTTAACATAGTGAAGGAGGCTACGGGACACACGGTAAAGTTCAACCTCCCGGATGGAGACGATCTAGCTCCCGTTGAACAGCCAGAGCATTAATTCTATGGGAGCCGCAACGGAGAAATAGTGTTATATGATATGAAGGTTTAACATAGTTATGTCAGATAAAATAAAACCATTCAATCGCCTACCGATTCTACACGCCATAACTAAAGTCAGGATATCAACGTAAGTGCTGTTTACCTACACTTTTATCTCTATTGCTAGCAGGTGGGGTATTTCTCTTTCGGAAAGTGTAGACTACGCCATAGATCGATAACTCAGACAGAGTTTCTCCTACCCGATCTTAGCATTTAATGCTGCTTCGGTTTTTGTAGCTGTCTAACGGTAACTCAACCGAACGGTCGAATATTAGTAGGCCCTTGTTACACCAACTAGCAATCAGCACCAGTTATTTTGACTAGCGCCGTCTTCCTCTCATCTCCAGGCATAGGACTCTCCGAGTCTCGTTTCGGCATACGAGGCGTAGTCGAAGCCGGTCTCGGCAATGGGCACCTTGATTGACGCCCGTACAGCCCGGAAGAAGTCTGGGACGCCGCGGTAGTTGTCTACTTCGGCGCGTAGTCGGGCGATTTTCTTCTCCTCGTCACACCCTCTGCCCGGTGCCTTATAGTAGGCATGAGCGTACTAGGTTATGAAGTCGCGGCACTAGGACCGGGTCGGGAGCATTCGAAACCACCCCACTCGATGAAATTGTTTGCGATGTCGGAAGCGACGGGGCACAGCATGGCATACTCGTACTTGATGAGTGTTACCGCCCGAGTAGTGACGTTGACATTTGGTTCGGGCAGTATAAGGATGTTGTCACTAAGCATGTCACAATGGCCAAATACCATCTACTAATAAATCACATAGCCTTAAGAGCCCTAATGATCCTCTTTCGCAATTCCGGGAGGTCTAGGTGGCGCCTTTATAACTTCACGCTTCTGGTAGGTGACACCGCTTAGCCCTGGGGACCTAACCGCCTATTCTTACCTTCTGGCTTCTCGCCAGAGGGCTGAACCCGATCAGATCAGTTCGGTCCCAGCAGTATGGGTCAGGGTCAGTACGTGTAACACTTAGTACTTTTTGTAGGCGGGAAAGGTGTCAATGTTGTCCTTAGTGGTCGTCGATTAGCGACGACGCAATGGCGAAATGACGTGTATTTTTGCCCAAATTGTACCTTAATGAATACCATAAAGCATTTCCCCCCAGCATACTTTCTTGGTCCAACCCCTTTGCAGCAACATGTGAAGCGTCTCTTGTTGTGAGTATGGAGATGACAGCATGAAGATAGCCCTCTGCTTTTCAATCTTGTTTGCGCACGCTTCCACTAGGTCCACATTACTCAGGAGACCAGCCTCCAGAACGATGCGCAGAACTGCAGCAAGAAGGAAACTCCCTTACAGCCTAACAGCCTTGGAAGCCGGTGTGACAGATCGATTTTGGGCGTCGTCCGAGTAGTTGAGCACGCAGTGCAAACTCCGCAGACCAACAGACATGTCATCCCTTTCGAACCTATATAAGATCCCTTCGTGGGCGGGGTAAAGATATCTGATGCAATAATTCCATGCCTCCAAAACTCATAGGCAGCATATTGATCCTCAAATAATTACCAACGAGAACATGCTTCAATAGGTCATATATTTCTCACAAACGTTCACTAATCATGATTTCTACTTCCATAAGCTTTCTGGTTGGGTCCAGTCGCTACGAAGCTAGGCCGCTCCCAGTAGTTCCCCAATGCGTACGTATCGCCCCGGGAAGCATGGCGATGATTGGTTGCCGCACAGATATAGCTAACCGAAGCCCTGTAGTCCGGCGATCTCAAGGGGACCCTAGCCAGTGGACACCCAGAACCTTCACTGGTTACGTGTTTTCAAGTTTCAAAGAATCAAGTCATTGATTCCGCAACTTTAAACTTATGGCGCCAGGACTATCTTGACAAAGACGACGTCTTTCACCCCGACTTTCTTCGAAATGTGATCTTTGGCGACGTTGGGTCGTTCGCTATTACGCTGACAGACGATGCCCGGGATCTACTAGACGAATGGGGCACAGTAACCTGGGGATACGCGGGCAATATCGACATCGCTAGCGGCCCGTATTACTTGGTCGACTCGGGGATTTTTCACTCGGTGTGGAAGGTATACGAGGATCGTCAACTTGCATTCTCGCAATCTATATGGCCTGCCGCTCACGATAACCAGTAAGGGAGCCTTGGGCATTCTTGCAAGGATGGCATCGTAACTGAAAAACAATTTCCAGTGAATTTGTAGCCACTAATGCCCCCGGAAATGGGTATCGGGGACATGGCATTGTCGTGCCGGCACGATCATACGCAGCCATGTTCGAGCTACAGACACCAAAGACGACTTCTCATGATGCATCTAGGTAAATATGGCATTAAACTAAGACCTCCTAACTTTTATTGTTATTCAGTATCCCAACGGAATACTTGAGAATAAGGGCGTGCTAACATCGTTGAACATAGTCCTCTCAGGGGGATGAGGTTTACTGTCAAAGACAACTACCACGTTCGGGGCATGAGGACAACTCTTGGCAACAGGGCATTCTTTGAGACTTACCCTACTCAAGATTCTAATGCGACGGTCGTGACCAAGCTTCTCAATGCTGGTGCTCACCTCGTGGGGAAAACCCACTTGAGCTCATTCTCTATGATGGAGCATCCTACCCAGAGCGTCGACTACCAGGCCCCGTTCAACCCTCGGGGTGATGGGTATCTAATCCCCGGAGGAAGTAGCAGTGGAGGTGCTTCTTCTATAGCCTCATACGACTGGCTGGACATTGCCATATGCAGCGACAGTGAGTACTTGTCCGTGAACATCTGTGTGATAGTCTATTACCGTGTCTCATCATCAAAATTATACGTCTAGCAACGGGTAGCTCGCGAATTCCAGCATTCCAAACGGGTATCTTCGGATTTCGTCCGTCGACGAATTCAATCCCTAATGACGGCCTGGTAATGGCCTGGCCGGGCTTTGATACGCCGGCATGGATGGGAAGAGACCTTGACATGTTCCCCCATGTCTTCCGCGCTTTATCCGATACAGATCTAACTAATCCCGGTGGCAATGGAGCCTCTCTCGTACCGTCCATCCTTTACCCTACTGACTTTATCCCCTCCGACTCTCTGGGGCAAGTTGACGCCATGGAGGATTTTCTCGAAAGCCTAAGCAAGTCGATGGGGGTCAAAATTAAAATGACATGTATTCAAGATGATTGGTCAAAGACGTCACCCGTCGCCGAGAAAGATCTACATCAATATTTATATGAAGTCAGTTCACTTTTACGGAATCATTCAGAATTAATTGGCTAATCCTAAAAGCTATAGTTAACTCACGATGGCTGGTTCTATTCCGCCAATCATTCTTTCAAGTCATTCAGGCAGGAGTACGAAGAAATTCACGGAAAACCCCCATTCGTAACAGAAGTTGTAAGATGGTACTGGTTAGTAAAAAATACCACTTTTACATTGCAGTCCTCGCTTGTTCGAAAGCTAACCTTCGCATAGGAAACTAGGTGCTAGAGTATCTGAACGTGAGCACCAAGAACTCATGAATCGATTGTCTATTTTCAAGGATTGGTTTGTCAAGCAATACATGGCGGACGGGGCGAACATTGTTGCTTTACACATCGACAAGGTACAAGCCAGGTATCGCGACATTCATCCGGGTGGCAATAACCCCAACGTGCCTGGTCTACGGTCCCCATATCTTTCCGCCATTCTAGGTGCGCCCGAGTTGGCAATTCCGAGTAAGTTACCCTCCCATTAATCGTCACCTATTCCATCTCCCCTCCTTTTATATCTTCGCTGTATTGTGAATTACCCGAAAGCTGTTGGTACTGATACCATAATGAACTCAAAGTCTCTGAATTGCCGTATATGTCTCGCATCAGTAATAAGGAAGAGAAGCTTCCTATAGTAGTTTCATTGATGGGTGCCCCAGGAGACGATCTCCGACTCCTTCAATGGACATCAGAGGCATTGAAGAAAAGTGGCCGACCAACGAAGGTAAAGACGGGCAAGACCATCTTTTGACACGGCCTCCGACTCCATGGGTGATATGAAAAGGGCAGGGTTAGTTAGACTTTTAGATCCGTGGCTTGAAGCAGAGTAGCGAAACACGATCCTAGTTCTAACGTAATTGTTCACAAGATAGCTGGGGGCTACGGGTCACACCCTCGAAAACCGCTTATGGCCTGAGATTTCCTATTACCGAGGTGCTTCGTACTTGGAAAATCTGACGTTATGGTGTAACAAATCTTGCTACTGAACACGAACCACACTCTAGACTAGCCACTACCATCATTTCTAGAGACTTAATCCCAGGGAAGTAAAATCAACGTATATTAAGAGGAGGAGGCCCGAAAGGCCAGTATGTGTGATAGGAAAGAAAGGAAAACTACTACTAGGCTACACCATAATATATAGGGGGAAAAACGAACATCCCCTCACCCAAACAATCTAAACCCCTTGAAGTTTAGGCACCTTGGTGTCCGCACTGTCACAATATATCTCTATTCCTCCACATAAAAGCTAAGTAGTGGCTACTTCTAGAATGTCGGTCGGTCACCACTAGAAGTTAAAAGGGAAATGCCTGAATGTCCGCGCGGGTTGAAGCCGCGAGAGCACCAGTCATGGAGATTTGAATCTCCTCGGTCCGCTTGTACCAATTGTTATTCGAGGGATCCGGTTGTGCGCCGGAAACCGGGACGTTATACCAGCGAGTGGCGGTTGTTTTGTAACTATCGATTGTCAGCCATTGCCTGCTTGTCATCCGCTCAAAGTCTCTTACATCGTTGGTGGGAGCTGGCCAATGTTAACCAGCAATTTGGCCACGTAATTAGTGAAAGGGGGCGCCGAGACTTGCTGTTCAATGTCGAGCTCAACAGTTTGCGTCGTGGAGGTAGACCTCGTGGTGGTGTTGGAGTACTGGTACCCGACCGTCACCGCCCAGGTTTGAGTAGCTTCGATCTCCCCCACGCCTGGCACGCCTGCTTTCTCGGAAGCAAGGATGCTGAGTGTCGTCGAGACACTCGTGACGAACTGGTCCTCAGTTGAGACCGTAACCGTCTGCGACGTCGAGTTCATCAGTTTCACCGTAACGGGCTGGGGCAGAGAAGATTGATTAGTTCCAGAAATAGTGCTGACGAGGGAAGACGAGGATCTTGAGCCGGCTGCTGTGACGTTGAACGGAGCAATGATCTCTTTCATAGGAACGATCGCGTCCCAGCGGAATCCGCTGATCTTGTCGTCAAACCCGACGGTGCGGAGATCGGATACTTCCTTGGTGACGATGGTGCCCGATATGTTGCGGTAAGAGGCACCCGACCCATCAGGGTGTTCGAAGAGTGCGGCCGTCTGTCTGTCGACCATGGACCTCCAGCGGACAGACGTCATCTTGTCATTTATATACCACCTGCTGATATCATGGACAACGCCGGGCTCAAAGTCGGCGAGGAAGATGACCTGGCGAATGTGGGTGTAGTTCAGATCATCGAACATTTCGATAGCGCCACGGGTAAGATCCACATTCCGCCAAAAGAACGAGGCAATTGCATCATCCATTTTATACGCTGTGAGATCAACAGCGACGGTGTGGCCTACGCCGATCAAGTCAATGGAAGCTCCGGTGTCCCTGAGGTCAGCGACGTTCTGTCCAGCCGACACTATGTGGTCTGTGAGCGTCATCACGGTACCGGGGGGTAGATTGAACGCAATCCAGGTGCAATTATCAACCATAGGCGACTGATGGCGCACGTTCGTTAGGTATTCCGAGGTGCGAATGTCGACTTTGGGACTAGACCACCAAGGGTCCTTGTACAGCGACACAGTGCCGCTGGGCAATTGAGGTGGCGAAACGCCGGGCGCCGGCAAGGTAGTGAATAGTGCCGCTTGGGAAGCCTGAGTAGGAGCCATCGTAGCAATTTGTGTCTTGGAGCTAGCTGTAATAGAGAGAGCAAGAGAAGTCTGTAGAGTCAAAGAGGCCGAGAGAAGCTGTTGGTTTCCTGATATTACCCCAATGCAAAAGCTCTCGGTGTTGGTGTATTTATACTCAAGTCTTGCTGGTCAGGACATACCGTCAATTCTGCATGAAGCTGAGATGCTGTGATGCAAGATGCTAATATTGCCACTCGCCAAGCCCGAATGTGCTAATCGGCGAAGTTCACGATGCTTATACTTGTCGGCCTAGAACATCTGCCAAGGAAACGCCCTTTTACTATCCAGGTAACTCAAAGACTTCATACTGGCAGCAATCTCCTTGTCAAGTACGAGTACTACTTAATGGATAAGTCTTGTTGAGTGTGGCATGATCGGTTTATTCGGTGATTGTAAGCTGTCAACGCCATTGGCACGGTGTTTGTTGTGGTACTCGTCTCATCGATCAGTGTAGTCTCTAGAATTGTTCTGAAGGTCATAAATTGCGAGATTTTGGGGTAGGAAAACTAAGCGGTAGCAAAAGTACGTGGGTGCGTCAGCGATGGCTAGCCAGAATGCTCACGAAATATATTGTAGGGATGTTCGATACGAGGTGACTAAGAAATCAGAATCGTCAGCAACATAAGTAACAGGACACTTATATTAATTTATCTATCGGCTCGCTTGTCGCGGTCCGTAGCAAAAGTAAGGAAACAAAAAATTTCCAAGCTGATTGATTCCCAGATGCTTAGTCTTGACTGGCCATGTTCGACAATAACCTGACCTGTCAACGCTTTCGGCTGTACCGTTCATATCATCTACGAAGACAGGAGTTCCACGAGTGCTGAACCCCCGATGTTCTCATTACCACTAGTCGCTTTTCTCTAGTGCGCTTGAGGATTCACTATGGGCCAACGTAGTTCCGTATTAGGTCAGTTGCTTGCGTTCATTGCCTAAACCATGCATGTCGTTCTATGAAAGGCCTAGCCCCATGCCGGGACCATTGCCAAGATCCCAGGTGCTCGTCAACCTAAGATCCTAATAGGTGGATCAAGTCCCCCAGGAGCAATTCATCCGATACAAATACACACGAGCCTACCAACATGAATCGCTAGGCCACAGACGGATCGCGAGATAGGTGGGCTTCGATTGGGGATCCAGAGCCCGTGGCCAGCCAAATTAAAACATTTAAAGAAACTGGAAGCAAAATCCACAAGAACTACTATTGCCGTTGCTAATTTATTTAGTTTTTTTATTTATTCCAAGTAATTGCAACCTTTAAAAAAAAAGGGTAATAGGTATTGTTGGTAAACCGTAGATAGTTGCTAATCCTGTACCCCTATTATTGGCACAGCCACAAAACCGAGCCACACAATCAACCTTATAACCAGCCACGAGTACTCCAATGCTGGTTGATATTGTAGGAAGCCAGTTGGATAATTAACGCTGCAGAGGTAACAGAGATAGCTCACACGACAAGCAACGCGAGAGGGCTCTTATCAGTTATCCTTCATGCTTATCTGCAATCTGTGTGAGCAACTTAGACTTGCGATGTGTTTTTATTTGTTAAGATGCTGGATGGATTAGTTAACGGGTTGATGGTCACGTGAATTTATTACGTGATTCTCAACACGGCTTGCAACAAGGTGGGTTGAACACATGTACAGCATACAGCAATGCTTACTGGGGGCAGCGTGAGCTTTTACAGGCCTAGGCCTACCTACTTAGGTAGCCAGTGCGCTAGTAGCCCAGCCACCCGAACGACCAGGACTCGAATAGCTGCCTAAACTTATACCTTAAAAGTGTTTATTTATTTGTTTGTTTTTTATCTATTGCGGTGCTTTTGGGGGCGCCGCAACTGGGTCTCAAAGGCAGGCTAATGGGAGGGCCAGAAAACCTCTGATCACCAGCGAAAAGGGCCCCTTCGTGGGAGGTGAAAAAGCGAGGCGCCGAGGAAGACCCGATACGTCTCGAACCTGTGACAAAGGACCTCTTATGGAGCTTCTGCCGGACTCTGGGCGCGTATTTATCCTCGGCATATATATGCCTATCATCCGAGCTGGGTTGAACATTGAAATTGAGTTGATCTGGCTCGATTTATACAACAAATGGCATATTCGGGTTTCACGATAAATGCGATCAGGTTTCTATTCACCAGGGCCTAATGAGTTATTCGCATGTTCGACATACTTGACGAATACCTAGAGCTTATATTTGACTGTGCGAAGTCTTGTCTTCTATCGCTGTATTTAATGCTCAATATGCGTCCTTGCCTGAGCAGGCAGCAAGGTAGTAACTAAACAGTCCGTAGTACTCCTCCGCAGAAGCGCCATTCGACAATTGCAGAGGAGGTGGTGTAGCTGAAGAGCCCAAAGGCGCAGTCTCACGATCGCGCGTGGTCTCACATTCATGGCCCTGGCCGCGCATCTGGATGTTTACACCCGCCCCCAACCTCCTTAGAGTATACGCAATCAGCGGCCCAGCATCCTGCGGTCTGCCACCCGCAGCATGTGGGCTAACGATGCAATGGTCTCCTAGGGTAGAAAATGCTTCCACGTGGTAAATATAGGCTAACCATTCCCTTACATCTTCTATAGCGAAACTAATATTTCTACTACACTAGTTACCAAATTCCAGTTGTTTCTTTCATCTTTCAATTTATATATCTTTCCTATAGCATCATCATTAACACTTGCACGAACACACAAGCTGTGCGAGAAGAAAGCAGCAGGCCGAGATATCGTTATTATGGCTGAGGCTGCTGGTCTCGCGATAGGAGCGTTCGCTCTCTTGAGCATGTTCAAAGACTGTATCGACCTTGTTTCACGCATATCAGCAACGAGGTTTTTCAGCAGCGACTTTGAGATATTGAATACACAGCTGGACATCGAAAAAACCCTTTTGCTCCAATGGGCCGATCGGGTGCATCTGTCACAACCTAACAACTACGACAGAAGGCTAGACGACCCCATTGTCAACAATGCAGTGTCAAGATTACTAGGCGCTATTCGCCTGCTTCTAAGTCGAAGCAGTGATTTGCAGCAACGTTACGGAATGGTGCAGATTGAGACCTCCACCACAGCTGTGCCAGCTATGAGCGGCCCGCGCCTAAAACAATTCGTACATGACTTCGAGAAGCTGTCGCTTCGGATCGATGCCAGGCAGAAGGAATCGTCAGTCAAGCAGCGGCTTTATTGGGTTGTAAAGGACAGAGAAAAGTTCCAGGGTCTCATCCAGCAACTATCCATTCTAGTCGCAAAGCTCGATGCAGTGGTCCCTTCAGGCGCCGGCTACGTGGAAACCATGACGAGGCATGATATCAGTATGGTTCATAATCTTCATGAAGTGCAGCTTGTTTCAGAGGCTTCCAGGGGCCACAAAACCTCTGTGGCCCTTTGGGCCGAGGACAACATCACCGAGCGTTGTCAGCGGCGTGTACTCGATCGCCTCTGGTTTAGAATGATTGATGATAGAAGAAACGATATCGTCGACGCGCATGTTCAAACCTTCGAGTGGGCTTTACATCCTCCAACGCCCGGCGTTGCCTGGGACGATTTATCTGAGTGGTTGCGATCAGGATCAGATATCTACTGGATATTGGGGAAGGCCGGAAGCGGGAAATCCACATTAGTGAAGTACCTGTACCAGCATGAAGAGACGAAGATGCTTTTGAAAGAATGGGCTGCGGGTAAATCATTGGTAATCGCAAACTTCTTTTTCCGGGACCCCGGCGCCCCAGAGCAGAGAACCCTTCAGGGTCTATGTCGAGCACTGCTCTATTGCATTCTCAACTCAAATCGATCACTCATTCCTAAATTGCTTCCAGATATGTGGCGGGAGGTTCATCAAGGCGACAAAGATGACACCAGCCTTCCATCAATCGGCGAAATGACAAAAGCGTTTTCAGCCCTAGGGCATCAATGTCACACCGATAAGTTCTGTTTTTTCATTGATGGCCTAGATGAATATCATGGAAGTCTCTCGGAGGGTATTCAATTCATCAACAGTCTTGCATCCAATGACAACGCCAAGGTCTTGGTATCGAGTAGGCCAATTTCAGCATGTTTCCAGGCATACTCTCGCAAGCCAAAGCTCCAACTTCAGGATTTGACAAGAAATGATATCAAGAAATACGTCGATGATACTCTGGGGGATCATCCATATATTCATGACATGCTCGCCACGAATGATAGCAGCGTAACCGAGATTCTTGGGGACATCGTCAACAAGGCTTCAGGGGTATTTCTTTGGGTGGTTCTTGCTTGTCGATCGATTTTACAGGGTTTCGATACATACGACGATCTAACAGAGCTACAACGTCGCGTTGATGAGCTTCCCCCAGAGCTCGAGAGCTTGTTCACACATATGTTGAATAAAATTGAGCCACGTTATCAGAGAAAATCAGCTAAATTTCTGAGAATTTGCTACCAGAAGCGAGTAAATCCGGAATTCGGGGTCCATACGCGATTAAGGAACAGACAGGATCTATCTACGGTCCTTGAGGGTGTATCCACGCTGGGTCTTGCGTTATTCGACAAATGCGACCTTGATACGACTCGTACTCCTGACTTAGTCCATCTCTCGATCGATGAGAAACGAATCCGGTGCAAAGTCCTTGAAGAGAGACTGAGGAGCAGATGCTGCGGACTTCTAGAAGTCTATGAGTCCACCGGTCAATCCGATCGATGCTTCTGTGGGCACGCTTCGGCTAGCGACGAATACTTGGATCATGATGCCCTTGTCGATTCGGTAGTTGGGTTCATTCATCGCAGTGTCTTCGAGTTTTTAAGCAATCCTGACGTCTGGGATCTTGATTGCTTGCAAACAGGTGATAATAACTTCGAGCCGAATGCTGCGCTAGCACGAATTAATTTCCACCTAGCTCACTCCCTGAGCAATGAAAATCACGAGAAGACCTACACTTGCAACATGCGGGAGATCAACGAGCTAACTACGGAGAGCCTTCTCTGCACGAGATATATCGATCCTACGAGGGGCGATGTCGCCACCCATGCTCTCCAATACATCGCGACAACCGCGCTTGACATAGTTGCACTGCTTGGCGTGGAATGCAGGCCAAACGGGGGGTTTCCCTTCTTCGCCACCATTGGTGAATCTTTTAGGTCCACCAAGAAAGCCCAGTCCCGTCTCGCAGTAGCGCTTGCTGTGGAGTTAGGGATGATCAATGTGGTCCGCCAATGGAAGGACCCGTCTGCTTTTCAGGATCCGAAGCTGTTATGCCACGCCCTCAACAGACCATTAGCCAGCTGGTTGCCATACTTTGGACTTGAAGTCTCTCCTCAAATGATTGAATTCCTCCTCTTCCAGGGCTACAGTCCAAATTCCACCATACCATATGACCCGCGCGGCGAAACTACCCCATGGAAGTCCTGGCTCACGAACATATCATTTGTTGTCGGCCCCGAGTCCCGGTGTACGATCGCAAAAGTCATGGAACTTTCCCTCAAAGCTGGTGCAAGTCTTGATCTTCCTACGGGTATTCCGGACAGAACGACAGAAGATTTCGTTCGCCGTAAGCTTCTCGGGAATTTTTCCATGCGTGACCCGAACTTGCTCGATCGAGAAGAGAGATTGCTGATTGAACGATGTAATGCTGTGCTTGAGGTCATCGCTTCGAGAAGAGCTGAAGAAGCTTCTCAGCGTGGAACCAACACACATAAAACACACAGGAACGTGCGGGAAGTCCTAGGGTCGGGGCATCAGCAACACAACAGGCAGAAGAATAACAATAATAAGCAAAATCGGGAAGAGCTCACGATCGAGGCCGAGGCGGAAGCTTCTAATCAAACAACAAAGAGGAGAAAGCTATATTGATTAAACGATCAGACCAACCCGAGCCACTTCTTCTGGGCAACGTGTTTATTATGGTGTTAGGTTTCCGAGTTCTCCCTTTCCACCGCGTCACTAGCACGCTTAGTTATTAACATACACCCTTAACATGTAACAACATATATATATTAATATATCATTATTCGTATTCAGCAAAGATATCAACTACCGGAACTGGCCGTGCTCCTGCCCCCGGAGGCCTAACCGGTACCACATAGCACCCCTAGGGTAAGGCAGACGAAGCCTCCCTACAAGGAAAGAAAGGACTAAGAGGTATCAACTCCAACTAAAGACTTGTCATAATCCTGAATACCTACAATCACATAGCTCCGCCCTAAAATATGGAACCAAGAGGCTGTTTATATATAGATACCCAGCTGTTGGAAGTAGTAGCTAGGGCCCCTCTTGCGTTAACAAGTATTCAGGACTTACCTATACGTTGCCATTCGTACCTAGAAGCCCGTGACAGGACTGTAGATAAAATCTACGCGACCACTTAGCTTGGAGATGAGAATTATGATTTGTTGCCCTAGGTGTCTGGTTTATTAATTCTTAAGACATAGACTAGGCAATACGACGTCACATGGGACACATTCTCTTCTTGTCATAAATTTAAAATTCACTGTATTTCATTAAGGGATAAAATAAAGTTCGATGTTATTCAAGATCAAATCACCATTATAGGGGTAGCAATACGGGTAGCGCGTCATGTTTTTGGCGTGTGACATATCGATGTTCTAGTCCATCATCCTAGCGGTCATCTGCTGCTTGACGCTCACCATTTTACCCCGAATTACGGTTGCATCTGTATAGTCTGCCAAGAAAATCCTCAAATGAGACTTGAGAGAAACCACCCACCTACACGTCATAACTCTTCAAAGGGCAAGCTGAACGGAAATCGTGGGGATTATCCCCGCAGTCAAGATATCATCTTGCCTCGGCGTGGCAAGTTGGGAGATCATTCCAATTGATTTCCATGAATGCTGAACACATGTTAGATTTTCATCGCTGAAATAACAGCTTGCTTTCGGGCTCTTTTCCTTGTACTCACGACACAGACATTCCACTCTATCACTTGTAAGCTTGACACACAAAATGCGTTTCTCTAAGGCGGCAACTACCGCACTTCTATTGTTATGCTCGAGCCCTCTGAGTTTTGCAGACGAAGCTATCCCGAAGCCGGATACAAAGACAGCCACCGTTGAACCGCGCCAGACTTCTCCGAACCCGCTCAGTGCCCTCTATACGCTCGCGCACAACTTTGGACTTGTGAACTGCGTCCCCGCAGCCATTCCCTTGATCACAACTCTACCTAAGATTCCAGGGGAATTGATTAGCGGCGATGCAATCCAACAGGCTTTATCACAAACGACGCGTGAGCTGTCGGGCGTCTGCGACTTTTCCATCACAGGATCAGTTGGCGACACATTTACGAGCTTCCTCCCGACATGGTATTCGTGGTACAACGCTCAATCGGATCGTATCGCGACCATCATCAGCAGCAACTGCCCGAGCGCGACCGCGCTTACCAATACTGTCAGGACGTACGAAACATGCACTCAAGTCCAGGCGCAGTTGTCTTTAGCCACGGCTGCCAGCGACACCCAGACTACATCCGTCGGTGCCAGCTCCGTCACAGACAGTACTGCCACTTCCATGACGGATACTGCTACTTCCACGACGGACTCGTCGAGCGCTGCGACGGAAACAGGTGACGGTTTTATGGCCAAAGCTGCTGCTGTCGGAGCAGCTATTCTGGGCGTAGCTGCAGTGCTATAGAAACGACCGGGGAAGACAAAACCCAGCGAGATGGGCTGACGGTTCACAAGGGCACTGATTGATACTTCTAGTTCTGATAATCAATCTACAATTGGAAGAGTGTTGAAGTCGTGCCTGTGGCGTACACTTTTCAAATGTGATCTATCTGCCCGTCGCCTCACAGTTCTTTTACAGGCTGCAATGGCTGTTGTATTAGATAAATCAGAACCAGAATGGTCATTCGATCATCACATTCACGAAGGGGCCATTGGGAGGCCACCTAGGTCTGCCACCTCTCCCAGCTGGGTCACGTCCCCTGCCATGCTAGTCGAATAATCCACCAATACTGAATGTACCTGGTCGTTGCAATACTTCAACCACACTACCTACCGCCCTCCAACCTATCAATAGCCTTGAGGCTATATTTTGTATAGCGTTGCAGACCATCGCAACTTTTCTTGGTGTGTAAAGAAGCCGAAAGAAAAAAGATGTATATACTTCTTAGTTAAGCAAATCACCTAGGTCAGCTAAGTAGCGTAAACTATTTACCATTCTGTCGTAGCCAGTAATATAAACTCTACTATCTGGCTAACTTGGTAGTTTTCGAGCCGTACTTGTAGAGAGGTATTGCAACAATTAAATACATACGTATTGCGGGAGGATTACTCCCCTGCTGGTATTCCTGGCGAATTTTGGTGGGGAATGGAGCACATCTGCAAACTAAGTGGGGACTAGCGTGGCAGGGGACGTGATCCTGCCGGGAGAGGTGGCAGACCTAGGTGGCCTCCCATTGGGTGTGGGCTATCTACCGGTGTTCCATTACCAGAACGGGATCCGCCCGGAGCCTCATCGCAGCCCTAGCATTGTATTACAAATATTGATTTTACGCTACCTACACTAATTGGCTTTGTTTACCGTCTCCTCGATTAGGTATTGACTGCCAGTTGTCAGTTCGGAGTGTGCACTAAAGTGCATAAAAGTTGGACCTGTGACCTCCAAACCCCTGCTTATCTGCCTGTCACTATGCACCTTTACTGTACCCTAGTCAAAACTACGGGACCGAGCTGCACATATCCAACTAAACACATTGGACCCCTGAAATGCTCACTAGAACACAGAGTAAGTTCTCTCCCCCCCCCATGGGCCCCCGGGTCCCGGGCCACCTTTTTACATACAAACTAGCCTAATTGGCACTAGTTGTATAAAATCGGATAAAAATAGGGAAAATGTGGGGCTGGCGTAATAAATTATAAAGAAATCGAAATACTAAATAAAAAAATAGTAAAAAATATATTTATTATTTAGTTATTTAGTTATTTAAATAAATAAAGTTTTATAATAGTTGTAAAACTATGTATAAATATTTTTACATACAAATTACTAGTAAATTTGTTAACTGTACAACTAGTTTTAGCTAATACTATATTTTAAAAGCTAAATATACTAGTATTAAAGTGGGGTTTTTTAAAATTAGTTGTTATTTTTAAAAACTAAAATATATAAATTATAGCTAAAGGTTTTTTAATACTAAGGAACAAAGTACTTAAAAAACTTAACATTATTATTAAAAAATAAAATTATAAAAAAAGGTTAAAAAAAAATTTGGCGGTTTTAAATAAGTTAATTATATATTTAGTTAATTTTAGTTTTTTTAATTAGTTTAAATAATTAACAGCTTATTTTTAATAAAACTGCAAAAATTAATATTAGTTAAAATAAATAATTTTTATATTTTATTAATTTTGTTTTTTTTAGTTAGTTTAATTTAACTATTTTTTATAAAGTTAATTAACTAAATTAATTAATTTATAAAGTTGTAAAATTAATTAATTTATAACTATTTATTAATTAATATAATAATTTATTTATTAATAAATTTATTAATAAATAAATTAATAAATTTATTTATTTATTAATTTATTAAACAAAAAAATAAAATAATTAAATAAAATAAATATATATATAATTATATAATTAAATAAAATAATTATAATTATAACTAAATAAAATAAATATAATTAAATAAAATAAATATATAATTAAATATATAAATAAATAAAATAAATAATTAAATAAAATAAATATAGCTATATAAATAAATAAATTAAATAAATTAAATAATTAATATTTTTTAGTTTTATTATTATAAATAAAATATTTTATATAAAATATTATTTATTAATAATTATTTATTATAAAAATTTAATATATAAAAAACTTTATAAAACTTAAAAAATTATTAAATAATTTTATTTTATAAATAATAATAATTTAAATTATATTTAAAAATATATTTTAAACTAAATTTAATAATAAATTTTAAATTAAATTTAAAAATATATTTAAATTAAATTTAATAATAAATTTTAAATTTAATTTAAAAATAAGTTTTAAATTAAATTTAAAAATAAATTTTAAATTTAATTTAAAAATATATTTAAATTAAATTTAAAAATAAATTTTAAGTTTAATTTAAAAATATATTTAAATTAAATTTAAAAATAAATTTTAAATTAAATTTAAAAATATATTTAAATTAAATTTAATAATAAATTTTAAATTTAATTTAAAAATAAATTTTAAATTAAATTTAAAAATAAATTTTAAATTTAATTTAAAAATATATTTAAATTAAATTTAATAATAAGTTTTAAATTAAATTTAAAAATAAATT
>JBAWJX010000047.1:0-191301 GCA_037356095.1 Xylaria sp. Z21 | reverse complement strand
GCAACTGTCCCTACAGTGTGTGGCACCTGTAGGAGGCCTGGAACCTAGTATAGGCTATTTTAACAGGAAACTCCCCGCGGAGTGAAAACCTGTCAGCCTTGCAGCCAGCTGGCCAACACCTGTAGCCGCCACGCCAGGCCGCAGCCTTGCGCAGTCGCAGGAGGTGCCACCAGCGTTCGCAGTGTGTGCCAGGTGGCGCACACCACTAGGCCACTGCGCCAGAATCCTAGGGGTCAATACCCCTGAAGGATCCTACTGGGCTAAACTGGTGCTTGCAGTTCAGTCACGTGCCGCTATGCCTGCAGGGTGCCGTCTGCTAGCAGTTGTGGCCACGTGGCCCGGGCGATACTGTTAGTGGCGGTCAGGCGACCGCCACGGGTGCGGGTCAGCGTGCCACTTGGTGGCAGCCGGGCCGCACTGGGGGCGCCACAAGTGTTGCCACAAGTGGCGCCACCAAAGGTCGA
The DNA here is from genome assembly GCA_037356095.1 of Xylaria sp. Z21. NCBI lineage: Eukaryota > Fungi > Ascomycota > Sordariomycetes > Xylariales > Xylariaceae > Xylaria > Xylaria sp. Z21. Next base: position 190,837 of record JBAWJX010000047.1, on the reverse strand, counting down.
AAAACGACCCAAGGGGGGATTGAACCCCCAGGACCTAGCCCCCTAGAATAGTGCCCCACGTGCACTGCAACCCTAGGAAACCAGGTGGTCAGTTTAACCACTTGGCCAGGTGGCTTTATTATAATATTTAAATAATTTTTTTTTTTTTTATTATTAATATAATTTAAATTAATTTTAATAATTTTATTTTTTATTATAATATTTATAAAAATATTAAAAATATAAAATTTATTATTATATTAATTAAATAAAATATTAATAATTATATATAATATTATAAATAAAAAAAATATAATTTATATATTAATTATAATTAAATTTTTAAATAATTATATAATAATAATATATAATATTTATTTATTTATTTTTTTTTTATTTAATAAGCTTAAAGTTTTATTAACCTTTTTTTTATATAATTAAATATAAAATAAATATTTTAATTATTTTTAATATAAATTATTTTAAACGAAACTTTAAACGAAATTTAATGTATATAACCGTAAACTTAAAAAATAAAACCTTTTTAAAAAAAAAAGAACTAAAACCTATTTATTTACTAAAATAGCTACTAATGGTTAAAACTATAAAATAAATTTTATAGACTTGTTATATAAGTAAGCTAATTATTATATATATAAATTAAAACTAAAAATTAAATATTTGCTATATAATTTATATATAAAATAAACTTTTATTAAAATAATATATAGTATTAAATTAAAATAAATAATAGTTATATTTATTAGCTTTTTTAATTATTTAATTAATATTTAAAAATATAAAAAAAATTATTTAAAATTATTATAATAAATAATATATATAAAATATAATTTTATTAAACTTTTTTTATATATATTTAATAAATTATTAATAAATTAATTATAATTAAATTAATTTATTTAATTTATTATTTTTTAAAATTATTAATATTTTTTTTTAAATATAAACTTTAATATAAGTTTTATAATTATATTTAATAAATTAATAAAATTTTATATTTAAATTTTTTAATATTTTAATATTTTATATAATAATTTAAATATATTTATATTTATAATAATAATTATTAATAAATTTAAAAAATTATATAATATAATTAAAATAATTTAATTTAATATTTAATTATAATTATATATTTAATATATTTTAAATAATATATATATAAATATAAAAATTTATTAAAAAAGTTTTATTTTTAAAAGCTATATATTTTTATTTATTAATATATTATTTAAATTATATTAGCAAAAGTTTAATTATATAAATAAAAAAACTTTTAAAATATTATTACTATTAAAACCGCTTATATTTAAAAAAGTTGTTTTAAAAAAAACGTGTTATAAATATTGCTATAATATTATACGCTGGCGTACAAAAGTTGAGTTCTGTACTTGGAAGCGTATATATATACGGAAGCCCTGGATATCCTAAGTCGAAGAATATTGCCAGACCTTTTAGTTTAATAGTATACAACAGGGCTTATATTGTAACAACTATATTTTTCGATTTACTAGTTTTTAAATAACTATATAAAAAGTTGCAAGTTCAAACTTAGGTAATTTTAATAGTACTTAACTAGTTATTTCTGAGCTGACAAATAGGGTTGCATAACTGCGGGGTTGCTGCCAGTAGCCATAGGCAAACAATAGTTTTGATGCAGGGTTGCATCCTACTTGAGGGTTCTAACATACGGCTATTTTTCTGTGGCGTAGGGATTGCAGACTAAAAGCAATTTAGGGCCAAATCTCCTAAAAGGGAAAAATAGTTATCACACGCTGGCGTGCGAAGGCTGAGTTCCGCACTCGGAAGCGTATATATGTACGGAAGCCCTAGATATCCTAAGTCGAAAGATATCGCTAAACCTTTTGGTTTAGTGGTATACAACAAGGCTTACACCGTAATATATAATTTTAATTTTTTTTTTATTAATTATAATATTAATAGCTTATTAATTATATAATATTATTTAATTTATTATAAAATAAAAATTAAAGCTTAAAAGTATTAAAATAATTTTTATAGCAAATTTTATAATTAATTAAATATATTAGCTTATTTAAATAATATTTATTAATAAAAATATAAATAATAAGCTTATTATTATATTTATAAATATTATAATTATAATATTTAGAAATATTTTTAAAATTAAAAATAATTATTTAAAATTAAAAGTTTATTTAATTAATATATAAACTAATAGTTTATAATTATATAAAACTATAATTAAACTTATTAATATTAAAAAAAATAATTTTAAAAAAAAATAAAAATATTAAAATAAATATTTTTTTATATATTATAAAACTATAATATTTATTAATAAAAATATTAAATTAAAAATAAATTAATATATATTAAATATAATTTATAATTCATATTAAACTATTTATAATATTTATTATAATAAAACTTATTTTTTTTTTTTTTTTTTTTTGTTATATTATTATATTTTATTTTATTTTAGCTAATTATTTTTATAATATATAATATTTATAAAAAACTTAGATTTAATATAAGCTATTTTAATAAAAAACCTTTTATAAAATAAAAATTTGTTAGTTTTATAACTAGTTAATATATATTTATAGCTTTTGTTTTTAGCTATAATTAAAAACTTTTGTAAAAAGTATTATTAACGTTTGCAATATATATTAAATAATATATACTGCTAAGCTACTGCGTTAAAATCTTAAAGGTTAACGCCTTTCCCCCCCTTTTAAAAAATTTTATTAAGCTAAACTAATGTTTGTAATTTAGTTATATGCTATTATACTTATAAAGTGCTATTTATTAGTAGTTGTAGCTACGTAGCCTTAGTAATACTATTTATAGCAGTTAAATAACTGCTATAAATATAGGTTAACGTACTACTTAGTAGCAGCTGGGCCGCACTAAGGCGCTACAAGTGTTGCTACAAATAGCGCCACCAAAGGTTAAAAAAATAACCCAAGGGGGAATTAAACCCCTAGGACCTAGCACCCTAAAGTAGTGCCCCACGTGCACTGCAACCCTAGGAAACCAGGTGGTCAGTTTACCACTTAGCCAGGTAGCAATAAAACTTATTTAAATTATTATATTAATATTTTTAATATTTAAATAAATATATTTTATTGTTATAATTTATATAAATATATAAAAGTTATATTAAAACGTTTTAATATTTATAATATATATATATTATTAAAAAAAAAATTTAAACTAATTAATTTTAATTATTATTAATATTTTTAAATTAATTTAATATAATTAAATTTTTTATTATTAATAAATAATTTTAAATATTAAAAATTAATATTAAAGCTATTATATAATTAAAAAGCTATTATTAAATTTAGTTTTATTATATTTTTTTTTTTTTTTTTTTTTTTGTATTATACTGCTATACTTCACTCCATCCCGGCTACTGTCCCTATAGTGTATAGCACCTATAGGAGGCCTGGACCTAGTATAGGCTATTTTAACAGGAAACCCCTTACGGAGTGAAAACCTGTTAGCCTTGCAACCAGCTGGCATACACCTGTAGCCCTTGCTCCCAGCCGTAGCCAAGAGCCCTCGCAGAAGGTGCCACCAGCGTTCGCAGTGTGTGCTAGGTGGCGCACACCGCTAGGCCACTGTGCTAGGGTCCTAGGGGTTTATACCTATAAAGGATCCTACTGGGCGGATACTGGTGCTTGCAGTTCAGTTACGTGCCACTATGCCTGCAGGGTAGTTTTATTATATTAAATATTTTTTTGTTTTATTATATAATTTATAATAAAAATAAAATTTTTAATTAATATAAAAAATTTATAAAAAAAAGTATTATTGTTTTATAATAGCTTTTTTTATAATTTTTATTATTAATATTATAAAACTTTATATAAAAAAGCTAGTTTTAAAAAATATAATTAATTTAATAATTTATAATATTATTAGCGTTAATATTATAATTATTAATATAATTATTAATTAAACTAATAATTTTATAAAGCTATTAAATAATATTATTATTATTATTATAATTATAAATATAATTATTAATTATAATAGTTTTATAAAATTATTAAATAATATTATTATTATTATTATAACTATTAGTTATATTAGTTTTATAAAACTATTAAATAATATTAAAAATAATATTATTAAGTTATTATTAAAATATAAACTTTATTAATTAAATAAATTATAAAATTTAATTAAATAAACTATTAATTAGTTTAATTAAATTTATTTAATTAAATTAATTAAATTAAATTAATTAATAATTAAAAAAACTAATAAAAAAGTTTAATTAATACTTATTTAAATTATTTAAATAAATATTAAATAATTTTAATTAAATAAATAATTTAAAACTATTTTTTAATTTAATATTAAAATAAATTATTTATTTAAATTATTTTAAACTATAGTTAAATTATTAGCTTTTTATTATAATAATTTTATTATAAAAATATATTTATTTTATATTTTATATAATTAATTTAAAAATTTTAAACTAGTTAATTTAAATATTTTTTAAAATTAATATTTATATAAATATTTTAATTAAAATTTTAACTTTATTATAATTTTTAAATATATTTATTTTAATAAAATTTTTTATTAATATTATATATTTATAAATAATTAATAATTAAATTTATTTTATTTAATAAATAAGCTGTTTTAATTATTATTTTTTAAATTTTAAACGCTATATAAAATATATTTTACCCTTTTATATAAATATAGTTAGATTTAGAACATCTAAAATAAGTGGGTGGGGAGTGACCTAAATAGGTCTAGGCTGTACTTCGGATAGTAGAACGTGTACTGCAGAAAATCGACCTGCCTATATATAGTATTAATTCAAGTAATTAAGGCCAAGCAAGGACAGGCCTTCAGGAATGTCCGCCACCGCTGGAAACAACCCAACTTGCCTCCCGTTGCACCTGTTCCAGGTACCTGCCGTAACTACTAGTTACCTGTTGTATGTATCTACTGTATTGTACATACCTCTTATTAGTCCAGTACGTACCTGTGTAATGGAGGGACAGGATCGTGGATTATAACGGGGGCTAGCGGGCCTAGAATCATCCCAAGCCTCAGTTCTGCGGCCAATCCTGCGACCCAGTACCAGCCAGACGGTTTGTCCGCGATTAGGCGCGAACAAGTACAGCGTACAGCGACTCTAGCTTGGTTTAGAACGACGCCTGCACACGCTACAGAGATCCTTGGGAATTGGGAAAATTCCCCATTCGGTGCATTAGGTGCAAGCCCCCTTATTCGCCCATGCCACGCCCCCCCTTCGTCTCCATCTTCCCATCATCCACCATCCAATCTCTGCGCCAATCTCATCTCCCAACTCCATCCTCCGCCTACATCATCGTCGCATCTAGTCCCAATCACACGCGCATGACGACACAGTCTCGAAGCAGGGGTCCAATCTTCCGAAAAGAAAGCACTTACACCGATTCTGCTAGTGCACTCGTATAATTAATAGTCCAGTCAATCTAGATGGATAGGTATGGCCCGTCTGCATATGACGTGCCGCGATGTCTTGGCTTCCTTAGGTAGGTAGTGTGCGGGAGTGTGATATCGGTATGTATGTACGTACTTTGGTCAATGTCTGACCCTATCCTCGAAATACCTAACCTACTTATGTGCAATTGCGAGCCGTGCTGGGTATTCAGAGACCCCGTCGTAAGACATACAGTATTGTCGCGGCTACCTAAGTACAGGCTATAGCACTGTAGATGCACGAGTCGCAAATCTATCTAATCTACGGTATCTGGTCGCCGATTGTCATCCAGGCGTGTACGACTCCCTGTTTGACTAGCACGACAAGACAAGACAAACGACTCGGTTGTATCCGGCTAGTCTGTCCACGCCCATGCACCACCCACGACGTTTCCCTCCACGCAACTGGTTGACGACTTCAAGCTTCAAGCCACCAAACATATAGCCGGTCGAGCGAACCGCTTGATCCCTTCAACCACCACCAGCCAATCACCATGTTTACCAGCATCTCGGGCAGAGCACCCTTCACCCGTCTCAGACTAGGGTGGCCCCTCTCCGGCTGGCAGCGACGAACAGTCAAGAGAGAGAAAAAAGGAAAAAAAAAATATCTATAGTACTAACCTGAGAGGAACAAAAATTTACTATACGCAAGCAACTACTTACCTATCCCCCTACCTAACACTTTGCAAGACACCCTGATCGATGAATTACTCGATTAGTGGCAAGACTACCTATCTCGTCTAAATTTGACCCTGCAAGACCCAGCAAACCGTCTAGCGTCAAGCCAAGCCGGCTAGGTTGACCACCACGCGCAGAGTCATCAGCCAGCAGCTGAGTAGAGCTCTCTCCCCCGGCCAATGCAGCTCACCGTCTCAAATTCCCTCAGCTCACAAGGCAAAGTCCAGAAATATTACTAGCTACTCCCCCGTGAGGGGCGCGGCCGGTTGTCCGTTGATAAACCACCGTGTTTTCCTAATAATACCAGGTGCCTGGGGCTCGAGTCTCTTGTTCGTCTATGCTCTCACAATACATACACATTACCAACCTCTAGGTAGGTAGTACACGTGAAACTTGTTAAAGAAGTAGTTTGCTAGCCCAACGGCTCTCTAATCGGTATTCGATTCGTATTGGATAGATCGATGTCTAGGTATAGCTACCTAGATTCCACCTCGGGCATCCATAATTCACAAGCACGTCGGTGCTGACGTTGGCCAACAACCCGCGTTGCTCTCGTCTCTGCTAGTTGACTCATTTGCTCCTTTAGCTTACCAGTCACTTGTTCGCACTTGAGCTGTCCCGAAGCCTCGGGGAAGCTCTCGTTAGAAGGTGTTTGCTCAGCCTCGCGATCAGATGTAAATCAGACTCGACTACTCCTTCACATTCTATTCTTGTTGACACAGATTGTTGCTTTATAGATACGCGCTAGATTCCTTTGCATTCCTTTCACTGACTTAACCGCATCCTTAGCCCCAATCCCGTCTATAGTACGTGCCCAGCGGCACATCATCGTGTCTAACCGTGTCGGCATCGTCTCCATGCCAGAGAGAGAGAGAGAGAGAGAGAGCCGGCCCGAGCCTCCTTACCAATGTCTCTCTCTACTCTAGCCCTTCCGGTTGCTCTTGCCCGCAAGCCATCGGTGTTTTAGTGCTGCACTTGGTTTCTTGTTCTTTAAGTAGGCAATTCTAAGGGCGCCACCGATATGAGTTTCACTTACACCCACAATAAACCTCGGGCTCAGGAAGCGGAATACGAATTCTCACCAGAGCCTGCATTTTCTTTTGTCATTCAGCAAAGAGATATACGGGGTCCTCACATAAAAGTTCCGCCTTATGGCGCGGCTTTCCTGCTTCCCTCTTCTTATCTTCGTGCAGTCGCTACATGTCCATCTTCTACTGTTTCACATACCACGTATATCCTTAGGACTGCAAGGTTTGGATTGAAGCGAGTGACTGACTGGCTGACCTGATAGATATATGTACTGTGTGTGCTACATACCAAGGCGCATATAAGAGCCTCATCGCCACTTTATTCCCTTTAGACTTTTCATCGCCCTTCTTCTCTTCCAACACCAAGCCGGGAGGACTCCTAATTGCCTTAGCGGGATCTTGGTATCTCGACTAGCTACGCTTTCTCTCAGAATCCCATTAGCGTGTTTGTAGTGTGGCGCTTGCTGGTGAACCACCAAGGGTGATCCCGCAATCCGCTCCAGGCAAAAGAGTCAAGGTGCCAGCCTCCGCCGTCCGTCATCCCAAGCCCGCAACGCACGCACGCCCCCCCTTCCCGAGCCAGGGAGTCTAGTGCTGGGCAGGCCTGCCTCTGGTCCCTACCTAAGGAACAGGGGGCGCTGTTAGGCGGTACCTACGGGAGGTACTCAGGGGCACAAGTACCTGTGGGTTCGGCAAGCTTGTACCCGCTACCTTGCCCCTACCTCTCAGTGCACCACGACCATCCCCCATCCCGGCACCGTACCGCTGCTTGCTGCTGCTGCTGCTGCGCGCCGAGCCCACTATTATAATCCATCCCATGGCACCATTAGTACCTCGCTATAATCCCATTACTGATCCATAAGTGAACGGTAAGCCCCGCTAACCTCCACCGTGCACCCAATTTCTGCAAGCAACTTGACAACATGACATGGACCCGAGCAGGCTCAGGCTCAGGCTCGCGCTCACCTCTCTTATTGTCTTATTATTACTTAGTACGGCGTCCATCCATCCAACACTTCCAACTTTTCCACTCCCACCCGTTCTTCCTCTCTCTCCACACCATCAGATCCCCAATTGCCGTCACCTGAAGATCGACTGCTCTTCGCTCGTCTAATAATACCCTCTCACACGCCACCTTTCGTGTCCACGAATTCCTTTTCTGTACTTTTGCCTCCCGCACGCTTTACATCGGTTGTCACACCGTCAGTCAGTCAGCACAGACACTACTTACATACATACATATCGCCGTACCTCGGCGCACTTACATACTTACAACACACATACATACATACATACATTTGTACTTACATTACTACTTACATACAACCACGGACATGGACTTCGAGAATTAGCGACTTAACTGACCAACATAACATTAGACTTGAGATATATTTCTACCTCAACCTACTGTATCTCATGATACCCGTCCATTGACCTGTGTCCGTCTCGACTAGGCCTAGTCATGATTGTCGGCCATTGCTGGATTTGGTTGGGGAAAAAAGAATCGTATCTGCCACAGGACAATAAGGCAACAATATAATCATCTTCTTAAAAACAAAACATCAACATCCGCCACGTCGAGCGCCTATACTACAAAAATACGCCCTCAGCTGTTTGGTTCGTCGTCCACGGACTTCGAACTGGCGCCTCTTTTGTCTCTCTCGGCGTAGTATGGCAGGAGAATATCCGGGCAGGGGACATCTACCTAGACACGACGCTTACGAAGAGTCTCAGTATCCACCGATTCCTGGTGAGGAAGACGAACGCTCAAGGGCTATTCCGCACCGCCCCCGAACACAAATGGCATCAGGCGCAGTAACCCTGCCGTCGATCCAAGATCGACCAGACATGTACGGCCCAACGAGTGCCAGATCTTGGGATCCAAGGGCTTCGGGCTACGGCCCGTCGCCCAGCTCTACGAACGGATATCCACCCCCTCCTGGCGGCGTTCCCGCGCCTTACTCTCCCGCAGCTAGCAATAGCGCCTACCCTCCTCCAGGTGGCCCTCACCAGTCGTATGCTCTTCCACCGGTCCAGCAGCACGCTCAAGACCCTAGGAATAGCTACCCTCCAGATCCTCGAGCCCAGGGTTATTACGCAGCTCAAACTCCCGGGTCTTTCAACGGGGCCACAAATGTGTACGATTACGGCTATCGTCAAGACCGTGGTCCACCCGGTTCTTACACGCCCGAATATGCAAGAGGTGGCCCAGCAGGTGGTTCTGTTATTGCTCACGGGCAGCAGTCTGCTCCCCGACAACGGACTTCTATTGCCTGCAAATATTGTAGACGGAGAAAGGTGAGAAGTTACCAGACCGACTTGGTTGCGGCAAGGATCTCCCCATGGCAAACTCGGTTACTAACTTAAATAAGATTCGTTGCAGTGGCTACGCCAACTCTCCGGGGGGAAAGTGTACAAATTGTATCAAGATGAACCAGGAGTGTGTTTTTCAGCCTGTGTCGTCCACGTCATCTACCGCGTTTGTCCCAGTTTCGGCATTACCGAATGGTGTTCCACCAGGCGTCCAATTGTTTGGAGCTTATGGCCAACCGTTAGCAGCATCATCTAACTATCCTCCCGGGGCGAGTTACCAGGCCGCTCCAGCGCACTACGATCAACCACTTCCATCTCCAACCGGCTCGAGTAGTTCATATTGGGAGGAAAGACCAGAAACTGGCAGGAGGCGCCACAGGATGTCGGACGAACACGGCGTCCGTCTACCACCCCCTAATACGTTTCCCGACGACAATTCTCGTCGTCGATCTCCCTCGAGCAGTAGTCCGAGCCATTTGCAGCCGTTCCAGGCAAGTCAGCCTCAGCCGATACCTCATCCGGCGTTCGACAATAGAACACCTCCGCCGAGAGGCAGCCCATCCGTTGCTCCAGCCAGCAATGCTTCGGGGAACTCAGTAATGAATCTAGAAAATATCATGAGTTCAAATTCTTCTGGTAACGACATCGATCAAAAAATGCTGGGCCGGTTGAACCGCCGTACGAAATGACACTCCCTCGACGTGTTTCCAACTATAACCATACCTGGAAAACTTTGCAACACGTTTCCTACGTAGAAATACTGAATAGACATAGTCAATTGGCTGGCCAGCTGACTGCGGCACAAACTGGTGCTAAATTATCCCATCTACGAAGATGATAGAGTCGACGAGAATCAGGTGTTGTCGACGACTTTGTGCGAAATCCCGTGGGGAACCATCTCGGAACACGCGAGAAACAAAGGCTCAGTAGGAACCAAAGATGACGGGACCTTCGGCCACTATGCGAAAGATTTGGGTTGTTCATAGCGGCTTAGATGAGATGCTGGGTTGGCGACAAACTTCAATCAAAGCGAACATGATTATTTACAGGGGCGGTTTACATGTTTCTAAATTTTTTTCTCCGGCTGGGAGACGATCGTGGATGGGGGACGGGAAGGAAAAAGATTGGCTTGCCTCACGGCGCAATATCCAAACGACCATTTGCTCTTTAATTTTTCTGCTTCACTACTCTATTTAAGTCACGGGCTCACGAAGGCGTTATTTCTCCACGATCGATTTGGTACTTATTAGGTCAAATACCGCGCGAGCGAGGGGAACTACGGGCATCATTGGAATTTCAAACTAAAGAGAACGTATTCATCCCAAATGAGCACCGACCATTCCGGGGACTCTGAATAATAAAAACTCGATGCACGCTAGTTATTCTCCATGTACAAATCATTCATCATGTGCTATTTACAGATTAATACTATTAGAAAGTAAAAAATGCTTGACCGCCATCAGGTATATTTTACGCATGTATCGTACCCATGTCGATCATCGTTGGTGCATGCCTGACGCCCAGCTAACATGTTCTTGTGTCAAACGCAAATTCCGGCGCAAAGTAATAGTATCCCTGAGTTGGCAGCGGTATCCCAGTGGCCCACAGAGTTGCGTTTTGCTGCGGCTTCGAGCCGATTATAGGATTAATTACTTGCATGGCCTAAATTCACTGGTTTTGACACTTCTTGCTTGAAAAACTCTATAGTTGAGTTTTCGTCTTGCCGAGGGGGGCGGCTCCTCGTAGTCTATAGACAAGTAGAAGCAAGGCAGCTGATAGACATTACGAGCCACCCACTGGCTAGCAAGTCAGACGGGGCCGAGGATCGGACGGAATCATTCAGGATAGAAGGCGGAATGTGAGATACCAGCACATCTACTCACTAGTCAGCCGCATAGGTGTGTGAGTGCGTGTCAGTATGAGAGTGGAGAGATTCTAATGATGCTGCCTCCGAAAGTACCTGGATGATTCTAACGAGTTCTCTTTTACATTGATTGGTATGGTATTCCAGCCGGTTCTATCCAATGGCGTGCCGTAAGTTCGTCAGAAGAACTAAACCACACGCCACATGCACATCTCACCCACTGTGTCGCTAATACCTCGGACTCGTCCTTCGTCAGCTGGGCTGACCCGAGCCTAATGAGGAGCCTAGGGCTGGCTGCCTACCATACTGATAATTAGACCGTCAATATTCTCCTAGGGCGGGGGGCTAATCATCAGCGCTACCTAAAGCTTTTCATGATTCAGTCTTAGATGAGTTTGCGAGGCTCAGCCCCCTTCTCCCCGCGCCTCGCCCGCTCGCTCGTTGGGGCCCCTTCCATGCGGCCGAGGTTTACTACCGGCGACCTTGTCATGGCATGGCAGACAGGGAAGGCTCTAATTAATGAGCCGTTGTCGAAAGATACTGTTAAATAAATGTGGTACTGTATTTTGTTCTTGTGTTACCTGAGGGAACCTATACATCACTCTCTTCAGAACAGAACTGGTATTGCCATAACTCGTCGCGTATCATGTAAATCACAACTAACTATTCCTTGTATTCGAGACTACTAACCACATCATAACAGCCAGTCCTCCTCAAGAGACAAAATTGCGTCCAGCTGATCAAAGGCAACTGACCCATCGCGACTCATGTTTGTTACGTTCTTCGCTGGGATATTAGTTTCGTCCACCCATGCCTATGGATACACACAGTGAATCATAGATTCCTACGCAGCGGATAAACGCTACGTACCGTACCGTACCGCACCGCACCACACCGTACGGTACAACGCGAAACCTTGATCTATTAGTTCGCACCACCTCTGGAGTTCAGGGACTTCCCCTCCCCTTCTCTCCCTCGGTGGGTTTTGCGCTGGTTCCGGCCGGCACGATCCATCCCACACGAACCCTGGTGGGGAAGGGGGGTGTTTGGGTAGAAAAAAAAAAGGGTTTAGGACGAGCAGCAGTGGTGAAGGGGACGGGGACTGACTCGGGCGATCGACTGAGTCAGTTGAACAATCTTGCAGTACGGAAGCGAAGTACCCCGACATTTGTTCGGCGCTTTTTTACTTACCGCACGTACCTTAGACTAAGGACGATGGACTATGTACATAGTCCACCAGTGTAGGCGGGCAGGGAGGTACCGCGCGGTAGTACAGACACCGGGCGTTTCTTCGTTGGCATTCCCCAGAAATCGTTTACGGGCGAACGAACCAGCCCAGCCAGGCCAGCCTTGGGCTGAGAGGCCAGGCCGACCAGCAGCGGGTAGACTAGTACCTGGACCGGTGGAGCCAAGGTACCATGCGGTATCGAACGGTCAAGGTATTTCTGTGCGTTCGTGCCGTTGTGTTTTGTCATCAGCTCGGCCCCTATCTTCCCCCTTGCTTCAGATGTACCTCTAGTTAAAATACACCAACCAGTAGGACAGGCACAGAATACAAGAGTCTCCCGCTCGGGTTCCCTATACGTTAGCTATGATCAGTATTCAAAAAAATGTCCCATGCCTGGTTCGGCAGCCCGCCATAGCGCGGCCGCGGCAGAGACATAATTATGGAAGTGAGGGAAGAAAAAGCGCCAACGGCACACGCCCTGCATGCGGTTCGCATCACATGTCCGCGTGCCAATACTTTCGTGATTTGTCTTGGATAAAAGTGCGCAGAACTCATTTTTTAGAAATTAGAATCACGAAACGCAGAGAGACCGGTCCGAAAAGTCGACCCCCACGAGCCAAGCAGAGAGACAGCCAGACAGACAACTCTAAATCCTTCCATCCGAAGAAACCCAGTAAAGTTCCGGCCCTACCAGCCTGCCTTGTCGATCGTAAGCGCGCTAGAAACCTGCCTTGCATAATAGACGTTGTCAAACATCGGAGGAAAAAGAAAGTTCGAAAAAGAGACAGGATGAATACGACAGGCGACGAACGAGGCCCATCCCTTCGGGGAGATCGATGGTGATTAGCAAGACCCATGCCGTAGTCCCTAGCCGCCGGGTACTCAAGGATAGAAGTGGCATTTCGCCCAACGAGAGCGTACACACTCAGACATACCTGCAGCTCGGCTCAAATCAAGCCAGTAGTCAGTCGATGACTGCATGGAAACCTCCTCACGTGCGTGTAGTCTACCTTCAAGAATCGACCGCTGGTTCCTTGGCTCGCCCGGGACGGGACGCGTCACTGACTCATCTGAAGAAGTAGCTTGGACGAGTCTCGTAGCACTCGCTGACGTGTCCGATCTATTCGTTCGTGTGGCTTTACGTTTACCGAATCGCATGGTTAAGATGCCATATAAACACACCCCTTTTCCAGATTCCCTCTTTTAGCTCTCCCAGAAATGGTTATTCGGGTCTTTTGAGGGTGTGTGATGCGTTAGCGTCTCTTATGTATCGTTCTACAGCCAGCCAGCCAGCCAGCCAGCAAATATTCGTTGCCGATGTGATATCACTACCTATCTGCGGCCCGAATTATGACCTAGGCAAACCGGTAACCCATTGTCACTATGTACTGTAAAGGCCACAACAATAGACTTCCGTCTGGGCAAGGGGAGGGAATGCTGCAGGTGCTTGGTAGAGTCTCTCCGCACATCAGGCTTTTAGCTCCGAGGCAAAAAGCGTACCTCATCCCATTTCAACACGCCCTGTCCTGGGAACAGGAACAAAGTTCGCACTGCTATCAACCTTCTTTTCCCCGTATTGAGGAGAGCCTCGATCTATTTCTTCGGACTAAAGGCGGTCTGTAGGCGCAGACTTAGAGTCTCTAAGGATAAGTAATACGGGTCCTTAGACAAGTAAAACCCGAGTTATATCTCTCTCTTTTTCTCTTTTGCTTCCTATTTTCTTGGTTTCCTCTCAATAGCGAGCTTCATGGTATCAACTAAGCGGAAATCCCGTATATGGTCGTATGTGGTATTCCATAACTTAGAGGCGAGCAAGAAAATATGATGATCGTGCTTACCGGCCGCGTGGCTCGATCGGGAACGTGTATTGGGAACCCGAGAGATCTGAAGCGTGTGACTGTTGCAGTCCCAGTACGATTAAGAATCATGCATGCTATCGTAGCTCGTCACTTATCGTATATTACCGTCCCCATTCCTGTTTCAAGCAACTTCTACTCACTTAAGATCTTGAAGCAAGTCTGTATCTTTAGGTACTGTCTAGGTACGATAATTATAGCGGGTACATAGGTCTATCCAAGTCTCGTATACACACGAGCGAACAATCCTACCAATCGAGGATTCGAGAAGGCTTTTGTGAATAGAGCGTCTTTGAGACGTGAGAAGGCTATGCGGCGGCGGTACCTTCTCTATGTCATGTCAATATGTTACCACGCTCATGATCGACGCGGCTTGCTTCCTATAATAGACCATACTACAGCTCTAGCGGAAAGCTGCGGCCCCAGCTGAGACAATTCTCGGTGGTAGCTTTCCCATACCACGACCTGAGGCCCCCTTGCGTCGTCCCGGGAACGTAATTGACCATAGAATGTTCTCTATGTTTCACGGCCCGCCCTCTAGTAACTTATAGTCTACAGGCTAGTATCTGGGCTAGTAGCTCGGCCCTTGGTCATGTGAAGCTGGACTGCAACGATCTCCCTTGAAGACGTCAGAGACGTGGATCGAAGTACAAGGCGCTATCAGCCTCGTCATAGCCTATTGATATGCCAATGACTATAGAGGCTGGGAGTCCGAGAGGTCAGAAACACGAATAATCCAACGTCTGTAAGTAGAAATACTTGGTATGATGTGTACTCAGAGTTATAAAACTAAATACCGGTGTATGCTAATTACGGCGTCGGTGGTCTGGGTAATCCGTCACCTGACGTGACGAACATGTGGGTGATAGCTCATAGTGTGGTGAGTACCTTGATAACGTTTCCCACTGCCCCTTCTAGCTTAAGGGCGAGGAACAGCCATAAATAATTACTCATCGTGACCTGCCAAAATTGACTGAAGGAGGTGAAGAGGGCTGAATGTCCTATTAGCGGCACGTGTGATACAAATAATAACACAATCTAGGGCATCAAGATAACTAAGTAAAAGTAGATAGCGAACAACTATTATAACTCTTATCACAATTAATTAGCTATACGTAAATTGCCAGCATGTTACTGAGATTTCTTCCCGGGTAGGCAATTGCGCTGATTGACTACCTAGTTCACTAGTCGTTGGCTTTTGGGTCCCTAGCATATACGTGATGCATACCAATAAGCAAGGCAAAGATGTGATTTGTACTAAATATTAAATTATCATGTTTCCTTTTGGCTCTAATACACACTTCGAATCTTCCTCTTCTTCATCCAACGAGCAGTCGTTCTGGTAATATAGCCGAAGGCACCCACAGTCACGACGCCCCTCTTGGCAATTCCTCGCGCACGACGAGCGCGCCGTTTTCCTGTCTTTCCATTACGAAGCATCTCTCCGCATATACGCCGTGGCTATTCTGCTCCCGCCACGGAGCTGAGTAGCGACGCGCCATGATAGGCTTCCAGCCGCCAACATTAATAGTCACAGAGCGCCAAGGGACGCCCTGCTTGGCTTGAAGCAGCGAGAGGAACTGCATCGCTCTTTCGAAATCGAGATCCGTACTCGTGTCGATATCCTCCAGGGGGTCTATAGTGGTCTGTGTATGTAGTGTGAGGGTGCTAAGCCAACGGAAGTTACATAACACGTGTAGGAAGCGATGTGGCTCGCAACATCTCTCATCCATGTCGAGTTCGAGCGCACGGAGTTCGACAAGCGCGTATGACATGGTGTCTAGATCTCCAGGCTTTATGGTCGGGCACCGACGATGCTCATCGGTGAAGCCCGTGTAGTCGCGAAAGCAGAGACTTCGTAGCGATTGTGCGTGCTGCAATATCCCATCAATCGGAAACGACTGGGTGTCACATGTGAATTTCAGGTCGACGAGGGCTCGTATCTGCCTAATCAGGATATATAGGCCCTTAGTGATGTCCCACCGTGTGTCAGGTAGATGAACATTAAAATCGTCCAAACGCAAGATCTCTAGATTCCGAAAATCCACAAACGACACTGATCGGAGGAAAGGGCCCAGGGGCACATTGGCCATTTCAAGACACCGAATCCGGGAGAAATCCCAGTGTTTTCGAACTATGGTGGCGCTATGGCTCCAGTCGTAGGAACGGAGATGGAGCTCCCTAAACGGAGGCAGTCGTTCGTTACTGTTGAACTGGAATTGAGTACCTTGGCCCCTGTCATCGTACCAGAACGTTTCTAGCTGCCGTGAGTTAAGCAGCAGGCCTTTCAAGCTTCCAACGCGCGTAGTGAGCAGAGGCGTTGGCGCAGCCATCTTTAGGGATACTAAGAGTGTCGTTGGTATTGCTCTTAAGTACAGGTTATGCTGTTCAGATCGAAAATCTTGCAGCGGTAGATCCTCGATGTATAGTTTGACCGTGTTTGATTGAGTGTGTCGCGGAGGAAGAATATCCGAGGGTAACCAGAAGTCTCCTTTTCGAAGCTCATCTTGCACGTAACGCCAGCTGTTTTGGGTTTCTCTTTAGCTTGGTGATTACTGTAGATGTTTAGTCAAAAGACGATAATAGTACCTTATAGAAGACAGCCTTTCAATCTTATCCAGTATCTTTCTGACGTATATGGCATCGAGATTACTGTCAACTTTCACATGTCTCGTGTGAGCGTAGATGTTGGCAATACCATCGGGGAAGTAGATCTCAGCCTGGGGGGCTATGATATACTGGGTCATCTGGAGCGTGTGGTATTTCAACGGTGTTACGATAGCGTTGAATCTTGTTGAGACCAACCGGGCGGTACTCAATGATGTGGAATCAACATCTGCCAACTGAGAAGAACATTATCAGCAGCGGATATCTTGCCACTCGTGAGTATTGAGGTACATACCTGCTTTAAGATTAAAACGAGGAGCTCCGTGCTAAGCCCATCAAGGGACCATTTCTGAGGACGGCTGATAACTGTTGGTGCCGCCATACGTTTAGTCCTATTGTTACGACTAAATTCTACTTCCCATGGTCTCTCGAAGAGAGCGATGAGAGAGAAGGAAAGAAGATAGATATTATCACCTATGTTATAAAGAACCAGATCCGGAACTCCGCCAGCAGCTGCATATCTTATTCAAGATCGTGTGACGAAGGACTAACGAGTACATAAGTTCGATGAGATAGGAAATACAGAATCCACGTGGGATGGGATAGGATAGCGAACCATGGCACCAGAGCTTTTAGGCATATTAAACCCAGCCGGTGGCTGCGGACCCTAGGCATTGACATGAAGTTGGACGTTTACGCGATAGGCACGGCAGCTGGAGGGCGGATTGGGGTCATTGGGCGGTAATCCAAGTACAGCATAATCCAATCTTAGTAGAGGACGGCAACAGCTAATGTAGGTCGCCCGGCACGGAAGCGAGGCGAGGCGAATACCACGTCTTGGCCCCGTTGACAGATCCGCTAGACTATTCCTGGTCAAAATACCGAGTTTTGCTCAGACGAGCGACGGGCAAGCGTAAGTAGGATCTAAATTCGCGTCAAATCAACGCGAGCATGGATATATTCAACTCAGATATACCTAGATGTGGTGTATAATCCACTACGTGGGCTTCGTTTGGGTCCATCGCCAGCCATGTCAAGGCGGCTTGTATGCCTCAAGACTCCAGGCATGTACGCGCGATTGCGATGGACTGGGGGCCGGACTCATGCAGCGTGAGCAGAGATGCATATAAAAAGCAGACTAGGGATTGGAGAGAAAGGCAAAAGTTCCTATGAAGAACGCCTCCTTCTTGAATAGTACTCTCATTGTCAGGTACCTTAGTGTTAGGCAGTCCGACTAATGGTCGACGACGCAGTCTTCATATCATTACAGGCTCCACCAACCCTTAAGAGATTGATAAGATCAACAAATGAATACTATCTTGGCAGGCAATGTTGGGTGCTCTGCAATGATAAAAATAACTACCCTCGTTCTTGTCCATCCGATGTCCCTTGCCAACGCAGCCGAAACTTACGGATACGAGCGGAGGAAATGAATACCTAGCTGCAGAATGCTCCTATAGATATCTCTCGGGTCCCACGGCCCCGAAGGAGACTGGGGATGCCAACGAGTTCGAGGGCAGGCAGCAGAAAGCGTTGCCGGCAAGTGGTAATTCGACCCGTTCGCAAGAATGTCCCAAAATGGTTGAGGTTGGCAACCCGGCAAATGATCAATCACTTAGATCTAGGTTAGTTTAATTTGCGACCAAGCTACTTTAGGAACACTTTTTAAATAAAGTACCCCCATGCTTACATGATAATCCAAGCCATACATGCTACCTAAGGCATCCCGGAATACTTGCTCGCGGGCGGGCTGTTGCATCGTTGAACAATAGCTGCTCCTTGTTACAAGTAAGGCTGCGCGGCTAGTGAAAATCATTAAAACCCCTTGGTCTCCAAGTCCAGGCTCAGGATAATTAATTTGAGTACTTTAATACTGTAAATTACTTCTACACAATACACTGTTCTCATACAACTGCCCTATTCAATCCTACAAGTTTCGGGGCGTTGGAGATGGAGACCAAGATGACTGCAGCGAACCCCCTGCTAGTGTATATTCCACTACTGTGGTGTAGTTGGTGTTAAGCTGCATCATCCCTGCTAACGTAGCCGACCTCCAGGCATAGGCATTGCTTGCTGTACGCACACGCAAGTGCGTACTGACATTTACGCATAGACGTGGTATAATTAACTAGTATCATCGATATTAAGACCCTGTAGACGGTACCTAACTAACAATTCGTGGGCGTGTACACTTCCGCGTTCCGATGAGCTATATTTGATCGTTCTATACCGGGAAATGATGGGAGGCGTCTTTAATCATAGGCAACTATCATCCGATCAGCTATGACTCGGACTTTAACATGGATTACACAAAACGCTTCTTCAGAGGTAACGAGAATTGCATATAAGACTTTACGTACATAGAGGCCATGGGCTTGAATCAGATCTTGGGTCAATAATACTCATGAAAGAACACGTTGTCACTTCACTGAGTTCTCCGTAATAAGGGTTGAACATGCCAAGGGAAATTAGTAGGATAGCTCCTTAGGAACAACACTTGTAGCGAGCAATACCAATATCTATGAGGCATCACACTGTGTACGATGCCCTTGGGTTCCTTTATGCTGAGTGGGCCATTGTCTCAACTGTGACTGGTGTCACCAATCGTAGCAACCCCCTCTATCAGAGTGCATTTATATCCCTGTCTCTCGCCTCTGCAAGTCCTGTACGACCGTGATAGCAAGCGATGGTGTCATAATGCCAGCCTTTATTTGATGTTACACACGGTGGCTTGTCCAGCTGAGGCTCTTCCTTGCTTCGGTTCCATCCCGGTACGTGGGATGTAGGGTCTCCATTCGGCAATGAGGCCGCCGACCTGGCAAGCTAAGAAGCCGAAAGCTATAAATCGATTTCGTCACAAGTCTCAGTTTAGCTCTTTATGCTGGAGGCTTACGGCACGAGGCCCTGCCGTAATCACCCGGACCTGCACGAGCGGCCGTTTTCGTAGTCCATGGGGCCGCGTAACTATTCTGCACTGGGGTCAATGATTTAGTAGTGTAGTTAAATCAGCTGTCTATTACTTATTATACAGTATGTGGCTTCTGTAGTCCACCCGTTTCCCTAGCGGCAGAGGCCAAAAACCAGGTTTATCAGATATATTGTAATACTCATACCGAATCCGGAGTGATTATTCATACCCGAGCCAACCCCAGATATAAGACAACGTGGCTGTAGATCAGTCATACTAGCTATTCGGCTATCACAATTATTTAAGCCGCAATAGCCGAGTTGCGTTAACAAATGATGACCGCCTGTCACTCTCGCAATGTTGAAGTCGAAAGCCCAGATATTGTCTCCGCACACTACTTGGCTGTACTTATGAATAGTTATGTACAATCCTAGGACTTGCGTATCAGGTATTAGTAACACCGGCTTAATCACTTGGCCATTATTACCCAATTAAACGTGTTCTCTCGTTGTGTTGGGTGTGGTTACTTAGACAGCATAATATACTTATCACATGTATTCAAAATCTTGAGACCTAGTGATCCGTTCACAAATTTTGGCTCTTTTCCACACTCACTATCTGGACTGGTATAGAAGGACTATCATAGGGAAAATAAACAAAGAAGACTGTTCCTGTATATAGCTAGATGGCACCTAGGGAGGAGCTTAGAAGTCTTCACGCAACAACAATAGTCATCACCTACCCACATCATGAGAGCTAATAGAAGAAATTGGCATATCGAAAACCTTCGCTAATACCAGTGAGGATACCCTAGACGGCTAGTAGAGGAAGCCACCTCAAATCATATTCAACGATACTGTAATTGCTCCCATCAGCTCAAACGAAAAAACTGCTGTCCTATACTCTTCTATGAGTTTACCGTCAACAATCTCTCGTAAATTAGATCGATTGTTAAGTCCTTCGTGTTACCTCCACCATATACTCACAGCCTATGCAGTTTTCATTCGCTATCGTTCGGCTTCGGGTTAGCTAAGCGGCTCGGAGTGCTAGAATTATAGGCATATAGGCAAGATTTACACACTTTGGAGAGTACTAAAATGAATTACGAGTTGCAAGGCTAATATGGATAGATTCTTCCTCGTCTTAGATATATAATTGGAAGTTTTTAGGGAATGACTTCGTCCCCTACATATTCAAATTAGCCTAATCATAGTCTAACTCTGATTCTCCGTTAGATAGATTAGATCAAGAGCAGAGATAACATCACTAAAGTCAGAAATTTGGCTTTTAGGTCGAAGAGTATGATCTCAGGCTTAATACTGTTAAGGCCTAAGTCATCTCTCCAATCAACAAATACTTATTGATCTACCCATACCCCTACGACTAGGTTTTATGATAGTTATACAGCCACTTCTCCGATGACAAGGTGAAGAGGCTAGAATCATATATATCGTATGCTCGACGCAAAAGCATTTTATATCGTCGACGAGGCACATGCCGCTCATCCTAACTAAAAGTAGGAAAAGTGGATTTTAGACTATCAAACTATCTCATAACCATGATCGAAGATCTACAGATTCAAGCGATGAACCGACCTCTCCGAGAAATAATTCAAATACAAGAAAATCAACTGCAATTTTACGGCTTTACAGGCATAATAAACTATACACGGACCGCAGTGAACAGTGCATATAACCCTCCGGGATACCTATACGTAGTGTATTAGAAGAAGCTGGCATGCGAAGTAAAGTCTCCGACATTTCTATTGTGACGGTGTGAGCCAACCACACTTCAGGATGATTGTACTGGTAGGTTTTAGTGAATAGCAGCAACCTACTACTGTATTAGGCCTTGGAAAGTCCATGAATCGATTAGTCTTCTATGAAGCCGCAACTATATCTAGCTACGACATCATGTCTATTCATTCTATAACGCCCATACTATATGACAGTGCCCTCAGCGGTTACTCGTGTTACGTCTAGTCTTAACACATTTATTATGGCTTTATATAGAAAGAATATCTGTCGGAAATAACGCGGAAATAGTGTAGACAGATATATTATAAAATCCTTGAAGGTTTATTCAAGAGGCCTATTACTTCCTTAACTTCTACAGGACATTATTGTACGATATTCTATCGTCATTCTAATTCTTTTCTTTCAATATAGAAAGTACTGAACATAATTAAAACTTGTGCTTACCAAATATTCACCTCCAAGCAGATATTCCATTCTACGTACAATTCTGAAGGCGCATAGGGGAACAGGCATTCATTGTATTAGTATGCCTCGCTTAAAACCGCTTTCCTCTTACGCTCTAATGCAACTACAATAATATGGGCCAGTTACTTAGCAATTCTTGTAGATATGAGCTTACATGGTTTGAGGCACTAGCTGGAGGGATGTTAATTGCTCGGGAATGCCGATCTACTAGTAGACCTCATTATTGGGGTTAAGGCTCAACTTTATCAGTCCCTGGATACCTCCCATACAGTTAGGGACTGCTTCGACTCCCATAGAATGATAACTAACCAAACCTATAGGAGTCAAAGACTCGCAGTTAGGCGTAGACTTAGTGAACAAGCATCTGTCTCTCACGAATTGCGGTCTCTGGTCTGGGGGTACACGAAAGCTCCAGCTCTCTTGTTTAATATTATTGTAGGAGGCGCCATAAGGCACAACAACTACGCAAGGTTGAACTATCACAAAGGCACAAGGGTCAAACAAAGAGGCTGTTCTCGTATATAGTTAGGTAGCGCTTAGGAAGGCGATTCTGAAGGCCTTCGCGCGACAACATTCTATTACCTATCATAAGCATAGGGTCCACGACGGCAAAAAAGTGTCTCTCCCATTTACCATTTAAAATCTTGTACTGTCGTGACAAGCGTGATAGGATATCGCTAACACTCTAAGGCGAAAAGTATCAATCACCCACAATAACTCCATTGTTAGCGAATACTTCCAAGGATACGAAATATTTGATAGTGGAACAAGTTGTTATTGAGAAAAAAAAAAAAGGGAAGCGCAGAGCGGCAAGTAACACGGCGCAAGTGCTAGTTCCTAGTTAAAAAGACGATAAGGTATCAACAAAATCCCTTAAGATCCAAGTCTGTTCAATATGGAAGTGTCTCGGTATCGAAAGTGATATTTCTCTAATATACTAATCTTCTTAAAAGATACTTTACATTATGATACCACGATTCCTCAGCCCGGCCGAAAGGTTATTAGTTGTTTCTCTAAACTTGAGGCCAATAAAGACAGGTCTATTATAGTCAGCATGCTAAACTCGGACAGGTCACCTGTATTATGTCTCTTAACTAGGTGTAAGGGCCGTATATGCTGTTGCAGAGGCCTATGGAGCTATGAACGGGTTTCATATCATAGCTTTGTTCATGATATTAAAATATTAGAGGCTCCTAACCCATCCCCTTTCGTCGCGGCTGAATCTCTTTAAGACTCTCCAGATATGGAATCAAAGAAGGGAGTTCGTCTAGTCAGGGCGCAACGACCCAACTACTCACGAATGCTAAAAATTAGACCTATGGAGTTTTAACATCCTTGTGGAAAAGCATCACATACGCCAACTGAGCCCCTAGACCTTGAGAAAGTCGGCTGAAGTAGGCCAAGGCCGGTTGACGCCCATGGAGACCGCACCCTCTGATACAAGGTAATATATGACCCTTCTAGACTCATCACGGGTGCTATGTAGCCAAGAAATGCGCGATCCCGCAACGAAAGAGTAGATGTAGTTGTATTGAAGTATCTGTAATCATTTTGGTATTGCCCTTCTCTGTCCTTGAGCATCATTTTAAATTCTGTACATTCATCACGATATATTGGTAATGCCGCCTTTAATTCTAGGAATGTTCGGCATCGAAGGGTCGACTACACCTAAAGAGCCTTTTTTAATCAGAGGTATTTAGATATCAAGATCATCTACTGTGTCTAGGGCCGTACAATCGCTATATAGAGACCTAATAGTGTATAACGGCAAAGTGTTCAAATCATTGCACAAAGCTTGACGTCCGGGGTAGCTGTGCAGAGCACATTTAGTCTCCAACCAACCTCAAAAACTCCCGCTGTTTCATGGCGATATATGAATATGTTATCTCACACAATACTAAGCCGCGAAAAGAGCCTGTAATACTTAGTATCTTGACATAGGCGCATTGGAATCCTCAGGATTCTAGGTGCTATGAAGGCACATGCCTACCATATTCTGGAATAAGAGGCAATCCTCGTTGCATTTCCTTATAAATGACAAAAACGGCCGTATCACGAACTCTGTATCTTACGGTGCTACGAGGCCTCCTATCATTAAGAGAATTAAGCA
The DNA here is from genome assembly GCA_037356095.1 of Xylaria sp. Z21. Lineage (NCBI taxonomy): Eukaryota > Fungi > Ascomycota > Sordariomycetes > Xylariales > Xylariaceae > Xylaria > Xylaria sp. Z21. The sequence continues at coordinate 166,536 of JBAWJX010000047.1, read as the reverse complement.
TCTTTTAAGGGGGTGGGTGGGGGAACGTTGCTTGTCTTCCTGCTACCTGCTACCTGCTTTGCCCAAAACAACCCCCAACCACACAGAAGTGTTCTATTGCCTCACAGACTAGTATTAATGACTTTGACATCAGGCCTCGCCTCGCCTCTTCCCTAATTTCCAATAGCCATGCACGCCTTGAAACGTTTATATATGTAGACATAATGCAATATATCAAAGTTATCTATACCATAACTGTATACTTATGTCCCAAGGTAGAGAAAGATGGCGCCTAGTATGCTCTAGTATGCTGGTCCGCCTTCCCTAGGCTGGGCCTCCCTAACCCCAAGAACGAACGAATCTGTCGCAGCAAACTATATCGCCATAAACAACGCTCGGCCCCAATGCATCGACATTTATCTGGTCGAGCCTTAATTATTGGGCAGAGGGCGCCAATAGAGTTAGTAGCCCAGCCGTCTCTATCAGCAAGGCAGACGGGCGGGCGGGTATATGCCCCAATTTGCGTGACACCGATTATGGGAGCGCTGTGCAGTGCTATCTTCGAGTGGGTAGAATAGGTGTCGGCTTTTTCATCTTGAAGTATGTGGTCGAATCCTGTCTGCCGGCTACGCATGTCGTCAAAAACACCGCCGTCATGCAGGTCTGCCGCATTTGCGCCCGGTGATTGGCTTCGTGCCGACCCGTGGCGATCGATGGCGTCGACCAATCAACTTGAGATCGCCCGACCTGCAGATCAACGACCCAGCTCACTTACAACTAACTCATAGCGAAACTCAAATTTTCAAATAAAAAAAAAAGCTCCAATTCATTATCGTCATTCATGCAATTGGTTGATGCAATGCTCCGCTTCGCTATGTCGATTGTTTGTACACTTCTTTCTCTCTTAGACATGTGATAACAGATAGGTATCTCGCTTCTTCTTCCTCCTGATCACTCTTCTCATCTTCGCTATCCTCCGAGATAGACATTACTTGGACATAGAGGGACAAAAAATGGTATTAGATGTTTCCCGGCCCCTTCGGTTGGTGCTGCATCTTTGCGGCCCACTCCGCGACGTATTAAATCCATATTTAGAGCGGCTTTTCTGTACTCACTTTCTAATCGATCTAGTACCGGTAGATAGGTTCTTTCTGCTTCGGTGGTGGTACATCATATAGACTATCGTTGTCACTGTCTGCGTGCCTTGGAGCGGGCGCTGCATTAGCAGCTTTCCCAGACGAAGAATCTTCAACGGCACCGTGCACTAGAAACATTTCAGATCAGTGTCCGTTCTCTTGCTGGTTTTGTAGGGCATTTCCGAAAGTATGGTAATTGCAAAGAGTTCAAGAAGTCTACTCACTGGCTTCCTTGTCTACTGCGCTGTCTTGCCTACCGGTATAGCTGGGCGTATTGTTGAAACCGGGGTGAAATGGCTCGAAAGCATACCTAGGCTCCTCGAGGTAGCGATTCGAAGATCCTCCTGCTGCGCTAGAACCTGCCGCTTCATCCGGGTCCCGGAAGGGATCCTCTTCAACGGCAGGGGTACGCGATCTTGAGGGGCCGGCAGATGATCCCGCGTATGACAGTGGTTCGTACTCGCGCCCTTTGCCCTTTCCGTTTGTCTCCCGCGACGACGTGGCGGGCTGTTTTGATCCAGAGCCTGATGACACACTTATGCCTAAGCCAGCATCAGGGGGCGAGGGCCGTCTCGAAATCCCAGCATCACTGTCATTCGTCTGCCTGTCGTCCAAGCTCACGAGGTCATTGTTATCCGCTGCCAGGGAGGCGACGTGTTTCCTCGCATTGAGCGTAGCGCGCTGGTGTAGATTCAGCGCGTTCTGCAGCTGCTCATTCGTGTCGATGAGTGATTCCATCGTCTCGTTGTCAGGGGCTGGATTTTCCGAGGCCATGTAACCCTGTATACTTCGACTGGCGCTTTGGCAGCGCTCTGCAAACTCCTTGATCAAATCGTTACCGAGGATCTCCCCCGGCGGCGTATTAGTCACCACTTGCTGTAAAAGCCCGGCGGACGTGCGAGCTTCTTCTAGGCGGCCGGCTAGCTCGACGGGTTCGGGAAGTCGTCGACTGCTGTGGTTACGCGCAAAGTAATTTTGAGAGTGGCGGTCAACCGCGGGGGCTGTCATCATCGCCTGCTGAGGCTGCTGCTGCTGCGACCGATGTAGATAGGATTGAATGGGTGCCTGCAATAGACAGTTAGCTATGCATGTTTCCCGGATATTCTCGACACACGCGCACGCGGGTTATAGTTGTTTACATACCCCAGAGGATGCCTTCTGTGCCTTCTCCTTTTCCTTCTTCCACATTTCGATCAGGGGTGTCAGTCCCTCGTCGTAGAATTTAGTAGTCTCAAACGAGGTCAACGTCTCCATCAGCATCTGGCGCACTCGATCGCCGCGTGAGTTCCTCAGTAGATCTTTGGCAGTCTTGGCGAAATCCTGGTCGAGGTTCCGGGTAAACGTGGGACCGGGGTTATCGGCGAGGATGCGGACAAGCATGAGGGCATTATACTGGATATCGGGCCTGGTGTAATAATCCTTCTTCAGATAGTCGCGAATCACGTCGGCGCATTGCTTGGCGGCGGAAGGAGAGGATTCGGCGGCTTCAACGATGGGTGGCAGATGGATGACTTCATCTTCGGCGCTGTTGGGACCGTTCGATTCGCAGAAGAATTTCTAAGGGAGGATGGTCAGAAAAAGGACGCACAGCAGTAACATAGAATATGTAGTATCGAGAGCGAAAATGTAAATAGATTGGTGGATGGAGGCTAGAGGAGAACGCACTACACTGCGGTGAGCGACCGCTTCAGGGCTGGTGTCATTGGAATTGACCGAGACATCGAGGCCTGCGCAGATGAGGGCGCGATGCTTTTGGTCAGCAGAAAGTCGAAACAGTAGATTTCATTTGAGGGGCCTGCGGAAAGCTGGCTAACTTACCGCTATTGTTTCTTCTCTTGATGGTGCTTAACACCTTCCTCATCTTCAGCGACTTCATCATGCCTGTGCCTGTGACTGTGTTGGTTGGTGCCCGTGCAGTCAAGGACAGCCCCTATCTACCTAGCCAGCGACGTGATATACTGGATTTCTGCGCTCTGTGCTCTCTAGACCGATGGTACCTGGTGGTGGTAGTGGTAATCGGATCTGTAGAGCAAGAGGCAGGCGTCTGTCGCGGTGAGCCAGCCTTCTGTTCCAGATATGTTTCTGGAAGGTAAAATAGTAGCGTATCGTATGGTATTTAGTTATTGGAAGGTTATACGCGAAAATCGGGGGCGGTGCGTGGAAGCGCTGTGCAACGCGACCGACCCACGACAGAATATTCTGGGAGTGAGTAGGCAAACAACAGATGGGCAGGCAAGGCAAGGCAAGTATTACTATTCTGTGCCTACTGCCTAGGTTAGGTGCTAGCGCGGGCAGGCCTGACGTTGCGTCGGATTGTCTGACGAGAAATTGCGTCCAGGGAATGGCGGAAGAGCAAGGCTGCTGTTTAAAGATAGGTACCTCCTAACTACAGTAGACTGTCTCCTACATCTGGGTACTTAGGTATGGTCCCTATTATGGATATACAAACGGAGTTAGGACGTATACATTATGTACATACATAATTGTAGGTAGGAAGACAAGATAGACTAGACTAGGCCCCAGAAGCGGATTCATAGGTGGATTTGAGCCGACGTTGAGACGCTTAAGCCTTCCCCCCATGTAACTACTGTACTACTGCCCATGTTATGCTCCCTCCCCATGCTGCCGAGATTAGCAGTGACAGGCCCCCTCAAACCTTGGGCAAAACTGGCTAATTACAGAGCTGTTGGTAGGGAGTCATTCCTTACCTACAGAACACCCATGTGCGTGAGTAATCCTGAACTCTCCCCGGTAAAGTTCGATATGTAAAGACTGATTTGATTGCTTTTGGGCGGCAGTAGCCGATTGGACTCTCTCCAAATTCCGCATATGCAATGGCAGACCTCATGCTTAATCGATAACTAGACGAGATGGATGTGGATTCATTATCAGTTATGTTTAGGGGTTCACAGTACTGTCTGCACCTTATTATGACACTATTACATACTATGTAGGTAGAGACAATATGGTGTGCCACATAAGTACAGCGTGGATATTGTAAGTCAATGCTTTATCACACACACAAACGTGAACCTACAGACAGACCTCTTCGACAGGCTGCCTATCTAACCCAACTTGTAAGTTAGGCCCCTTGCCAGCAGCCTCAGGTGATGCGAAAAAATAGACACACACGCACACACTCTATCACTCAATCAATAATACACTACCCACACACACGTATATACGCGCACAGCCTCGATGTGATACGCAATCGAGGCGCGGGGTCTTCTTCCAACCTCAGCAAACTGGGCTAGCTCGCTCCATTTTCTCGGCGCCAAGCCGCAACCTCGATGGGCCGGAGACGTTGCCCGGCTCGGGGGGTCTCCATCAACACAAAGAACACCGGCCTATTAGTCTAGTCTAATGACCGAACACCTCTTTGTTCCCGCCAACCAACTTCTGTATAGCACAAGATGTATTCGTCATCAAGAGAAGTTAGCCGATATCCCATGATTTTTCCCCTTCGCGATTATGTTCAACTTTTGCCACCCTATCAACTAAGAAAACCGCCGCGTCAATATGTCTTCACTTGGCGCTTAGCAGAATACTTAGTTCCCTCTCCAGCTCAACAGCGTCATCATCATTCATCAGCAGTACCGTCGTTATCTATCTGCTTAGTATCTGCCTACCTGGGTCCCCGAGAAAACATCACCAGTTCACACATCCGGTCCTCACCGCTTCAATGCCCCTAACATAACCTTATAACTCGGCCCGAGTTCAACTACCACTAATAGAAACTAGAGCCTATTTCCGTCTGACAGGCGTCTATTAATCTGAAAATCGATATAGAAAAATCCAGAATAGTTAGTATAGGCTAATACTAGCCTGCTTTATTTTTTTTTCTTCCCTTCTTGAATTATGCCCCGCACATGGGGGCCTCAAGCTTCGATTTGCCTTATCCAGTTCTCCCACATATATATATATATATAGTTTCTCTTAGGTAGCAACTGTGTATAATGCTACTACTAAGCAAAAGATATCCACGCATCCGCCCCCAACCACACCGTCCTAGACAGCACTACTAGATAAGGGCTCACCGAACTTACCCCATAGTCACGCCCAATTCTTGATAACAGCCTGCTCTTGACGGACTCATCCCAGGATCTTACCAAAGCGTTGACGCAAGGCATAGCATAGCGTAGACCAAACCATACCCGTGGCGACAGGACATCAAACGTACACAGCGGCAAAATCGCGACAGTAGGGGGAAACACATCAAGTTCAACGAGTAATATTGCTTAAATGCCACCAATTCCTAAGACCTGGCTTGCAGAGTACCTAATCCCCGCGATCCCGCAAAACGCCTGTACTGTCCGTGTTTGCTCCCTTTCCTCTGCTTGACCTTGCCAGTTTCGACTCCCCTCCCTCCCTGTTTTCCCTCTTCTACCTATGCGCTCGAAACTCCGGGAGAGGGGACAAGGAGTCTTGCCGGGCGGCCGAGAAAAATCAATAAAAAAACAAGGATCGGTTATTGTACAAGCATAAGGATAGAGCATTTGCCTTCTCTTCCAGCCACTGGCTGTCCCAGTCCAATGGGCTCCTTCTGGCAAACGAACGAATTGCATGATTTCTGCCATCTCTGTGACGAAATCCGACAAGTCTTTTAGACTTCGTTAAGCAACGCAAAAGCCTTATAGTTGAGCAATGTGATGCAATGCCGACCTTGCGTCGATCCTGGCTACCCAGTCGTTGTTAAGCCCATCTCAAGGAAACTATTATATCTCAGACCGAGCAATAGCTTCTGACAGCAGTAGTTCAAGGAGCCCTGAAAGGCCGGATAAAACCTGAGACAAGGTTGGCGATGAAGCCAAAATCCTCTGAATCAGGCATGAGGTGTATTCCGGTTGAAGGGAATCATCCGTATATCATATAGCTCACGCTCTTAGGCAATGGCGTTCCCAAAAAGTAGAGACGGCGCACTAATAGGTATGGTTCGCTAAATTTCGTTGGGCCTAGGCCACACGTGGTGAGTTTACCAGCCGAATACGAGGTATATCAATGGCTTTTCTGGGTGAAGGCGAAGCACCAAGACTATTCCGCCCGCTCCCTGCTTTGCTTGGAGTTGCTGCTTTCGGAGTGCCGGTCTTGCTAGAACTTGCGCTCTCGGCGCCTGCTGCGATGATGCTGAGGCTCTCTTTGCGTGATGGTGTTGTTTTGGACGTGGTACGCTGCGTACCGTTGGGTTTCTTAGCCGGCGATTTAGTCTTGCCGTAGGACTTAATCGTGGACTTAGACTTCGTCACCTTGGTGATCTTTTTCGCGGGCGTTTTACCATTCTTACCCAAAGCGGCCTTGGTATTGACGGAGATGGTTGACACGCTGCGCTTGATTACCGTTGCCGCGCTTTTTGTTGCCGCTTTGAGACCGGCGGTGTGCTTTACTCCCGTTGCTAAAGCCTTGATGCCTGCTGAGGTCTTGACCTTCCGCTTCTTGGTTGTGCCAGACTCGGCCTCCTCCGACTCGCCCAGGACATCCTTCAGCTTTCGTTTACCCTTTTTCCCAGTCTCTTTTGCTGCCTTTGCCAATTCCTCTTTTGATGGCTTCGGCTGCTTGACTTCCTTGGGTTTGGGGCCAAGAACACCTCGGCAGTTGGGGGCACCACAAAGACACTTCTGCACGTTCTTAGCTGAGAAAGGGTCAAAATTGTAGTCATATGTGAGCTCCTCGCCAGTCATAATGTCTCGATCACCTGCAAACAAGGCCATTCGCGGCTGCCCGGAAACGATCCATTTAACCATCCGGCAGTTCGGCTGACATGAGTGATTGACGAAACGAGCGATACTACCAGTCGTCGCGTCGATAATCATGTTCTGATCAAATGACATTAAATAATAACACTTGTAGAGTCAGTAAGGTATTTCAGTTTCGTTTAGCTTGTCATGACTCACTTGATTGTCTTTATATTTCTCATTCATCCGGCGATCACACTCCTCCTCTGTAATGATTTCACCAGTGTACTCCATGATAATCTGATTTGCTCCGAAGCAACGGTTTGCACGGATGCCATAACCTCGATCAGATGTTTTGATGACTTCAACTCCGACTCGAAACTTGCCACCGGCCTTCGTTCTCTCTTGAAGCCTAGCAAAAGCGCGGTTTTGGCAGAGGCTTTCGCCAACATTACAGTTGGTCGAATCACACTCATAAAGCATGATTCTATTCTGGCACGTTTCACCACAGCCATCCTCCGGAGTGCATACACACTTTGATTGGTAGTCCTTGAAGTGAGGTGTTTTCTTCCAGTAGGCGGCTGCATCACCCACGAATCGATCTACCATCGAGTTAACAATCAAGGACGGGCGTAGAAAAGTAAACACAACCATAACTTACTCTTTGTCATTTTTCTCCACTCATCCGGCTTAGGCTGTCCAGGTGGGAGCGGGTTGCACAGATCATAAGGAAGCTTAAAATCTCTGCCCTCGATCAACATACGTAGTCCGAGGAACATAGGCGCAGGTAAGGTCTTGTTCGCTTTGGCGCTCGGCGCCAATTCCGTCAACTGTGCCAGCTTCTTTTTCTCGTTGGCTGCAAGACCCTTGAATATGTCTGTAGGAGCCTCCTGGCCGGCATAAAGGCCACGATCTAACCACTTCTTCACAATTCGCTTCTTGGGCGCAGTCTCTTCTATGGTCACCTCTTCTTCCATCTCGGGCACATCATACGCAGAGTCGTCCTGGACCTTTGCCTTTTTGGCAGGGCGCTCCTCTGGTGCCGATGGATCCACATATTTGCCATTTGCCCAAGTTGTGTACAGAACCGGCCGCGTGTCAATTTTCGAAAATTCATTGGTGTCTTGCAATCGCCTCAGCTCGCGTGACATTTTAGCGACACCTTTTTCGAATGTCTTTCTCCCTCTTTTGCCCAAATTTGAAAGCTTATGCGCCAAAGTCTCGGTTTCAATGCCAGAGGCACGCGTTGCGATTCGTTTGGGGGGAGTGTCTTGTCGCTTTTTCGATGCTTTCGGCTTCGGAGATTTTGTGCCGCGTATTGAAGATTGCGAATCGGACGCGTGTATTGTGTCTTTAACAGGTGTTGTGGTGGTCTTAGTCGCGACCTCGGTACCCTTGTCGCCTTCTGGGTTTGCGTCCACTGTAGCGCTGGAGCCCGCGCGCCTCTTTCGATCGGCGACTTCATCGCCCTTGGCTCGTCGCTTCCCATGCCCAGCAGTACCAGCGAGTCTAGCTAGGTTATATACGGGGGTGCTGACACGTGGTCGTCGCGTACGTTCGGACGTGGGCGTGCTAGCTGCACTTTCAACCGCTGTTGCGTGCGTGATTTCAGGGGTTTCTGCGGGTTTCACGGTGGTGGTCGTGGTCGTGAGAATTTCCGTAGTCGTAGTGGTGATCACGATGGAGTCGGCAACTTCGGACTGCTCGTCGATGGCCATGGACCCGGTGACATCTTCTACGGTATCAATTGGTGTGGCGCCATCGTTCTTAGGGGTGTCCGAGGCGAGGCTCGCGTCGTCAGCGACAGTGGTAGGCGGTGTCGAGCTGACAGACGCGACATGGGAGAAAGTATCCGCAGGGGTGTCGAAACTAGCCTCAGAGGAAAGATCGCGCGGCGACGACAGAGTTGCAAGCGACTGCATCTTGACTGACGCGCCGTTGGGCGTTTTATGCAGGTTGTGGTGGTGTTGGACGATGGAGGCCGTGATAGGGAGAGACAAGGGACGCGTTGGTGTTGGTGTTGTTTTTAAGAGGTACGAGCAGGAGATATGCAGGACCGGGGCCAAGCGCGGGAGGTATTGGCCGATGCGTGGCACCTGGGATGGTGTGGTCTAGAGTGGTATGGGCGGGTGGAGAAAACTGAACCCAAGAGGTAGACTGAAGGATGGGGAAGAACGGGATTTTGTGTAATTGAGTACTTGTAGGGAAATCGCTGAGTTCGGCGTTAGGTTAGATTAAAGGTAATTAAGTAGGTCGTCTGGTTTTCTATTGCACCGAGACCGACTACTAGCCAACCTTGGGACCTCTCTCCCTGCTTGCTGCTTGGGCTTGTTGCTTGTCTGGCTTCCGGCTTGTCCTGTCCTCTGCCCCCTATTGCGGTTGTGGGCGCCGCTGTCTGAGCCAAACAGGTGGGTAGACGAGGAAGAAGGATAATAAGGAGAAGCGAGAGATGAAAGAAAATAGACAAGACTCAAACTTGTTGGCCAATGATGGTCCGGTAGTCCTACAAGCACGACCTTGGGATGAGTTGGCTATTGTAGTGGTTTAGAGTGAGTCTCTGTCGACAGAAGGGAGCAGGTGAATCTATCTGATGAATGCCCCGGACGTGCATTGGCTTTGACTTATACCAGGTGTCGTTAAACTTGGGTGCTCGCTAGTTTGGTTGCAATCAGTAGGAATCTGATGTCAGCTGGGCCGTTACTGTCGGTGATGCTGCGAGTGTCGTCTGTTTTTTTTCTCTCCCCCTTAGCACCAAGGGATGTTCTAGGGGTGACAAACAGCCGGGGTTGCACGCGTGTCTATATGTGTGTGTAGGTGGAGGTGTGAAAGAAAGAGATAGCGTGTAGAGAGAAGGCCAGAAGAAAAGCGGCCGAGCTTGGTTAGTCTAGTCCGCCGAGTCTCCGACAGGAGGTACCAGGGTGAGTCTATATGACTATGCTCAAACTACAGTCAAGTTCCTTATCGAGACAATCTCACCGTCGAGATGGGTAGGCAGTTGAAAGAAACCGGTCCTTTCAGGATGGCCACGGCTCTTGTTGGTCGATGTGCCGGTTAAGTAATCCGAACCAAATGTTGTTGTGTAATGGTATGAGCTGCCCGACGTGAGGGGGAAAATTGGGGGTTGTTTTGTGTGAAGAGTGAGCAGAAAGTGGTGAGAAGCGTCCGGCCCAACTTTAAGAGGTGAGGTTGTGCAGTGTCATCTGGCCCTAAACTGACTGGATGACTAATGGAGCAATTGCTGCTTGCGGTTTTGTCGCGGACACAGCAATCAGAATGAAATTCGAAGCTGGAAAGGTAATCAAGGGAGAAGGATGTGCAGGATTGAGGGTGTCAAGTGGCTGAAGGCGTTTTTGTTTCGTGATTACTGACGTGTCAATGTGCAGCAGCAGAGAAGACCAGGCTGAAGTTAAAGAACAAGTAGGTCGATCGGTATTGGCGTCGCGTAAATGCCGTTGTGGGGATAGGATAAGACGGGATGGGATAGGCTACCAGAGGCGTAGAGGCACAGAAAGAAACGAGTGGCGGCGGGTTTTTATGCCTTGAGTACTTGCTGTCTACAAGGAGACAGGAGATAGGAGATAGGAGACGCGATGATGGCAGGATGATGATGATAGTGTCGCGAGGTTTGTGTAGATGAAATAGTGTGTAGTAAGTTGGTTGAGTGAGGGAAGAAACGCGGAGAGAGAGTGTGTGTGTGTGTGAGTGTGAGAGATAGATAGAGAGAAGAGAGGAAGAGAGAAAAGATGGGGAATCCGAATTGGGTGAAAACGGATTTGCTAGGACTGCGGATGGCTCAATCTCGGGCATGGGGCAGAAGAAAGAGGGAGGGATGAACGACCGAAAGGTTGAAAGTGCCACCTCTTATCATTACTTATTTGCTCTAACCTACTATGTAGCTTAACCTCTTTGCCGTCCGTCATGTACCGCGCTCCCAGCAACCGTGCCATCGATACCTATGCCGCGACTGTACTTAACTATATCGATCTACCCGAGTGAAGTATCAGGGGGGGTTAAGTTGGTGTCGAGGAGCGTGACAAAACATCTCACGGCAGCCATTCACGGCTCTCGGATTATTCCATATAAACACTCCGATGCCTCCGACTTCTCTTATGCCCAGTGCTGAGGTCGTGTACACCCAATCCTGCCTCGAACCCTATCACCAAACCACCACCCAACAACGCCAGGGCGCTACTCCTGTCTGTCTGTCTAACCGCCGCTTGCAGACTACTCCGTCAACACGGCCTTGCCTTGGGATGGGCGAGTGTCTTTAATAATTGGTCTGCCTATCATTCCTTTCGTGTTCCCCGGAACGCATCGCCTTGGGTATACGCATACCTACATCCATTGCCTATCCTACGTAATACCAGCGCGTACCCAGTTATCTATCACTCGCATTGGTTCCATCATCTCCGATTTGATTTTTCATCAGTAATCCAGCAGTGCCGCGTGCGAATGATACCTATATATAGAGTTCGCTAGCTGGGAATAGTCTCTCTCCCCCGAGACGTTATCCTGCTAAGATTACCTACACGTGCGAAATGACAATACTATGGTAGCTACTATCGTAAACGAGCCATATAAAACGGGTAATTCACTCAGTGAAAGACAGTAGTGACTTGACGTTGGGATATTGACGAGTGTCTGGTTCATCCGTCTGTTGTGTTTTTGGTCGCATTGAAGCGGGGAGCGGAGGATCCAGGTGACGCCTCTTCTTTCATTGCGACTTGCAGTTTTGTCACTCGAGGGTTGTGGGTGGGTCGATGCGGTTATGCGTCTCCTCGACACTCCTGAATATGGTATGATAGTTAGTCTATCACGATTGACCTTAGAATACATTAGATTCGTACGCGATAGGGAGTTATGGCTGAGTGTTGTGGTTGATACACCCCCTAGTGCAGATTTTGGTGAGGTGACAACGTAAAGATGCTCAAAGCTAAACACTGACGCCGGTTCTCCGCCACAACGGCGACGTACCCACCACACATAGAAGTACAATCTCGAGACAGTTTCGTTAGATTTGCACTTCGGTAAATAGGGAATTAAACAAATTTTATATCGGCCTTGGACATGCAGACCGTGATATACCCACTCCGCAATATCTAGTCACTGAGACAGCACCCTCGGACTCAACTCGGTCGACAACAACCGAAAAAGGATTCGATGAGAATGGCCCGCGAGTGCGGTTTGATATTACGCGGAGCGTCTATACTTCGAATCCGGTTCGGGATCTTTCGTATCCTGAGTAGAAGGTCTATGCAATGCAAGCTTAAACGATTTGAGTATAAGATCCAGAAGAGAGGACGAAGAGAAGCCGATTTTCTTTATTTCTTTATTATATATTCCCAGGTCCATGCTCCAATATCTTCGCCGTGACATAGAGGTAACGTCGAAGCAAGAGGTAGGATGGTTAGCAGAGCTGACAGTGACATGTCGCTATCAAGTATTAAAGGGCATTGTGATAAAATATGACGAAATAGGAGGCGAGTACGAAACATCTCGGGTCTCTACTAGTCCTCCGTTGGCGATCGTAGTAACGTGCGATTAGTATTTGCCACGATGCTGACGAAGAGTAGGCAGAAACCTTGATTGCATCATGCCCTCGCTCAAATCGGCCTCTATCTGAGGGCAGGGTAAGGAGATAGTGGGGTAGAGAGGGATAGAGAGCGATAGCATCAGGACTTAAGGATAACAGATTCTTCTTTCGGGAAATTCAGATATCAGCTGGGATTTTAAGTCGATATCTTCACATATTCCGTGCCAGTGCTGTTCTGGGCTAGTTTGGGTACGTTTGTAACGCCTCCAGCTACAGGTGTACACTACCTACTATTCCCTGGACGGTAGTGGAACCGAGCGTACAATCAATAGCCCCGTCTCAACCATGTTTGGATGCGACAACCGTTCTTGCCAGGTGACGCATAGGACATACCTAGGTATCGATACTCCGTGCCCAACCACGCGAATGATAGCCTTGAGTCCTACTCTGGCAGAGTATCGCATGCCACTATCATGAGACATGACACTCGGGACGTGAAATGTCCCAGGGCTAGAAGACCATAGCTTGTACATCGAAAACTCCCCTACGGCTCAGACATAGGCTATTGATGAACATTCTGATCGGAAATAATGAATACTGGGTTTATCTTACGTGATCTAAGTTTATCAAGTTGAACGTTGAGAAGAGGTAAGATCTATTATAGCGACGATGATGTCAGATGAAGGACAATAAGGAGATCGAGAGATACGATTATCTGATTACGGCCTCTATAGCTCAATGCTGTGAATTAATCTAGAGTTGGAAGTAATATTGTACTATAGGTGCTCATCGTGGCATTATGTCGATGCTAGTTACAATATGTCAGATGCGTAGTCAGGTCCAAGACATCGTTACAAAGCGAATTAGATCATCACTAACGCCCACAAAATATACGAAGCCCGCAGAAATATACCTGTGGGCCAAATAATAGTAATGCCTCGACCACCGCATTATCAGCTTGCACAAGGCGGGGAACATATCATCGAAGTGCCACTATAGCGGTTTTAGCTAAGCTACCTCGTCAAACGCCGAAGGAAACATTGCATAGCAGTTGATGACCAGGCTTCCATCATAAAGAAACTAAATCAAATGATAAGCCCCAAGGAGGCGACTCAAAAGGTATGATGACGCGGGGAGTATCTAGCAACCATAAACCGAGTGTCAAAATACAGAGGCATCGACGACGCATGGCTAAGCCTCTCACTCAATGCAACTTTAATGGTAGACATATCGACTACTATCCTCGCTGATTGGACTTCTTAGTAGCGATATGAGGCATACGGAGAATGTCAACAGCTAGCCTTTGGTTGTCTGATATAGGACTCCGAGTGCGTTATAAAAGATTGTGAGGTAGGACTACCATAGGGCATATATGCAAAGAAGATAGTTTGGGTATATAGTTAGATAGCATTCAGGAAAGTAGCTTAGGAGACGTTCGCGCAACAACAATCATTATCTACCCCTAACATAAGGCTCCCGACAGAGTACCATATTTGACACGATCACTAAAAGACTCATAAGCATGATCTTATATTAGTCATCAAGCTTTTAGCGGCATATCTCAGGAGTATATGTTACGCAGCCCTTACTTTCTAGTTGATATAGTGCTTAGGAGGCGCAAGATAGCAACTAAAAGTTGATGGCGTCCTGCGTTCCTATCGAGTGTTGGCATAAAGGCCTAGGGACCGGGTCACTAGTTGAAATTATCACATCATCAACAAAGTTACACGTTGATACACGCAAGGTTATAAGCAGAGATGTAGTAGTACATAAGTTATTGCATTTACTGTCCTCTGATCTATGTGCTTATAAGCAAGGAAAGGACTCGCCCCTCCCATAAATCCCGTCATGTATCATGCAATCCGTTCCGATTCGTGGTATTCCTCTTATGAAAGCAGTCCGAGACTCCAGGAGCTACCATGCTCCTCATGCAGTCGTAAGCGTTAATACAGATCTAGTTTAATAGTGTACAGCCTTGAGTTGTCGTGCGACATGGCACTATTAATGGCGAAAACCTGAGAAACAGTAGCCAATGCCTTTAGGCACATACGATACTAATAGATAGTTCCGGTTTACTACCGAGTATCATAGGCGCCTCAGCATCCTCAGCATCAGCAGGTGTCTCAGGGGCATTATCAGAGAGATCAGATGTGTTAGCATTTTTGTTTTGACCTTCCAGGGTCGCATACAGTCGAGCAGCTCTACCATCTTTCTTGCGAGGCTGCGGAGCTAAAAACGATTAACGTTAGTCTCATATCGATCGGGGGGTTTCTTTTTGTTTTTGCTTTTTTCATCCTAGATGGGCTTACCTCGACCATTCTCTTGAACGTAAAAACGTCGGAGCAAGGAGACTGCGTCATCACGAAGATAACCGCCCTCTGCAGGGTAGCCAGGTTCCACATTGCCACCATCACCTTCATCGTAGTCGCGGGGAATGGCCACAGCTCTGCCCTTGGATATGAGGCTAACATCCTGGGGGCCATACCCTAGCTGATAAGGGCGGTCTTTGGGAATCGGCACCGGCTTTGAATTCATGTGCACACGGAAAACACCGCCGGTTCCTCCAAACTTGTCGTTTACAGCGCCGAAATATACCTTCTTGATGCCAAGCTGACGAAGGAGGGAAGCACACATGACGCAAGGCTCGACAGTGACGTATAGAATACATTCAGAGATAATGGAACGACTGACAACTGGCGCGGGATGGAGCTTCTGACCATACGGATATATATGGCCGTCTCTAGGATCAACGTCACCCCAGCTAGCATCATCAAGATCGGAGTTGGCACCAGTCATAGCGAAGTCGCCCGGTGCTCTGCGAGAAAGCAATGCTGATAATGCCATGAATTCAGCATGCCGGGTACCATTACGAGTAATGTTAGTCGCATTCATTCCCCTGGCAATGACTCTTCCTCGATACACAAGGACACAACCGACCGGTGTCTCATTGGTTTTGAGGGCCAAATCGCCCTGCATATTAGTTAGCTGTCTATTCTTAAACGGTGGCGAAGCCTCAAGCAACGGTAGCTTGTGACGTATAGTAGCATTGTCAAAACCTAACAAAGATCAGAGGCTAGCTTACCATATCGAGGGCCTCTCGCATAAACTTGAGATGATATTCCCGCTCTGCTCGCTCTTCATCAGTCGTGGGTTCAATTAGCCCAGGTAAACTCTGAGTCGGAGACGTTTGGGATTCGGATCCCGGAGCTTGGAGTTGGGCCGGAACTGGAAACGCGACAGTAAGAGGGACTGGCAGTGCTGAAGCTTCAGCTGCGGCGGTGGCCTTGTTTAGGGTCTGCTGGGTATGCTCTTCAGAGGACGGCGTATCGGCTAGAGTGAGGCGATCCGCGACAATATGGAGCTGCTCAGCCTCCGAGCAGGATACAGAACTTCTGTCGCACATAGTGTTGATTGAGGAATAGGCTGCTGGATGGCTGCGGGTACCCGCCCCCCGATGCTCGTCTGTGTTGTCCACGGCGAGGGGCGCCAGTGCTAGAGATCGCGAGAGGGGAGCCTGCGAGGGAGTGTTATTGGCCTTGGGGGGAACAGCGTTCTCTTTTCTGTTATCCGTAGGTGGTTGTTGTTGCGGGATGGCTGAGTTGCGATCGCGGGTGCAGCCATTTCCTCGTTTAAATGAAGTCACCTTGGACCCGTTGGCATGGTCTGGGGTGAATTTCGTGTCACTCGAAGCATTGGTGTCTGACTGGTTGGCCAGAGCAGGCCAGCCTTGGGCGGTATCAGTAGAAACAGGGATGACGGGGGTGACAGGCGTCACAGGAGCCACGGCCGTAGGCTGGTGGATGGAGGAGGACTTAGCACGACCCCGTCCCCGGCCACTGCGCTTTCTCGACATGTCTGCTGATTGCCGTTGTTGCTGGCTCTGGGGAGACGAGTAAATTGTGTCGTCGAGATCTGTACTGTTATCTTCGCTGCCACTACGGCTACTGCTGCTGCTGGGACCGTGGGTAATCGAGAGGTCTGGCGGGGACTCGCCAGCAATCGGGTGCGACGAGTTTTGGTGATGCAAGTTGGGAGAAAATAAAGATGGTGCGGAGGGAAGATTTGGTATCGTGTTTGCTGCTGTGGATGAGGTGAATGGGGAAGACGATGACGAGGGTTGGGATGGCGAGTGCGTCGGTGACGGCAACGAGGCAACGTGCTTCTCGTTTTGTATGGCATGGGCGAAGAAGCGCCAGATGCGGGTGAGGAGCAGGTTAAAAGGTGCAAACAGTGCCGACCAGAGGTTCGACATGTAACGCGAGAAATTGTGGCCCGCCATTGTGTTTTGTTTCTGACTGAGCGGCAGCGGCTTCTTGTATCATGTGTCTCGCTCTGCTCCTTACCTACTTACTTTTGCTCCTGTCGCCACTGCTCTTTCCCCTCTACCACCGTACTTGCTTGACAATGGTACTTCTACGGCTCTTATAGAACAATTGTAGGAGGTACCTGGCAACCACGTGCCACTGCGCTAGATTTTATTACCTATGTAGGTAGGGACTCAAGTAGGTGGCTATAGTGTAATTTGGTACCTTCAAGTACAGCTGACTTAGCAAATGTCATATATAGATATCCATAAGCAAATGATCGGTTGTTATCGAACCGGATTAACGACTGAAAAGCCGTGTAGTGGGATTTATTAGGAGGGGGGCTCTAACGCAAGGGCGGGTTTGTTTGCTTGCTTGTATCTTTTTTTTCTCTTCTAATTTTTTTTCTTAAAAAATTTGGATAAACGATAAAAGATATAAAGTGATTAAATAATCACACAGCTAATTGTATCGATTTATCATGGGGAAAAAAAGAGGTGAAGCAAGTAGTATAATTTAAGTATGAATAGAAAATGCGACGTGCAATTAGATCTAGCACGTGAGAAGCATATAAGATGAGTAATTAATATTTTATGAAAGGCCAGAACATGCGCCGGCTCTGCTGAGGCTAATCAAGAGGTGCGATTTTTTTCTTGGTCGATGCCTATGGTGGGGGAGGCGGGGGAAAGAGTGTGGGGTGATAAGCTGATACGAAAAAGCAACCGAAATGCATCAAAGCGAGTCATTTCTATACCGAATACAGAGTTAATCCCCCATGTCTAATCACGACCGACCAGACTTGTTAACGCGCTTACAAGTTACAAGGTGTATCCCATCGGACCATTACAGAGTGATGATACTTCCTAGACAGTATTGTACTTCCTCTTATCATAAACCCTTGCGACCGATGAAATAAACGATTCCTTCTAACGCGTTGCCTATCAACCCCATCTCAGGAGGGCGTCCTCGAATCTACCAGTGAACGTATGGACGATTCTGAACCCATGACTTGTGTAAAGGGACACGGCGCCTCGATATGTGAAAACGAAGATGGGCAGGTGTTGCGCTCTCGCTAGTTCCTTGAGTTCGTTGAGCATCCCTTCTCCAATACCTTGGTCGCGCCCCGATTTCAGCACGCCCATCTGCTAGATCACTGCCTACAGTTAGCAGTATGCTCCTAAGAGGGATGTCGTCGGGTAGGTCGGTAGGATGCTCTCACTCCAGAACTCCTTGATGCCCTTTGTGTGCCTGACCAGCGCTAGGTCGTATGACAAAACCAATGCATTTCCATAAGCCCAGTCAATACCCCAGCGCATGAGCTTATGGTGATAGTTGTCAGTGTACTATGCACAGCGCAACTCCCCCTCGCTCACTTTCGGCACCACTATCTTCGCAGCACGGCTGCAGGCATCTGAACGAATTGGGATTTCTTCTTCTTCTCTCCATTTCATATCGGTTTCCGTCGTCTTCATCGCTGCCAAAACCCCTACGATTATAACAGGGGTGGATGCCCATAGAGTTTTACAGATGACCAGAGTCCGCGGGTTGCTGAGTATCTTATCCATCTTCTCCTGTCGGCGTTTGGACATTGCTTCCAGTAGGTCTGTCCAGAACCTCGAATTCTGCCTCTTTGCCTGTAGCGCTTCTGGCGTCGCCAAACGCTCCACGATCTGTTCACTAGATTGCACAAGGATGTCCTTTACGACGCGCGCCCTATCGTTGACTTGACCGGCTACTTGGGGGGATATGCTAGCACCGCCTTCGACGCCGTCTCCCGTATCCATGGCCTTTTTGAAGAATGTTGGATGAATAATGTGTGGGATTAGAGATGATGGGCGAATGGTGACAATTCCTCCTGGACCGATTCTGTTACATATACAAAGACGAGCGGGAAATGCATTGTAGGAACGCATACCGACTAGGTAGCCTGCTGCTCTTGCCGACATCTAGCTAGCTCACCTCACAGCAGTTTACAAGACAGAGTAGCAAGAAGATAATAAAATGGAATGCACAGTCGGGGGTGTAGAAGGTGCTGGCATTTAATCATACGCAAAATACACAGGTAGTCCGGTATGCGCCTACGGTTCCTACCATAATGGAGATGTCGATGCCAAATAAGCACGCTAAATCTCCTAGATTGAACGCCTAGAACCTACCTATGCAGGTAGCCTAGCATGGCCTTGGATGCGAAAGCGCGAGCAGAAACCCCCTATCTAGATTTCCCAGTGAGATTCCAACATCGCCCCTTCTAGCCCACGATCCAAACACTGGTTATCTAGCTAGACCTAACAATATACAATGATATCTATTCACCTCCAAGAACTCTAAAGATCTTTAGTAGGTAACAGCAACGCTACAATCATCCAAGGAAACTGAAATCAGCAACTCCCCGCCACGAGCGAAGGCATAGAACTCGACAGAGTCGACATTGAACCATCCACACGAGTCATGAGGCACTTTGGCGGAGTGGTCAACGCGCAGGATTGCTAATCCTGTTCCTTCGGGTGCCCGAGTTCGAATCTCGGAGGTGTCGCTCTCTTTTGTTTTTATTGCTTTGTCTCTTTTCTCTTAGGCCGGGGCTTGAGACGCAGAGTGTTGAAACCCGCAGGAGAAGTTGGTGGTGTTGTTTGCGGTTTGCTCGCCTAGGCTAGTATTTTGATTGGTGGCTGGAAACACTAAGCGGGATGAGTAATATTTTTAAAGTTGCATCAGAAACCGGCTGCAGTTCTTACGGACTAAACGTAGGTCGTCTGTAACTTCGTTCCTTAGTTCAACAACAGAGCGGAGGTAGAATAGTATACGGAACAATAGCGAACACAGCATAAGGTAATGAAACAAATAAAAGACCTAAACTTAATAAAGGAAGTAGTTGGGGCTCTGTATTGATCTAATCTAAGTAGACATACAAGGACAGAATAATCCAAAAGTGTTCACCTTCCAAGTGTAATGTCTCTGTAGAAAAGCGCCGTCATCACATCGTGACGGCTCAAGCTGGACCGGAGTCCCCGACCACCCCTCCTCTCTCCAACAACTTCTTCGCTATCACGAAAATCAGGGTATCATATGACTAAAGGGAAATATATATACAGGAAGGAAGAAAACGCAGCCTATAAATTACGAATACAGAGTTCCGGGGGCTCGGACCAATGGCCACTGTCCAAAGGAGGTTTCCTTAGATGAAGGTTCGCGTCCCTCTTCCTAGTACATGTGAAAGAGGCGTTGCCTTCAAGCTTGGGAGTTGCTCTTGTTGATGTGACCCGGTAATCGGCTTGATCTGAGGATGCGTCCAAAGCTTCAGCTTCCTGGTGACATCGCATTGCATTACGCGCATGGCCTTGGCATATGAAATTTTGAAATCGTTGGTGATGTTGATAAGTTGCTTCACAAAGGGAAGCCCGTGAGTTGCAGAGAGGATTGATGACTGTGGTTGAGCATCAGGGTGGGGAGTGTGTCGTTGGAGTTGGATGTAAAAGCCAACAACCGACAGGACGATGATTGAGAGTAGGGGCATGAGCGACGACGACGACCATACAGTAAGGAAGAATAGAAGCATGGCGGCAGTACACCTAGCAGCGCCTCCCAGTGCGGATGACCGTTCACCTTCGGTCAAGCCGTTGCACTTGGTGGTGGTCTTACGAAGTGACACAAGCGATATTACTACTGGTAGAAGGTCCAGTCCGGCCGTCACGGATAGTGTTGGTATTGTATCGGACGACACCAACTGACCAGGCATAGCGGGAAGGATCCTCTTAACTCCTGCAGACACTCCTGTGGCAAATTGAGGCTCGCCGCCTAAGTTCCATGGCACGGCCGAGCTGAGTTCCTGTCTGGCAAGAGAGTGCTGTGCGATGGTGGGGTGTGTGATTACGGTCACTTGCTGCTCTGCCTTAGCGGTTGGTCGTGACCTCGGTTCGCTGGTCATCCTTGTATTGATCGTCATCGTATTGGTCGTCCTTGTATTGGCCGCCTCTGTATTCCATGAGCTCGATACGATCATCGATGATCGTACCGTTGTTGGCAATGGTGATGAGGCTGCTTCACCCGGATCCCGATACGTGGCGTCCTGTGCCGCCGTGGTAGGTCGAATACGGCGAACATTATCCTTTGCTATGTTTAGTCTAGGTCTGATTACAGAAGGTGGACAATGACTTACGGATTTGCCTTGCTGTTGATCAAGTATTGTCCGAGTGGTGGGATCAACGATTGTTGCGGAACTTGCAGCGCTATGTTTAGCGCTGCTACACTCATCCTGGCCACATGATCGGATCACGAAGGCGTCCGGCGATAATGACTGCCTGGGTGGGACAACGTCGACGCCAACACGTAGTACTGCATGTTCCCGTAGTTCGGTAGCAAGCTCTGCTGGGGCGTTTGGAACGGGTGATGATAGTGGCCTGCTACGATCAGATGTTCGTCGTGATGCTAGCCGCTCATGTATTGCATCGCGGCCATAGAGACCTTCAGATGTGGCGCTTTCAAGAACATTATCAGCAATCGACAATCCTGCAGGGATCATGTTCGCTATTACGGGGCTCGGCGCCGCTTGACTATTGCTATGTTGCAAATCAAGAACTCCGCCTTGACTAGTGGTATTGGTTATGACTGGACTTCCTAGCCAGTGGTGCATGTAGTTAGATGTGTCATGCAAGAAGCTGTCTCTAGCGACATCCGATATTCTATCTTGTCGATACGAATCTAGTTGTTCGGTGTGGGCCGCGTTGTTACTAAATTCAAACGCCGCCGTACTGATTATGGAATCTGGGTCGACAGACGTGCCGTCGTCGTGCGGGTCGCGTCGTTTGGATTGAATAGGTGAGGCGGCAACCTCTTTCGCCAAGCCGAGCTCTTCGTCTATCAATGATGATGGCGGGGAGTATAGGTTGAAATCGACATAGTTGCTTCCAGCCTCTAGTCCCGCAGGGTCGAGGTATGGTAGTAGTGGCTTATGATCATGGCCTACTACAGTGCCGTCGGTGATGTTTACGTCCCTATCAATTGGAGTGATTGGTACTTGAGACGGTGAAGTAGAAGAGGATGAGAATGATGTAGTCGTGGCTGGCGAGAAGTAGCCGGCTGGGTCGAGGAAGAAGTTGTAGTCGTATGGAATTGCTTCTGTTGGCTCCTCGTCGTATTGAATGAACTGATCCCACTCCATAGAGAAGGCATCCGTAGGAGCGTTCAGGGATTCAGTGAAAAATGAGTCGAATGATGGTTCGGAGAGCAATTGGTCGAATTCATGAGTAACCGAAGCTTGCTCGGTAGGTATTTGTGGAGGTGCTGCTGCTGGACGAGGATTTTTTATTGCCTTTTTGGCTATCCTTCCAGAAGATGTACCAGCAGCAGGCCTCTTATGGCTGGGGTCGCACTTCGTTTTCTTTCTCCTACAAGAGTCGCACGCCTTGATTATCCTCATCAAATGAGCATGGTCTCTCTGCTCCTTAGTTTTGCAACCACGCGACGCAGAATTTGTCACATCGCGGCCATCCTTGGTCATTATCTTCATGCCCGGCAGATTGCTGAAATCATTAGGAGAAGAGGGTTTTTTGGAGGACGAGGGAGAAGCCATTTGAGGCGAAGGGTTGCTCCATTGGCCCTCGGACAAGGCAGGAGAAGTAGTGAAGGAATGCGAGCCAGAATTCATGGTAGGAGATCCGCTAGTAGAGCCGACAGCCGGGTAAACCATGAAGAATTTGAACAGGTCACCAGTGGCAATAGTGTATTCGAAGAACTCCATGGAGACGGCAGCCCTCTTGTCTAGGATCGAGGCGTCACCGGGAACGTAGGCGTTAATCATGTCATCCAGTTGCTTGGACCCCATCGCAGGAAAGAACTGCAAGGGGGCACCAATGGCGGGTTGGTGGACAGAGAACCCCATGAGAGAGGTAGCAGAATTGTTGCGAGACATGGGCGACATGGTGACAGTTGGGTTGTTATTCACGTGGGAAATGCCGTTAGAATACACCTTGAATCAAGACTCCGCGTCTGACTCCAGAAAGATGGAAATCGCGTCACTCGCACAAGCGAACACCGACACGTGTGTCTGCCGAGAGAGTTTAGTGTCGCCAACTCGAAAAGCTGTATAGAGCAAGGTATACGGAGTCGGATCGTAGACAATGTTATAAATTGGCTATGGCTAATTGGCTACCCTCAGTTGGTGATAGCCGCTAATTGCAGATAGAAGAGCGTATCGCTCGCACTTTGCTGGTTGGCCTGAGCAAAGTAGGTAAGACCAGAGATACCGAAAATCTCGTGATAAACGGCCTCAGGTAGTAGAAGTGTCAGCCTCTCAGGGCGAATAGCTTACGACCGCCGATATACTGATATGGATTTAGGATGGGGGCGGTAGATGGTGGTGCCTAGCAGTGCAGTGTAGTGTGCAGTGTAGGTGATACAGTAGGTAGGTACCTATGTAGGTAGGTAGTGTAAGATAGTGAGTGGGGAGCTAGAACGGGGTCTAGCCGAGAGAGCGATGAGTATCGCTGCCGTGTCTCCAGAGCGAAAGATGGAGAAAGGTCCGGATATCGTGATGAACTAGATGATGGAAAAGGAGGGAAAGAGAGGGAAAAGTGTCGAGTCCGGGGAGGGAGTCACCAGCCGATATTTCAGTTCCTGACTGAGGCCGGATTCTGGTGACTTTGAGGCACTGCATTCAATGAATCTGGGCGGAGCACGGCGCCATCTGCAAGTAAAATACCTGGTGGGCCCCGGCGAGACAAATAGGCTTAGCGTGTAATGCCGTATGGTACCGCGCAGGACCCGACGAGGCCAATGACAGCGTCGGATCAGTGCAGGGCCTGCCTATCGTGGAACCTATACGGGAGTACCCTGCCTGGCCTACTGTTAGCATCTGCGCCGCGCTCCCACCGCGTCCACTAACAAAGCTAGGCCTCGAGATACTGAGGCAGCTGGACTCCGGCTGAATACTGGTCGTCAGCACAAATGCCTGAGGCATCCATGCTTCGGCGAGCTTAAAAAAACCCAAGAATGAGTCAATGGACAGACCCACATTGACGTTAGCATCCCTTTGTGGGAACGTGCTCGCATTGTTCCTTGTCCGAGTGGCCTCGAAAACTTTGGCATTTACACTGTATTTAGTAGCGTAACGGCGGCCTACGTATAAGTAGGTATATTGAGATATCGCGACCTGGCGCTCGGAAAATTCGAATGTGCATAGTTTCACTCGATCAACTCAATTAAACCAAATCGAAGCTTATGGGATTCATGTCGCAACGGTGTATGCTTACCGGGTAGGTCTTAGCTTAGAAGTATGCACTGCGAGCTGTTGGTAATACCGCTGTTCATGTTGCTTACATGAGCACCCCTCCAACAAGAACAATCTTCACAGGGTGCCGTAGTATGTATGCCACCACACCGGTAAGCAAGACCCCAATCAAGGACTTGTTCTAGACGGAAATCCACCTCGCATCACCTATAACTCCCCTAACAAGCCTGTTGATCTCAGTGTTTGGTATCGCGCACCCGCGCATTAGTCGACACCACCAAGACCACCAGCCTTCACCCCACACCAGGCTAGCAGGTAGTCTAGTTAAGTAGGTCTAAATCTCGACATTCTTATAGGGTAGTACGCCAGGCAAGGGAGACATGGCACACGCAGGCTGGATCGCGGTTAATATGATAGTAAGTGCCGCGCAGGGCTGAGTCACATCTCCTACCGCTTTGCGAATTCCGCTACGGTGCCACGATGCAATGCGTGTTTCGTACTTCAATGTTGACTCGATTGACCACCCACCAAATATCAATCAGATAGACAGATAAATACAATAGGCAGGTTAGGTTGGTGGATGCACCTATCCGATGTTCAACGCCTCGCCACCTACAGCAACTAGCCGTTCGCAGCGCTGCATAGACCACGGCCCGTAGATAGGTGGCCATTGAGTAAGGTAGAGCAAGGTACGCATAGTAAGTAGGTAGGTAGCGGATGGCATGATGGTGTGGAGGCCCCGGATCTCGATCAGCCCTACAGTAGGTACGGGGAAGTAGTTCCATGGGGGGCAACAGAGTATCCGTTAGATCTGTGTATGCTACCTATCCAATCCACATTAGGTATACCCGTTTGAATTTCCCAAGATGCCCGGTCCTGCCGTTCCTATTATGCGGCTATGTAAGCAAAGCGCCCCTTATCGCCGCCGCGGGTATAAAGCTATGTTCATTTTCCCATCTATACCGTACACATACATAGGTAGCATACCGCAAGCCATTGCCGACCTCGCCATATCATGTTCCTTTTATACGCCACGTGAAGAACGAAATGATTAAGTTTTATGTTTGACACGAGCGGGGCAACTTCAGACGGCGGGGACTAAGATATGTGAAGCATCCTGGCGAGTGAGTGTCAGTGAGTGATGTACCTCTGGCGCGCGGACTCACTTACTCTTCCTTCCGTCCTAACCCTAAGGCTACTTATCGCAGTCCATGCTGCTAAGGGCGCAAGAATGGCCAGAACAAGATACCACCTTAGGCAATAAACGGCCGCCAGGAATGCGAACAGATCGCCCTCCAGTTCACGCTCGCCCCGGACACGGAAGACAATCAGTAGCAGCAGGAGGGGAACAGCTATGCCGCGGCACGGTTTCGAAGCAGTCCGTGAGTGTCTATGGGAATCGCAGATGGCAGAACAAGGCCCCTTCTGCCATCTTGACAACGACAGCCAGTTTCCAATGCCGCTGTAGCGAATGATGCTTGTCGCGTCGGATTGATATCGACAACAGTTTTGCAGCCCGCCACAGTCATCACATGGGTCCTCCTTTTCCTCGTCCCAGTCGACTTCGTTGTTCTCGTTCCCGCAGGATGAGTGCTCGTAGTAGCTCGTCTGGTCGGTGGAAGCGTTGTATCGGAAATTAGTTTGTTCTGTATTGTTTGAGCCTGGTGTCGTCATATTCCACGGCGGATCGAACCAGGAGGATCTGCTCCCAGACGCTTCAGACACGGTAAGCCCCCCCCGGGGATTGAGGCCTGGCCGGCGTGGTACGATACCCCAGAACCATTTCCTCCAAGAGTCTGGATGGCATTTGGTTGGATCTGGACATGTCCGCCCTTCAACTTCAACCCATTCAAGGGCACTTGCGGAACACTCCAGACACTGAGACCATTTATCTACACTAGCTTCCCGGAACGGGGAGTGCTCATTGCGGAAATGAACACAAAGTTGTTCGAATGGGCCCGTCCATGTGCAGGCATCCGTTGACGCAAGTGACCTGGTGTCACCCTGTCCACACTGGTACTTGCATTCCCATCGAGTGCGAAACGGCGTTGAAATCCCTACGAGTATAATCTCTTCTGCTGCAGTCTCCTCGGACGTGGGCATAAGTGCGGCCGGGGGTAAGAGGACCCGTTCTCTACGGGGGGCTGACCTAATCTCGTCCACCGAGGCTTGTGAGTGGATGTTGAAGTTGACTATGGAGAGAAGATCCGGAGGCATATTGGGGATTGGTTCCTGGCCAGTAGAAGAGCCGGGTAGGTCGAAGCTGGGGTACTGGGGATGAGCAGTCAGAGCGGCATCGCCGGCACCCCCTGTGCCGAATGTTCCCAGTTCGCCGAAAGAATTTACCGACTGGCTCTCAGAGGCCTTGGCATCCCGTTCCCTGGCTCTGGAAGACCGGAGATAGGCATCCTCTAACTTAGAGAAGTCATAGCAGTTACACTGCAATTCGTTAGCATCATTCTCTTCGCAGGCGATATCCGATATGCTCTTAGGTTAAGAAGGGCTTACAGATGTCCTTTTCGCTCGATGGAATTCACAAGGAAGCTTGAATTTTCTTTTGAACGCGGTTTTGACCCTTGTTTCTGGATCTAATGGACCTCTCCTCTTGCCGCGATGTGGTTTCGACCTCGTCGACTCGGTGTTAGGGTCGGGAGACAATGGCGCATTACTTTCACCTCCATGTGAGTACACCGTACTCGGGCTAGGAAGACTGTCACTGCCCGTGGTACTTCGGGCGGGCTGTGGCTGGGGCGGTTCAAGGCTGTTTTCCTCTGCAACATGGGCCTGGAGGCGCTGTCTGTCTATGTCCTGCCTGGCTTGGTTGTAGAATCGCTGGTATTCTGGAGTGGGTTCGATCACAATCACACGTTGAGTGGCGCTTGGCGTGTTGCGTCTTGAAGGCGGGGCCAGATGTCCATTATCGGTCCAGTTTGACGAAGCCATTTTTTTGGTTTTAATAATTAATTATTATTAAGTGAAAAGAGAAGGATCGGGAAAACGTCAAGAAAATGTCGCTGAAGATGCAGCAAAACTGGAGTCTGGAGGCTGAAGCCTGAGACCAGGAACCCACCACACAGCCTTCCGTCTCAGCAGCACTTGTTAGGAAATGGCCTAGAACGTCATACACACACACACACACGTGGAGCGGAGGGATCCAAGCTATTTATTATCCAAGTAATGCGAGCGGGGAACATATAAGATGGAAGGGAGACTCAGCGTGTCGTTCGAGTGTGGAAAGGAAGCAGACAGTCAATGATGGGGGCGAAAGCAAAAAGGTCGAGGAACTGTCGAAGTGCCGAGGGATGACTGCGCCTACCTACTAGTAGCTAAATGAGGCTGACAAGGCATTATGCAAGTAGGCTTGCCTCGTCTAATAGACCGCGGGCGTATGTTGTGGACACCAGGTAGGCAAATATTATTCTACAGCACAGCAGCCTGCTTATTAGCCACCGCCATCCGCCATCCACCATCCAACTACCTACGTCACCCTAGAATGCCCAATGACAGCGCACACCAAGAGTCGCACGATGTTCTTACTCAGTTGTAGCGAGTATGCATATAGATGGGTAATTGCAAACAGAAACGGGGCACCTAGCCTCTTGTCTTTGCTCCTCTTCGTCTATGGACAAAATTGAGGTAACCCAATACCTTGGAGGGTTGCCCGAGCAAGGAAGCAAGAAGCCGATGGAAGAGATCGTTCCACTGCTTTGACCGTTTGTCCAGTGCGCTTGGGAGGGTGGTATTGTCCGTGATGAAGAGTCACTAGCTATTCGCGTCGTCATCGCTTGAGGCCTCACTACTTGTCTTCTAGATGCGACGTATTTGGATGAATCAAAGAAAGAGGTGGTATCGTATCTGTGCCCACGATTGTTGGTGGATGATTGACACTATGACTCTCGAATTACGAGTACGCGCCCTCTTTCTTGGCCCCCAATCAAACTGACTGTGGAACCACGCCCAGCGTTGGAGTACCCCTCGGCCCTCGGCAAGGCCGGTATGGCTGTATTAGCTGCATAATACAGCGCTATTTACCGTCACGCATCCAGCTGTCTACGAACCAGTTCAGTCAGCACGACATATGTACATACAGCAGTTACTTCCCGGAGCCGGACGGGAAAAGACCAGGGTCAACAATTGTAACGGCGGGCGCCGTTAGGGAGCTAGGTCGCGATTATTATCCCGTCGCGCCCGTTGAGCGCGTCGAAGGCCATAGGCGTTGGGGAACGATCAAGGCGAATTGGTAATTGAAATCCTTTCTTCTTAATTGTACCTAGAGCTATGGCGGTCGCTTAAAGTCAAATAAGTCGTGAGCCTCTCTGCTCCAAGGTCCCCCGTTTGCTCTAGAGAAGCCAGGCATCGGATTCGCGGACCCCGCATCCGGATTTCCTCGTGCATTCTTTTTCTTGGGGGTTTGGTGTAGCGATAAGCCGCCGACCGGTTCGTTTGGCAGAGGGCATATGGGCATTTGCCCGGCAGCGTCAGAAGGTTTTGCTGCCTTTCTGCCTCGCGTCGCAGGATTGGCAATTAAACGGGGCTGCTCTTTCGTGGTAGTTATTGTAACCGTCGAAGGAGCTTCCTCAGATTGAATCGTTATGCTTTCTTGATTACTGGGAGTTTTCGGCTGCCCGCTATTTTGTCTCTGTAACACAGTTGGTCCCTTAGCTACTAGTGCGTCTCTACTTTGAGAGCAAGATTCAGCATCTTGTCGCGCCTCATTGGCCACAAGGGTATCGCAGATCTCATTCTCTGCTTGGTGGTGCTGTTGATCAATACCTGGATCGGGCTCAAATTGTGAAGTAGAATCTTCTTGGATATGGCTATTCCGCTTGACATTAACAACCGGATCCAAGTCGTCGTCAAAGATGAAGCCGATTACTTCTTTGCTATTGATACCTCTGCGACCCAGCTTTACTAGGCGAGGAGGAGGCATTTTGCCCCCTACTACATCATCTTCCCTCCCTATTGAAGTCTCACGTCGATAGTCTTCAGTAGTACCACTTAAGGAAGTATCTCCAGCTGAAGGACATCTCCTGGGCCTCGAGCACTCGTCATGGTCAGCGTCATCATTTGCCTCATCATCGCTATCCCCATTCGTTTTCTTATGTCGTCTTGTAGGTTTTAGTTTGTTTTTGGAGAGACCTGCCCGACTAGCTCGATTGTCTGTAACCTTCGCTTTCTTGTCCCTTCTGCCGATGGAGGCATCGGCAAATTGAGCGTCGGGAGATGGAGGCGAGTTATGGGCGCCCGCCCCCGTCTTAGTCCGTTTGGATTTTGGTGAAGAGTTGGGTATAGTATGTCGCTCAGACATCATCAATAAACCTCGTTTCTTCCTAGGTTTTATGACCAATTCAGTCCTAGGTTCGTCATGAAAAGGCTGTTCTTGAGGGGGTTCGGCCTGATCATCAATGAGATCAATGATTGGCACTTGGGGTCTGTCACCCTGAATGTAGTCATTATCGGCCCTTGCTCTTGTCTTGTTCTGAGCACTTTTGGAAATCGGTATCCCATCAGGCCGATCAATCTTCGTGTTTGCCGGCCCAGGGGCTGCGCCAACTTCTCTCGGTCTACCTAAATTCTGATTCGTAGAGCGAGAGTCAAGGACGGAACGCCTTTTTATCATTTCCTTCCCTCGGTCAACTACTGCTTTCGGTCGCTGTTTTTGATGGATCAGGGCTTCCTCTGAGTCATCTGATAAGTTTTGGTTGTTCTGCGGAGGATGTCTTGTTGAGCTATGAAGCTCGGGGGACATTTTCGAAGCATTGGCGGATGGAGGCGTCTGCCTCAGGGGGCCGCTATGCCCGTTCGGCGAGCTAATCAGTGCCTGTGCTTTATCTATTGTAGGGCCCGAATTGCCATCGTGGTTTCCTGTACTAGATGGTGGCGACGAGGTCGTTTCTTGCTGGGTATGGGGTGTCTTGGATAGACGATGCCGCGTAGGGGCCTGGCTCAATGGCATTCCCGAGAGCGTCAGAGTAGCACCAAAGAGATTCTGAGCGTACCCGCTCTTGCTGAGAGGAGAGACTGCTCTTCGTTGCCGTTTGGCTGGGCGGGTGTCATCACTCAGTGGTGCCTGCTTTTGCCGACGCTCTTCATACGGTGATTCTTTGGGGAGTACCGCGCGACCATGATGGCCCGAAGGCGTTCCGATTACATCGTGGAGATGTTTCTGTGGCAGAGATTGCGGCTTAACCGCGTGCAGTGGTGTGACGGGGGCGATAGATGGTCGTCTCGCAGCAGCAGCGGCCTGAGCAGCGGCCTGACGCTGGGCTCGTTCCTGGGCTCGCTTGTCGATGAGCTCGGATAGGTCCTGGTCGCGGCTTCCGACGCACTCGCCGACCTGTATGATGACGGCGCCTCTCTCCAGCTCGACTTCGTCGCCATCAGCCAGGTCGTAGTCTTCACGCCAATGCGCGTCGCCTACGAAATTGCCGCGCTCATCGTAGACCATGATACGCCGGTTGAAGGTGTGGTATTTGAGGCGCCCATCTTGCCAGCGCTTCTGCTTCCTGCGGAGATCGTGGGTGAAGAGGCAAAGGTGTTCGCGGACTGCTGCGATGGTGGCCGAGGACTGAGTGTGGGCTGTCAAGGCAGAGCTTTGCATCATCTGAATGGCCGCGGACATAGTCAGTCTCCAGGCTAAGAAAAGGAATGCACAATGACCATAACTGCGCAGGAGCTCGGACGAGATATCTAATCAATAGGTATGTGTTTGTGCTAGCCCGTGTCCGCTAAAGCATTCAAATTGTTATGCACTTGTCCCGGATCTTGGCCCAGAGATAACGCACGCATCTTAAAAGGCGAGACGCGTTATCTAGACGTGTCTCTTGATCCCGCCCCACTACACTCAGTAGGGTAAATCCGACCTCTTAACGCGTCTGCACGTGCTTTCCCTCCACTATTCTAGCTATTTATGGGGTACGAACTCAATTAACAGCACAGTCCTAGTTCCGTAAGATAGGTAGGCGTAAACACTGTACGAAATACCAGTATAGGACGTGAGTACGTTAATAACACCTAACCCACCAAATATTTCGGATAGGATCTCGGAGCGATCTAGTCTCATTCTACTGCTAAATGCTACGAACCTCACATATATGTTTACCTTGACGTAAGAATGCGCCATGTACAAACCCGGTTTCGCGTAATCACCACTTTTGTTTGGGCTCGAAATCGTTGAGTCGATTCAAGAAAGCAATTATTCTGCCACATCGTATTATGGTATCTCGCTGCATTTCCAGAGACGGAAATCTCCACGAAAGTGAAAACTCCTGAAGTCAATTCCCATGACGTCAGAATTGTCAGGAGGTGTTGAATATTAAAGCTGGTGAAAAGGAGTAGCCTAGTACAATACTCATATGAGTGAGGCATTACAGCCTTAAGTTTGAAGTTTTAATACAACATCATTTAAAGCCTATGTAGGTAGCATGTATGGACTACCTATGGATTAATAATTTAAATAGCGCTATAGAAGTCCTATTTAGTGTCCCAGCTATTGACCTAACCTAGCATTTACCAACCCATAGCAATATGCCTGTCTCCCTTACAATTACCAGAAGCTGAGTTGACATTCAATATGCAGGCCTGATACAAGACGTTTCCTGTTCACACTAGGAAAATAACTCTGCCACTTTCCCCCTAAAACTAGGCAGATTTCACATTAGGCACGTAATTGTGACGTGGTAACGACTCTATGTACATATATGTTATATCCCACCATCTGCTTGAGTATTTCGAAATAGCCTCCTGTTTTTGAACCCCCAGCAGTGAAGAAATAAGTCATCACTAATTATTATCGATGTTCTTTATCCTGAGAGACGTACAAGCTCCTTAACAACGCGAACGGATCCAGTGGTTTGGTATTAGGACGATTAAAGGACTATTGGTAATGCGAGATATAGTTGAATTAGATGAGCTTCGTCCGTCAGAGCAATATTATTCTATAAATACAGAATAGAAGACTTAGTCACGTGTCACTGCCCTTACTCGAAGACGAGAGTGAATCGTATATGGAATTAGCTAACGGGAGAAGCAATGATAGCGATTAGGCGTCCACGTGCAACGATTAATATTAGAGACATGTTTATACATTCGTCATGATACTAAGTGTCTAGGAAGTGGTTTTGACATGATACTTAAGGTTCGAAGTACTCCCGCAACCTGATTTACTCATAATACTCGGATTTCCCATACCGTAGCACGTAATCCGATAAGTGGTGGATGTTCCTCCAGGTTTTAGGCGTATATACGCTTCAACAACGACCCGTAATGACAGAGTAAACGTTCTGGGATATAGGTTCTGATCACTGCTTCAACTTCAAGGTTTAAAAGAGTAGCCTCGCATCCCGACAACTTGAGATGGATCAGGTGCAACGGCTATACCACTATGCCGACAAGGGCGGCCTCGACGGCATCCTTGCGGAACGGGCTATAAGAGCGTCCGTGTTCGAGGGAAAGAAGCACACGCACTACGGCAAAAGAATTTATTCTACCGACGTCGCTCCTTGAGGCCTCAAATACATTGGTGATGAGGGCTGCGTAGAACGGCTCTTCAGCCAGCTCAGCAGCTACACAGTGCAGAAAACCCGTCTCTAAGAAACCGCGGTGGTAACCTCGATATCTATTCGGCCCCAGGAGTCCCTGGACATGAGGATGACGACTTGTGGCTCGAGGTACTCGTGGAGGACAGGCTGAGATGTCGAGAGCCTTATGAAGCATGGTATTGTCTGGAAGGGACATGGTCACGGCATGAAAGGTTATGGTGTCGGATGAGGTTCGGCAGGAAGATGCCAATGACTGTCCGACCTGAAGGACCCCTCGTAGCGTTGAAAGTCTCACAACCACTATCTTATTAAGTACTAGCTATATGATTGCGATTAGCTAAGCATTTACCGAGGGGACTGCATTGCAATGACAGGTACAAGAGTAATATAGCGTAATGACTAATCTGACCTACCTAAAAGAAAAGACAAAGGAAAACTATTGTACACAATCCTATTGTGCTGGTGTAGCAAGCAAGCAGGCACGAACCTAACAGCAAATTGGTCGAGCAAGTGGAAGATTAGCATGGGACGCATGTTAACAAAGAGACGCAACCCAATATATATATATTTTAAAACACCTCCTCATCCGTTAATTTATCAGGAATCAAGCAGTATCTGTTAGCTATGGGGGAACGGACACAACCCTGCGTTTTCTGGATCCTATGGCCGTATGTGCCATGTCATGGTCATAAACTGAGTTATATTCCGAGCTGCTGTCGGTCGCTTGTTGCTTGTTGCCTATCTATTGTTCGATACCGAAACTTTGGGCACAGGCGCTGGCTATACCGTTAGACTAGTACGTCATGTAACTAACCTTACACTATGATAAAGCTGCAGGTTGAGATTTGATCGGCTACTAAGGTGATAAAGATTGGTAGTGTTGCAACGGCGTCCGCATTTAGCTCGGAGACAAAACACTTCTACTGAACAAGTCCTCAGATTGGCTCTTTCTAGTGAGTCGTGGTTTAGTGGAGTGCAGCGGAGTTACAAGCTGTAATATGTTTCAAGTGTGTACTTAGCAATGCTGAGACGTGGTGTCGATCGGCTCCTATATAAAACCCTAGAGGAAAGGGAACGAATGGCATTCGTTCTTACGCGTAAGATGGTTCTCGGAACACTAATATTTCTTTGCGTCCGGCTTGACACACTCTCATCTGCACTGGGATTGAGATTAGGAGAGTATGGCAATTAATCCGAATCCTAAGTACGTTCTTGGAATCGGCCCTTGTATCAGCTATCAGCTGTTGTGCTCCATCTTGCATCAGGATAAGACCACGGCCTTGGGCGCGCAGCTCCCTGGGCCAGAGTTGGTAACGAACTAGCCCTGTGGGGAAAGTAGCTAGCTTGTTGTTTAAAGTTACCTAATGCAAATGAACTGGTGCAAAGTTGGGGGCAGCTTAGACCCGCCTCAGGCTACCTGCCCCTCGGACCAAAAGTACCGTAAGTCAGGTACTCCATGTATTGGCATGCTTCTATTAATCGTACAAGTGATTTTCTGAAACAAAGCATAGAACCGTGATATGGGACAGAACACAGGTACTCCATACCCAATAAGCGTAACCGGACGACTGGCTCACTACCAGGTAGGTGGGTACGAGATATAGGTGCGTCAAGTTTGTATAGGCCTTCTTACCGAATTGGGCAATCCTCTTTTCTTACCGACATATACGCATACGGTGCAATTGGTTATATTTGTTTGTTCCTTTCATCCCATAGTCCACTGCAAACATACCTACCCAGCTAGTTACCTAGCTGTAGGGCTACCTATCATCCCGGATGGTTACTTTGAAGCTCGAAACTTGATACCTACATATCATCTGGTCTAGGTTGTATTCGGAACTGTCAGCCCGTTACCATAAGAAACAGCCGACGATGTACCTCACTGGTACATGACTCGGGAGATGTGAATCTAGAACATTACTCACATAGGTAATTGAGATTAGGTAGAACTACGATGGTCGTTGTGTCTCCTACTTACCTACATGATACATGGCTGTTTGCTATAGATACCAACTTTTATTTACCAGTTCATGTAACTGCCTACGTCATTACCAATATTTACATCGAGGTACAACAAACTAGGTACCTACCTTATGTAGGTAAGTTTAGGTAGGTAGGTATTTCGCATCCTGCTTCGATTTAAATTTATCGGTGATGATACTAAACTATATATGTAGTGTATCTACACCATAAGTGCTGCATGCAAGCAAGTCCCTTAACACGAGAAAGTGTTTAGCCCCCAATCACCAGCTCGCCTAACCTACCCTACCTACATCATGTACCCTGCCTACCTCCGACCCTCTTACCACCTCTAGCGAACACACACACGCCTTACATACCTAGGTAGGTTATGTATGTTAGGGATCCCATGCATGTAGTCACAGTACTAGGTAGCTCTTGCACTACGCCGCACATCTACGCCGCAGGGGGCCATCTAATGTTGCCCCTCTCTCACGGAAGTGGCAGGCCGTGGAACACCAACCAACCTGCTCAAACTTCGCGTAGCCCAGGTAGAGCCTGAGATGACTTATTCCCTCTGATCCTACCTACACAGTACTTACCTTACTCTGACTGATCTTGTCCGGCACCCTCTTTTCCTCTACTCCCCTCCGCCTCCGCCTCCGCCTCCCCCTCGCCCAGGTTATCTATCTACCTGAGTCGGTAAGCTAGGTGGTTGGTTGTGCGTTGCTTTTCCAACGTACTTTCACTGCATTCATGTCAATCTTCCCATCTGCTGATTGGCAAACCCACCGGTAAACCATCGGGTGCCTCGTCTCTCGCTCTCTCTTTCTGCCATTGCATCTAGCTGTGCTATTCTGCAAATAGCTCAGCCACTATCCATACTTATCCGTCCATCTACCTGGCAAGCGCTAAAACCATTCCACGCGTCCACGCACGGTTACGTAATCCAAGCCACCCTGACGAGTTACCAAAGCCTACCTAAGTCAGACGAAAGAGAATCAAAAGATGCAGTCAATGCAGAGACAATTCGGTCGCATGCTCCATAAGAGCCCGGGCGACAATGCGAAAGTGGCAGTCCTACTCAGCGACGTGAGTTGTAGTCCTCTTTAGGCAACCTCTGATTACTTCTAGAGAGTGGGGTTTCGGAGCCAGCATCAATGTCTTAGACTTAGATCTTAGACTATGTGGTGGGCGGCAGCCGCTTACAAGTCATCTGTAGACCTTACTCGTCGTCGCAATTCATTTACTGACTCTGAATATTCTAGTATGAGGATGTCGATAGAGTCCTTGCTAAGGTACGTACCTTTTTTTCTCTGGTTCCCCCTCTAGCCTTGCAAAGCCCGCTCCTAGATGCCTTCACACTAAATTGATGTCATGGCACGACTGACGGACTCGACTCTGTAGATCATCGACGCGGCAAAATCATGGCGTGAATCATGGATCAATATCTCTTCGACACAATTAGGTGTCGCTACTGAATATGACGGACTATGGGATCCTATCGTCGGTGCCTCTGAGGGCTTAGGGAAACCAGCAGCTCCCACACCGGAGCTTCAGCTAGAGCAAGCCTTGCGCTTAAAGGAGGTATATACTGAACTCAAGGTGGAGCTTCTAGAAGAATTAGAGCTCATAGAGGCGAGGGTTGTCAAGCCTGCTAGTCGTGCTCGGGAGTACATTGACCCAATGCGGAAAACAATCAAGAAAAGAGAGAATAAGAGACTAGATTACGAGAAAATTCAGGATAAAACTACCAAGCTTCAAAGGAAGCCAGGTAAATCGCCTAAAGAGGAGGCATCTCTCGCCAAGCTAGAAGCTGAATTGACACGGGTCGCCGAGGACTTCCATGCCGCGGACGCACACCTAAGGGAAACCCTACCGCCTATTGTGACGGCGGCTTTCAATATCATACCACTCCTCATCGACTCCGTGGTGGGCCTCCAAAACCGGTTCCTCGGCCTATATTACACGACTTTGCACAATTACTGTGAGAAGCATGGGTTCCCTTCTCCACCACCTCCCATGGAGGAGGTCATCGCTGTGTGGTCGGCCGGGTACGAACCCGCCAAGCGGGAATTTGAGTCCATTAGCTGCATCGCTACTGGCAAAGCTGTACGACTACCTATGAAGCTTCCCGATGATCCGAGCTTACAGGACCGTGGCCGAACGGGTTCTCCATTAACCCCTTCTCCTATGGTAAACGGTCCTCGGCGCTCATCGTCGGGATTGATATCAGGCAATGGGAGTATAGGGCCACGACAAAATCGCATTCCATCGGCTACCACATTGTCATCTCATCCAAGCCCTGTAATTGCGTCCCGGCCGTCCTTTGTGAACAATCTAACGCCTACCGATTTTACGACGGCATCCAGATTAGGACAACAGAATACACCGACCTTCTCGCCAAACTCGCTACGACCGCAATCTGACTACTTCAATAACCGTCCTCCATCAACTGCATCTACAGTAGCGTCAACCACTTCCGTTAACACGACGGCCAGCGGGTCCTCTTTCATCACAGCAAAGAAGAAGGCTCCTCCTCCGCCACCGCCTAAACGGGTTATGTCAAAGCAACTTGAAGAATTCGTAGTGGCGCAGTATGCATTTAGTGGTCAGGGAGCCGGTGACCTCTCGTTCCGCGAAGGCGACAGGATCAAGATTGTCAAGAAGACCAACACTCTGGACGACTGGTGGGTAGGAGAGATAGGAGGCGTCAAGGGGAGTTTCCCCGCAAATTATTGCAAAGCGGGATGAGGGACGTCGCTTTTGTGGAGTGTTGGTAGGGTCAAATTTGGAAAAGGAGAGAAAAAAAAAGTATCCTTACAGCAAAGCGGCCGGTTTCTAACGTGTTGCTGATTATAGCAAAGACTTGCTGGTTGGGCGGCCGGATTCAATATGCTTGTATCTTGTTAAGCGTATATAAGCGATCATTCCTTTAGCCGTTTGGGATGATATTATATCATTAATTGGGAGAAGATGAAGGTATAAATACTTTATGACTAGCTTTCTGCATATATCCTCAACCTAGGTACCTAATGGTTTTTATGTAGCCTTACAGGGCTGACGACGTTCTAGAAGGGGCATTGCTGTGCTATACCTCGCTATAGACTTATGATAAGTAGGTACCTACATAGGCAGGTGTCGTCGTCAATACATAATACGCATATATATATGTCTCTATCAAGGAGTTCACGGTCACTTATTACATCACATTAGATAGCCAAAAATGGCTCAAAATGAGTAAGGTTCAAAGGTTCAACCTCTCAGACCGTGAACATAGTCTACAAATCTCATTCTTTGTTACATCTCTCTCTGTCTCTGGCAGTCTCTCTTTCTGAGATGTGCGCGCGCCCGCTTCAATTACGATAGCAAAGAGTAACCAAGCCTTTCTCTTTTTCTTTTTTTCCTTTTTTTTTCTTTTTTCTTTTTTACCTCAATTAAGCCTTACTACCCATGCCACGGTCACACAGCACCAGAAGGAGGAGAGAAGACGGGTTCTGAATACGTAGTGTCATGTCTCAGTCCGCAATGTCCGCTTCCCTAGCCTAGCCTGGCTTGACCATTGAATAGGGTCTTGCGTAGCCATTACAGGATAAATGAATAGAAATCTATTGGTAGAGCAAAAAGAATGAAGCAAAAATAAATCTTGTTTATGTGCAAGGTTGGCACTCGACGTAGCCGTGTCGCAGCCGAGTTGGGCTTTGATACCTGTCGCTTATCGCCGAAGTGCTGAATGATGTATTTCGTAGATACTGGGTGCCCTCAAAATAGTTTCATTTTGCTGTTGTTTTTCATGTCCGTCCGAATGCATGCAATGGGGTATCATCAAAGAGATCAAGAGAAATGGAAACCCGGTGTGCTCGTGCTCGTGCTCGTGCTCGTGCTCGTGTGCTCGATATAAATGTAGTTCCCAAAAACATCGACAGTCGTTGAATCGTCGATACTATCTGGGGCAAGTTTCCATTTGCGTGTGGGATCTGGCTTCTATAGCCTGATTGCGGCTACCGAGAGTGCTTTACTCACAACACATATGGGCTCTCATCGGAACACCCTCGGTAATAGCCCTAAGTGTCCGAAGGTTCTCTGTAGCTCATAACGTGCTAGGCCCCAATTCTACCACAGGTGAGGTACCGCCGTCTTGTTGTATCGGTATCCGCTCCTCTTCGCTTCTATTCGGAGGGGCAGGGGCAGGCTCAGCTTGAAGGGCTCCGGCTACCCCATGTACTTCGAGATACCCGCCGGCAGAACCTTCCAACTCCATAGGTGTGACGGGACCTGGACTTCCTAACGGGGCTAATCGTGGTTTGCCTGGCCCGATCATACCGGTGAAACCTAATGATCGAATAGGTCCCAGAGCCGCCTCGGTGGCGGTACCACGGTTGAGGGCTATTGTCGCTTGCGCAATCATGTCGCGCTGGTACTGCTGCAATCGGCGTTTTGCTTCGGATTCGTTTCGTAAGTGTCCCACAGAGGAAGGTTGATTGATAAGTGGCACCTGGGTGTCTGATTTGCTGGAGATGGACGTTGTTGGATCGGAGGTTTTAGGTCGGTGGTGCTTGCCCTTCTTTTCGTCTTTTCTCCTCTCATAATTGGAAGGGTAATATTTGCCCATTGGCAACGGACTACTCCGGTCTCCGAGAGGCATATAGGAAGCAACAGGAGTTGTTGACGAGGAAGCTGAATCGGGCCGTCTGAGACTGTTCATATTCAACTGCGGCATCTCCATAGCTCGATCGGTTTTAGCAGGAGGGACGTTCGTCGTGGCCGGGCCAACTTCAACTTTTCCGACAGCACGGTTCGAGGGCTGTATACCAGAAGTAGGGCTGTCCTTGGATGTGCGTTGTATTGATTTCATGCGAGCCTTAGTCGCATCGAGCTGGAACGGATGAGGGCGATAAACACGGGCTTGCTCCTCATGCAAGGGAAAATAGCCCCTAAAAACAGTTACTATACAAATATCGTGGCAATCAAGTTTTTGTTGATAATAATATTACCCTGGTAGGTCTCCGCGGGCGGAAAGAGGTGCGGGTGGAGTATACACAGGTGCACTGCTAACTTTCTTAGGCGCGGGTAGCTCAATGGCAATCGGTTGGCTTCGTGGAGGAGTTGATCTTGAAGGGCCCGAAGCTGAAGCTGAAGCTTCGTCGGTATTGGTAGAACGTGGAGACGAACGAGTACCTGATTCAGTTGACAAATCGATTAGCACGTTGTTACTTATGACGCAAGGGACAAGCTTCAAAAGAGGCTACCGGAGAATTTAAGACGGGACGCCAGCCCGGATTGGACGTAGCTTAGCAGCTTATTCTTATTATTAGAAGGGGAGGGGGGAGGGGAAAGAGGGTTGGTTTGACTGGGCACTGAGTGACAGCGTTAGTGCGTGGTGAACCCGCTATAACCGAATAGTAGACCACTATTTTCGCAGCCAACTATTAGGTACTTTGTAGCAGCGTTGGTTCACGCAGCCATATCGTACACTCTCAACCGCCATGGGTGATCCAGTAGTGCAATAGAAGCAATGCAAACCAGGGAACCAACTTTCACGCCACGCACCACCCCAGCTAGTAACTGTAATGATGTGCTCATTTGCATGGGCCCCCCAAACCAGCGTAGTACACAACTTTCTCAACCTCGAACATGACGGGCGCAACTGGCGTCGTAGTGTCCTGAAAACAACAAGAAACATCGACGAGGTAAAAAGCGACGAGTACAGGGGGGAAGGGGCTAACAGCTGAGGAGACAACAAGAAGACTACCTACTGCTGCTTCTCAAGTAGCCATGTGGAGATCGCGGTGATTGTGGGTTGTCGGTGGCGAGGCCTGGAGAGGGTCTTGCCGAAAGCACGACATCTTCAGACCATAAGTCTGGAGAAGGGAGCGGCGACAGGTCGGGCGAGTTCGACATGTTGGATAAGCTTCTATTGGGCCCTGCTGGCCGTCTCGTCACCGAAGAAAAATAGGAGGGCTTGAACGACCGACCTAGACTTGCCATCATTATTTACTATGCTGACTGCTAGGTAGGTATATTCTAAGCCTCCACTGTGTGCGGTCGGAAGCAACAGGCTCAACGGCAGAACAGGCCAGGAAAAGGAAACTGTGACACGAATATGCTTGTGGTTGAAAGTGGGATGTAGCGTTGGTATTATTCAGATACACAGCCTTCTCGAAATGTGACCCCGACGGTTCCAAGGCTGCGGCTCTCGGGCTCGCTTATTAGACTAGGCGTCAGAGTCTAAAGTTGTTTGCACGCCGCCTGGCTCCTGGTCTAGGGCTGGGTCAGCAGTTAGACCGCCTTCTCGACTGGGACTTATCTAGAGAGAGGATGATGTTCGTGCTTGTTCCCGTGTTTCCGGGGGGAAGACAAGCGCAATAAGGGAAGCGTATAGGGAAGAGTCCCACATATATAAGTAATCTTCCCACGAGACGGGCACCTGTCGGCTCAAAATGTGTCAAGGAGAAAGTGTGGATATATAATGTCTTACCTCTATCCTGCGCATTC
Organism: Xylaria sp. Z21; assembly: GCA_037356095.1. NCBI lineage: Eukaryota > Fungi > Ascomycota > Sordariomycetes > Xylariales > Xylariaceae > Xylaria > Xylaria sp. Z21. The sequence goes on along the minus strand of JBAWJX010000047.1, from coordinate 125,699 downwards.
ACAGCACGTGCTGTAACTATCTCTAGTGTAATTATTGTTTGTCGGATGTGATGGTTGTGAAATTGTCTTCTCGACTGACACAATGCGACGATCGGAGCAAGTGGTGGCAGATTCCTGGCCAATGATTCAACAGAGCCGTCACCAACTTATTGACTGAGCCGCCGACGACTATCGTATCCGCCACCAACCCGAGGCAATTTGCACCAGTTGCACTTTGTGCTTGAGAGGGGCAGACAAGACCTACCTACAGCAGAGTGCAGTCGTCGCAAAGGACTGGGGCTTCTCGTCACGCCGCAGCTCCACCTGGCGCTTCCACTTCTTTTGCTGCCCAGGCCCTTTTTATATATCTGGGTCTGATCTGGGGCCATGCGCTACTCGCAAGTGGCGCGGAGGTAGAAGGCAGAAGTAGAAGCTGTCAAGTTGTCCAAGTTTCCTCGAGTGAATGGAGGGCCACGAGGTTATTTTGATCATGAATGGGGCGGTGGTTTCGATTGATCGGGGGTGCGTGGGTGCTTGCGTGCGTGTGTCTTGTGGTGTTATGTTGTAGTTGTAGTAGTTGGTAGTGGTGGTGGTACGCAGCGTTGGTGGGTGGTAAGGTAGCAAGTAGATAGGCAGATAGGAAGACAACTCATGTGTTGAAACTAGATCGAAAGCGATAAGCCTTACTAATTAATAAATAACTGCTTTCGAATAAAGGTCTTGGACCGGGAAGGAACTACACTGCTAGCTAATTACGCATATCCGCTCGCTTCATGGGATGGATGGAGCTTCCTTTGACTGTTTAGCACTACTAATAAAGGTAGTATTGTTTAGGACGATTTGCTGTGACCGCATGTGTCACTCAACCTTTAGGTATAATATACTACCTAAAATACTCCCGGATAATGCTCCACAACTTGAATTCCCTATCTACATCCTCCCAACCTATATACAAGATCATGAACAGCGTTTAACCAAGTTCCTGGACCGGCTTGGCGCTCGCTGCCATGATCTTTTTTCCTCTTCCCTTTTTATTCTTCTCGATTTCAATAAGCAGTACCGAATAGTTATTCAACAGCGAGAATGCCGCCAGAGAGGTAAACCTGTAAATTTTTATTAAACTGTGGCGTGGTTGCGTGGAACCGTCGCTCAGTGATCATCCTCAAGCTTGCCTACCCTGGTATCTAGCATACACAATGCTAGGCCTCCCAATCCAACCCTCCAGCCGTTAAAATACATGCTATGGGTATCGGGGTGAGCATTGAGGCTTCTACTGCAAGTGCATTTGCAGAACGGTCCGGCCTAATGATTCAGTGCTGAACTTGTCAGATGCGATCTTACTCAGTCGTCACTTAATATGTGAACGTGATACTCAGCCTGCTGGGAAAGCTGAAGTCCGTACCAAACCTTCTCTTCAACCTGCGGCCTAGCATCTACTATGTACGATTTCTCACACCGAGAATAGCTCTTCTTGTCTTTATTCGCGCTAAATGCGGTTTGCCGCTTAATAGTAGACAATGGCGAATATTTAAAAACAGTAATGGTCGATGCATATCGCCGGGAGATCAACATTCGTGTAGGACTACTGTACAGCACCCTTCAGAAATACAGGATACTGATTCAACAGGATTCTTTTTATCCATACAGTACCTATCCACTGTACCTTCGGGTCTACGACTTCTACTGCGATGTGCGATGCAGTATCAAGTACCACTGCGACTGTGACCACGATGCGTGCTAGGAAGTCCCGGCTTCTCTGCGGGCTGCACCAAGACGCCACAACGTGCTCGACAACATCTCGTCAGAGCTATGTCATCTCATCTACCCCTTGCCACTATCGCGTGAATCTGCGACAGCCACCATTGCGCTGTCTGGTGTAGGAAGAACGGTCGACAATGTGTCCAGATGGCTCGCCAAGTTACTGCCGATCCGCGCGATCAGCGCTGTATCCTACCCTGGTGTGGGAAGTACCGCTGCACCTCAAGATAAACGAAATAGGTAGGCCGACCTGTCCGGCACCATTCGACAGCTGGAATGGACTATTCCCGAAGGTTTCCGAGCTCCACACTTAATGCCCTAGAATTACTTAGGTACTCTGTAGTATGATGATGTCTTGTAGATGGTATGTGATAGATAATAAAAAAAGGGGACCGGAGGTCTCAGGGTCCCTCCATCTTCAGTAGCTATCTCAGGGTCGGTCGGAGTTAATTGGCTGGGGGTATCAGCCTTCAGCCCCGATAAGCAAATGGCGTGCTGAAACACACGTAAGTCGAGGAAGCAGTTCGTAGGGTGCCGGCCTTTTCTCGTTGGACGAGTTCGCATTTGCTGCGGCTTCAAATGTCGGTCGCTGCTACCTCACTGCCGATGTAAGGTCGTCCGTTGTAGATACGGGTATAGAGATGATGTTGGAAACGTAAGCCACTAAACCTACTGGGATGCGCCAGGCTGGATAGCCTCAACAAGTACACGCGTGTTCGGAGGAATCCTCAATGGCTACTGGATGCAAGGACTGGGTTCCTCTCCACACAGCTGCAGCCACCTTGCTTCCTCTTACCGTGCCGCGCAAAGGAGGATGAGGAGGCCGCCGCTGTTCTTGGCCGGCATACCGTTTACCTAGTATACTCTGTGCTGTCGTTGTCGTGTAGATATCTGACTAGAGCCGCGGGGGAGGGGTTAGCATCTACCTAAATACCCACTGCTTGTTAGCTGCGGGTAGCCAAATAAAACCTGCCTACTTGTAATTAATTACCCAAGTACTAGTTTCGCGCCGGTTGTTAAGTGAGAGACATGAAACAACGGGCTGTCTTTGTTTGGTTAGTTATCCTGCTGTACTGTCTCATGAAAACGAGTTAGAGGCAGCCCAGCCGAGCAGATCGATATGAACGCTGCCAGCCTGTTCCAGAAAAAAGTCCCACACCATGGTTAGCATACATATATGTAGGCACCGGAGATAGGTACCACGAGCTCTTAGTAGAGACAAGGCATTGATGATCAACAACGAGCGCCGAGTTAAGGGGCTCCACTGCCTAGAATAAAGGTTGTTGGGATGCACGCAACCCCGATTGCATATCCGAATCCAACCAAGTCGCCAGCAATTGGGTGCAGATTTGTTGACGCGAGATGCTCGGCTATGACGGCTTATCTATCGGGGGGTGGAAGTGTTGGTATTTGGTAAGGTTGGATAGAAGCCTACCTTACCTCTCATGTATGCTGTACAGAGGCCACTAAATTAGGTAGGTAGACCGTCGGTGGGAGGTAGGGATTGTGAGCAAGGATGTTGTATCGATTCTTGCAGGAGACCGCTTGGACCCTTCGTCATGAAGACCCAGCAAAGAAAATGACGTAGTGGCGGAGACGTAGGGACGATCGCCGTGTAAGCTGATTGGCGTGGGCCAATGAACCTATGCGCCGCCGATGCATAACCCGCTTGGGTCGAAAATTTGGTGAATTTGTGCCTTGTCGACAAAATAGAATCAATAATGGTTTTATTTGATGAACAAGTGCATAGTTATTGGCTCTCGACGGCCTCCTGTTAGAACTAGTGTTGCCTGGAAGGGTACGGGTAGTAAGTAATGTGTTAGGCTGGGAGCATGAACCTTGCGCGAGTGTGTGACGACCCACTATCGATTTATCTCGCCGAGCACATCTACACTATCACCATAACTTGTTATTCGTCAGATTCCGGCCCGTATGGGAATTCAGAGCCCTGCCCGGAGGCGCAGGATATGGAATGCTAACCAATTAAGCCATGAAGTCTTCAAAGAGGATAGATAGATGTCTTGGAGAAATATTGATTACGATTAACTATGGTATACCCGAATTAGACCCGCGCGTTGTATTGTATTCCCGCTCCTATTAGTGGTATCAATCTACCCCTTCTGATTTGAACGCCTCGCAATTCTCGAAACCAAGTTTTTGCTCCTAGCTCGCCGTCAAAAGGGAACACCTTTGTAATGTGCCGCATCTTCCCAATGACCGATACTCCAAGTCCTCTCCCCAGAACATCCATCAACTAATCCCGGTCGTAGAAACAGAAAAGTAGACGCATTATACTTTAGCTCTGCCAGTGAAACGGGTACGGGTGTCACGATGAAGCCACCAATCGGCAGCCGCAGCGCCGGTACCAATCAGCCATAGAAGTGCGTTCGCCAGGTCGACCCAGACCGCGTTCTTCATGCGTTGGATATCGCCGTTACCCATGGGGTCCTTGTTGATGTATAGGCTTCCAAACAAGCCGAAGAGGGCAATCCAAAGTACGAAGACGACAAAGCTCCATACTGGCACGACGGCTAGTCGGAGGATGAAGGGGATGAGGTAGAGAATGGCGGTCACGGCCGAGATACTAGCAACAACAATCGCGTAGACCTTGTAAGGCACAGGAATGGTCAGTAAATAAGCATATGGGTATATTGTGGCTGAAAGTTCGCGATCCACATACCCATTTTCCGTCTGTATAATTTCCCCTCTTCTGCGCGCGGTCGAGGTCGGTGGCGTACAGCCCGATGACCGTGACAGCGAGAACAAATTGGAAAATGTGCAATATGGCAAAGAGCACGTAGCTCGTTGTCTTAGCGATGAGGCCCATCTTGAACTCGGTATTCAAGATAGTCGAGCGCGGGGTAGTATTCTATTACGTATATACAAGGGGTCGGATCCAAGTAGCAGGGATGCGAATCTGTTATGTGTGATGTGTGGGAACGCGATGGAGTAGGTAAAGCAAGAAGGGGAAAACTGAATGTTTTAAAGAGAATACAGATGTGCTAGTGATAGGTGAAAAGAGATAGCATGCCCTGATTTTAATTTTACCGCTGCTCCGTCGGCATTTCCCCAAAGCAATATTAGGTTCAAGGCGATGGACGCCGATGAAATACCTAAGTGACGCCAAGAAGCGGGTGGAAAGTCGCGATAGCTCCCTCCCTGCTGCAATTGGAAAAGCGCAATCGATAAAGCATGACGTAGTTGAACTAAACTTTACCACAGACTTGCCAGCTTCGGGCGTCGCTAGCTCCACTAGCTGGGTGGGCGGGGCCTTAGGTAATAATAGGCTTAGCTGAGCACACTATATGCAGTTTTAGCGCCTCTTAACAGCCCCCTGTTATCTGCTTAGATGTAGGAGGTTAGGTGAGTAAGTAAATAAACTACACATGTACGAAAAGTGCACTGCGCACACCACAGCTCAGGACTTCGAGGACAGCGCGTAGCCTTATGCGCCCGACATAACCCAACACGTAGCTTTGGCGTCCCATTCTGGACCTAATTCCACATGTTTTCTTCATTTTCGATATGCTGCCTACCGCCGTATGGAGCCATGTGACGCCCGGCCATTGGAGAGACGCACCGCTCGCGATAACTGGGTGCGGGGATATCGCGTGATCTTGAAGTGCAAAACCACAAGAGTATGATAAAGCAAGCACCGGCCCCCAAGAGTCCTTGGCCCTTTTGTAGTCCTCCAGTCGATACTTCCGTTTTCCTTTGCTCCCGGTGTCGTCCCGTCGCACACATCGTAGTCACTGAGTCATTGGGTGTTCCGCCGATACCATCCAGCTCGGTATCGCCTTCGCCGAGCCGGGGTGTTTCCTATCCGGGATTGTATTGGTGTAGGTGGCCTCCGTCGCGACGCATCGTGTAACTGGCCTGTGTATGGCGGTGCGACTGAGCCAGCTGCGATCAAACTCTCGCTGCGGATCAGGAGGTTGTATTAACGTCCCTAATTCGGTGGTCCTCTCTTTGGGGGGGAAGCGGCGCAAGCTCAAAGGACTCGAGTTTCGGGATTCAACAGTGCCGTTCAGCTAAATTCTGGTCACCGCTAGCCTCGCTAGAGGACCTGTCAGCTATTCCGGGCAACAAGGACTCTCAGAAGGACTTCGTGGGATCTTGGAATTCTGCAACTTACTTCCGTATGACCCGAGAATGTTGAAGGATGACGAGGAATGATGCGGCCATTGGGAGGACTATGATTCGTCTGACTCAGTGGATTGGGTTTGGCATTTATACATAAGGATGGCTGTCTTCGTCTCCCGTTATCTGAAGGGTTCAGTTCTCGACTGTTAAATCTCAACACGATTTTCGACAGCATAACTCCGCTGTGCTGTAATAGACTTTGTCTTCAACTTAGCCTCGCAAACATACCTGGTCATCTGGGACATCATTGGTAAATATGCTGTGAAAGACAGAGAAAACTCTCTAAGGAGAGAATCCTTTTCTTGTCTCAGTGTCTTTGGGGACATACGATTTTGCGTCGACTCATCATCTGCGAAGATACTTATTATTGAGCTTCATCAAGGTCCAAGATGGGGCTATATCTTTTCCGGCTCTGAGATATTTCGTAGGAAACATGGATGGGCGACTTCAGAAAGAGGGAGGAAAGGGAGGGAGCAGGAAGCTGGGTTTGCGAGTCCTACAGTTGCCAAAAAGGGGGCCTTTGCGAAGTGACCCACGCTTTTTGCCACGAGCCTTGCAGAAGGCACACAACAAGACCAATACTGTACAAGATGGCGTCTGACTATATCGATTATGACCCAGGAGTCTGACCAGCTCGCCGGGTGGCTCCTGGGTGAGCTTGATGGCTGAGCACAGAGTACCTTACCTAGTCTATCGAAAGCCGAAGCATCATACACCAGGCAGCAATTTAGTACCTAGGCAGACATTTCCGCTTTCGAAGAAAGGCGGTGCGAGTGTCGAGATATACCGACTTCGGACGACATTTCGAGATACCCTTTTCGTCTATCCTCCCAAGACTCTGGGTCGCTTAGCCATGTGTTGACACATGCAGGATCTATACACCGCTGTCCACTATTTGCGGAATATTGATCTGACACGAGGGATTTACAGCATTTCGATCGATGATCTTCCTAACCCCTTGATGTGTTTACACAGAGTTGATGATCACTAGGCGTGGATCTATTCTATCTGTCTGGCAGCGCCTCAGAATGGTCATGAGGTACCCACAGCTTTACACCGAATCTTACTCAAGCAGTGTTTCTCGGCGAAACGTTCAGGAAGCGCAATCATACCCGCGATTAGTACTGCCCTATCTGCCCGACGGGAGTAAGCAAGAGGATTTCGCTTGTTACACTGTTGATGGCCGCCACCAGTTCCTGGTACCTCCTTAGACGGCTCGATGGTAGATTCGGTGGACTTTTCACTGTGTTACTCTGAGTTCTCCTAGGATGACTGGTGGATCTAAGTCAGGTCGTCTCAGACGATTGGGAGACCACGCCGTCAGAAGAGCTGAGCCATAGGCTGAATAATGATCAGGATAGGAGTACTGGAAGGACTTGGAAAGGGAGGAACATGACTTCGATCGGGCGTTTATTTAAAGGATCTCGGGACCCTGCAATTTGATGCCTTCGATGCCTTCGATCCTCACCATCACAATCTCGTGAACAAGTCATTCCGGCAAATTGCACACAGACAAATCACACCTTCACATTCACAAATACATATATCCCTAAATTTTCTCATCAAGATGGCCCACGGTAGCAGTCACACCGGCCACAGCAGCCGACGTCACCAGAACCAGAGCTCTTCAAGCCCTGACTACTCTAGCTCTTCCGGATATTCCTCTCGAGCGGCGTATGGAGGATGCACTGTCGAAGGAGGACATCAGGGTGACCCGAGCAAATGGCGCTGGAATTGTGTTCGTGTCTATTGTCCTGATCTCTCACCCTTGACTGACAAGCCGATAGTGCAACTGTAATTTTGCGAACCTATCGTACAACTACAATTCAGCTTGCCCGAGCTGTGGACATACCAGAGACTCGAACTGCCCCCTCTGGGGTTTGCCATAAGACCCAAGCAAACATAAAAAGTCGAACAACCCCATTGGCTAGCCATAACGAGTTCCGCCCAGAGAGGATCCGGAGTGGCAAATCGTGTGTGGATGACGAGGGCGTAAGACGGGAGAGAGAGAGAGTAGTAACGGGCTGTTTTCGTTGAGTGTAACAGGCGAATGAGATGGGGCTACTCGCTTGATGTAGACGTGTGGAAAGATATACTAGATGGGCTCAGGCCTTGGTAGATGGCGCTTGGGATACTTCATTCTTTAAAACATTTCCTTGTTTCCTATGTCCTGTATCGATAGAAGAGGCTCAAACATCTAGAACGCCATGGAATGAATAGTATTTCCTTTGATCCCCCTACTTGCAGGGTACCTTGAGTGTTGGCATGCACTAACGCCCTAGTTTATCAACCTTGGAAACGGCCGAAGCATGGACTGGGGCACCTTGCAGGATGCAAGACCTGAAACATTTGGGTGGTAATACGGCTCCAAGGCTAGAGGGTGCTACTCTCCCCTCCCGGCCTTGTTTCTGATATAGGAAAACGCCACCTTCAACGGCGGGTAACGCGGAGGAGGCGAGCCATAGTTGGGAGGAATCCTTGAGGGGTTTTCATCTTTACGTTCATGGCTGTGACTCGGACTCACAGCGTATCAACGGATGACTATTGCTGATATTTCCTAGGTGCCTAAGGTGGTTGTCACAGACACTCCACAGAACGAAGCCTAGCATGGCTGAGCGAGAGCAATCCACACTCATGAAATTGCCTTGGTACGCCGCGATCGCCTATCCCACACCAACGGCGAATACAGCCGGCACAGAGACGGGGCCCACGGAGAAAGTGATAAGACATCACAAGCGTCTTGACTATCTTGGATAGACAAGTTCACTACTGGGCGAAGCAGAGACTGAGCAAGGGTACGCCAAGGCTCTCAAACTCACCGAATCTTTTCCTCATACGCCTCCTCATGACTCTCTCTCGATTTGCCTGTTGATCCGCCTAGGCCCGTCTGTCGGGCAGCGCCATGCCTTCGTACCGCACTCCAGAAAGTTTTGGGGTTGTGGCTAAGACGGACCTGACGCGGGACACTCATGTCAGACTGCGTGACTCCAACGAGTCTCAGTCACAGGCGTTTTGATAGGCATAAGACGAGGTGCAATGAGGGGACAACAGGTTGGGGCTAAAGGAGAGTGAGGCGACGGATATGTGGCTAAGCGCATACTGAGAAGACAGTAGTAAAAGCTTAGACGGGTAATATCCAATCGAAAAGGGGCATATTATCTCTCCTTCCCACCTCCGTTGTTGCCTTAGAATACTAAAGTTTCACGACCCGTACTCGCCGTAGCCTTATTCAGGCATCTGTATCTAACCTGTTTAGTTTTACATAAGCTAGGAAGTTAGCGGCGGCTAAGAGACGTGGAGCCCTTGACAGGGTGAAACCCATCGAGAAGGAGAAAAAAGAATGAAAAGAGCTAGGAGAGACGAAGCGCGGTGCTTCGGTCTCGTATGACTATTCCGTCTCACAGCACGCAAGTTAACCATACTTGCGGGACCGTTAGACATGTGGAAGAGAATACAGATCGCGGGCCATGGTCGAGCATTGAGCATTGACGAATCGAAAGATGATTCACGCTAGAACAAGGCAACAAGGCTACCGCGCTTGGCCACGCTCATGCAGCCGGATGTAATCCACTATATATATTACTATTAGTACAGAATATAAAGCATGTACCGAACACAACTGACGCACATCATGTATGCTGGCAGCCAAGCCGCAAACCCGTGATACTCGACGTATGCAGATAGCTAAAGTGATCGCCTATCGCTTGAGCTAAGGCTCATGTCGGACACAATCGCAATATTGGTAGCACTTGTATTACGGCAAATTAGGATCGCTAACGTGGCCATACGTTGTTGTTCATTCATGGTGTAGTGAAGAGAGGGGCGGCCAGTCTGAAGGCGGCAAAACTTCGGTCAATCGCGCCTACGTCGACTACACGACATCTGTCGCCTACTTAGTAGGTACTAGGTAGGCTGGGTAGGTATACTGTACCTACCAGATGCTGACCGAAAAGAACAGTTCAGCTGGAACCATGCACCTATGACAAGTGATTCTCCACTCGTGGAGGCCGGCTAGTAGTAGGCATGTGCTTGCCCCCGCAGTCTCTTTCTTGATGCGTGCGTGCATGATGCGTCAGCGCCGAGCATGTTTGTTTTCTCATTGACAACTGTTTCCTGTCTCCGCTCGAGATGCCATTGGATCGAAAATATCATAGCTAAGTTCACAGAGCCTCAAGTTTCTCCGGTGTGCCCGAAATACCGAAGGCACTGTGACATTGGCCTGCGCGAAGACAAGTCGGGTAGCAACACAGAATGGTTGCTTGGGGCCGGCCAGCCGCAGCTAGGCGGTCAATCAAAACGCGGCGCCTGGCGGGAATAAGTGCCGGCGTCACAGAGGCCCAAGCTATGCTTTTGGTGGTCATATGAAATAATACTACTATCTTGATCTTGGGTTTCGAAGTGTGAGCCTGCATTAGAAAAAAAAGGAACATTAGCCAGAGTAGACAGCAGCGGCCCCCAATCTTGAGGGGGCCAAGCCAGAAACGAACAATTTGCATCACGCAACAGCGCATAGTCAGACTCTACCGCCTTTTGGATGTTTGGGATCAGCTTGTGTGCGGTCAAACTCACCTGGATATTATGCAGCTGGTGCAGCAATCGGCGTGACAAGCGGCTTAACCGACTGGCTCTCTCTTAGATACGACCTGCCAAATCTGGAGTTCCGGCCTGGGCCACGTGTATGCCGCAGAAGTAGTTATCGTCTTTTTCTTTCTTTCTGTTTTAATTGGATAAATCCTAAATGAGAGAAAAAAATTCCTAGAGTTCCATGCATACTTAAGTGAGGTTAGGTAAGGTAAGGAAGAAGAGGAAGTAAATAAAGACATGGGGGGAGCTGAACCCGGCCAATGATATTACGCAGGCGCACGGACCCCCGGTATCAATTTCCTCTTGAATAAGACAGCACTCCAACCAACCACTTACGGTAGACGTCGGGAAAAGATTCGGAGGTCAAGCAATGCGATAAGTGGCCAAGTAAACGATTAGTTCCATGTAACACCTGCAGATTTTTACATGTAATGATTAAAAAGGTGTATACCAAGCATAGTGTTTTGTTGGTTTTGTCCGTCCCGTCTGCTTGACCATCAGCAAGCGGCCTACCTATCACGGCGCGGGGAATAGGTGGTGCATACCTACCCACTTGTAACCTAGGCTGCATTTGGGCTGTAACTACCGTTCCTCGCTGACCTCCGGGGGGGAAATTACAGCGCCGAGGTCTCGGTTGCCTTCGCCGAGCTGTCCTGCTGTGCCTGCCTACACACGGCGTCAGATTGCTAGCAACGTCAAGCCACTCGACCAAAATTGCTCGCTCTCTTGGGCGCTACTGATATCCGAATTGTCTGCCTGTCACAACGCACAGAAATTGCTTCACAAGTACCTAGGTAGTCGTAGAGTTGATCTAGCAATTGTGAGTCACTCCGTTCTCCCCGCTACACACCATAGGTGCCGAGGATCCACGCTTGAGGTGGCTGCTGCTGGCTGCAGCCGCGCGACGCGGTAACTTTCACGATGAGATAAGCCCAAACTACCGTTTACGGCCGTTGAGGTACATGCCAGTAGGTAGTGGTACGCAAACAAAGCTAACCACCTCAGTAGCAAGCATGGCAGCAACGGATGGCTCTGGCCTCGCAGCGGGCGACCTGCCATCCCCTCCTTTCATCTCCGTACCCGGACTACCTAACTTTAGAGATGCTGGAGGCTACGAGGTCATATCCGATCTGCCTGGCGCCCCCTCTGCGGAAGGGAAGAGTAAGGCCAGGATGGTTAGGCGAGGTGTTCTATTTCGGTCGTCCGAGGTTGGTTATTTTAGTCCTATGTCTTGCTTTTTGGGGTACCTCGGGGGCAAGAGTTATCTAGTCGCATGTTTGCTACTGCTTTTGTCCCTTAAAGCTGGCGAGATCTTCAGTTCTGTCTCTCATTTCTCTGATTTCTCGCTGATAACCGTAAACGGCAATTGCTGACTCCCGACCTCTGAGTAGCCTTCTCGACTCACAGATGATGGGGCCGTACAGCTAAGCAAACAGCTTGGTATCAAATTAGTCTACGATCTTCGTTCTGCTGTCGAGATCGCGCGGGGCCTCGATTCCGGCCATGGATTTCCGCTTCGTGAGTGGGAGGGGTCTGAGCGCAGGTTCGTTCCTGTCTTTTTAGACCAAGATTATTCGCCGGAGGCCTTAGCTCTCCGATACAAGAACTACGCTGCAGAGAGTGACGAGGTGAGCCAATTCCATTGCTTCTGATAACGTAAGAAATACATCTGAGAGCCCTTGTGTAATGACTCCGTGTATCGTTTATCCCTCAATATATGACCGGCGTTTCGAGTCGTTGCAGTGGTGGGATTCCACTCAGCCCTGAAGATGGCAGTGGTACCGACACATGCACAAGACTTTCTACACCGTTACACTAATGCATGGTATTTTCTCGGTGCCTCCCCCGAGCATCCATTTCCCGTTGTCTGGTCAGATCTGACAGCGGGGATAAGGCAATGATGGAGCCTAAACCACCACATAGACTCCTACGGAGAAACAATCGTCCTGCCAGGTGGACTCAAGATGAAACGCGATCTAGTCTAGAACCATATGTGACCTTGGCGCAGAGGCTTTCGGGCTCTCCGATAAGTGCACATTTGGGGGTATGGGTCCCCTAAGCGCGCGATTATTTGAACGACATGATGTGGGAAGTGGGAGCTATCTGCAAGGCACAAGATTCACGGGTGCCTGGTTAGATGTTTAGTGACATCACGTCAGATATCGGGTTGCATTCACTTTTCTTTCTTTTTTCTGTCATGAAACATTCCTTGACTCCTCTCGACATACATCCCAGACGCGGCGTTATCAACGAGCTCGCCGCCAGACAAATCTACACACATACACGCGCGCCAGCCTCGCTCGCTCCCTGTCCCTCAGAGCGCCTTTTACTAATTCCACTAAGCACGCACACTAATCCAGAATCTAGGGATTCATTGAAGCATACAAGGACATACTCAACGCTGCCACGGACCCGGCCAATGAGTTCCAACCTTTCAAGACCATTCTGGGCCACTTAGCTGCAGTCCCTGATGCCTCTTCCCCGCCTGTCCCTCCTCCATGCCTTGTCCATTGCACAGCAGGCAAAGACCGCACGGGTGTCATTGTTGCATTAGCTCTAAGCCTATGCGGTGTGCCTGATGAGGCCGTCGTCCATGAGTATAAGTGAGTAGTCCATTGGTCCACTATCAGGCTACTCCATGTAGAAGTGACTCCGAACAGGCTGCCGAGGAAGTTGCTAACCCATGTGTCTTCCTGCGGATAAGCCTGACTGAAATTGGACTCCGATCGCGCCTCGAAGAGCTCGTGAAGCATGTCTCAAGCAATCCGAAGATTGGCATCGATGTCGAGGGGGCAAGGCGAATGGTTGGTGCTAGGTACGTTCTCTTTAATTTCGCATCATGGCTCCTCGGCCTTTGGGCTATCATGTATGCCACTCTTGGCGGGATTTCTTTTTTTAGTCTTTCACTCCTTCATATCCCGCGAGTCCTCAAATAGATAGAGTTCAAATAGACCTGGTCCATGGGCTTCATGGGGGCGAACCCTTGCTTGGGGTCCGCGAAGAGTGAACGAAGCTAAAAAAAATCTCAAATCTACGACAAGGTTGGCGAGCCGACCTGTAAGCCGACATGTAACTGCGCTATTCATGCTGCGCTAGTGATTGTCAAAAATAGTCGATATGACTTGGCCGCCCTCCTGCGACAGAAGATACCATCATCAACCTGGTATGGATTCTGGGGGGCTGTACTCACAAATATGGCCGTGGTCAACCCTTGCCTTCACTTTCCCTCTCATCTACACGCTAAATCTACTTCGAAAATACGAACTTAGCTAACAAGACTATGTTTCAGGAAGGAGGCAATGTTAGGCACTCTAGCCCACATCCGCGCTCAGTACGGCTCCGTCGAACAATGTGTCATTGATCTAGGTATCCTCACACCCGAAGGCATCGCTCAGCTGAGGAAAAACTTGATTGTTGAAGCCGACGAAGACGAACTCGTCCAGTGGCAACAGCATGCCAAGCTAATGCTCTAATGAGAAGCGACGACGAACAAGACGCAAAATACTGAGACGCGATGATGGATTCAAAGGGTATATATATATATATGCATCTTTTATATACAGCGGGCTCAAGACACAAGGATAGATATATGTCATCTATACATAGAGAGCGGTCGATTACAAACCGAATCCGCGAGATCCAACTTCGCGTGGAAGTGCCGTGCAGGTCTCCACTTCTATAGATCATGACTATAGGCAGTTTCATCACCCGTGGGTACTTTTCCCCGAAGGCCATAATACATTGTTGATACACGAGAATCCATCGGTGATTTTGCCGAATAATGAATCATGGTACTGACGTAGGGATCTTGATCTGGTGGCCCTTTGCCCGATCGCCGTGCGGATTACCATACCGCCAGCCCACAGCATTACGGGATCTGCCCTTCGGGCCGACATTCTCTGAGTTGAACTGCTTGAACCGGAATTCGAAGCGCTCGGTGTTTACGCGAGTGGTATTCTTCTCCTCAAAAGCCGCTTTCGCTATCTGCTTTTCGGCAGCCTTGCGCTCGGTTTCCATGACAGCCTGCTTGAATCGCTCGGAGGCGTCCCAGAGTGGCCGATCCTGGTCGACTTCCCTCTCCATCTGTATAAGTTCGGGATGTGGGACTCGCTTATCGGCGGAAAGTAGTGTGGGGTGGAATGCTTTGGCCGCATCTTCTCTGGTGAAGTGCCGCGACTCGGAAGTCGGCCAGAAGATCTGCTGCATTGTGAAAGGGTGGACGTGCAGCTCATTAATGGGCTCGAACGGTCTGCTGGATTGAGTGGGATTTATACGCCATGTAGGAAGCATGGATAATACAGCCTTGGCATAAGGCTTCGCTAGCGGTTGCCCCTATTCCCGGAGAAAGCGAGGATTAGTTTAGGAACATCACAAAGATTTCTGGCGGGACAGAGACAGATAGTGGCAATTGAGGTCAGAGAGGCTCGCAACAGCATTTTGTAACCATGTAGATGTCTTCAAGACTTATCGAATTTGGTATGTTGAAATCATCATATAAAAACCGAGTGGGGAGGTAAAAAAAAAAGAAATGAGGCAGAGCGGGCGTACCTTAGCTATCCAGTCCTTCTCGACCTCTTTCAGCCGCACGATAGCGGCAACCCTGCGAATGTCGACGCCAAACTCGGCAGATACAGCCTTGATGGTCTCGCCATCGCGCATGATCTTCTCCCATATCAGCTCACGCGACTTATCATCGAGGACTTGGCTGCTCTTGAACATCGGGTTCATAGGAAACGGCTGATTGCTCGGCTCGTCATCCACCGTCGACGTCAAGTACTTGGTCTGGCCAGGCTTGTGCCTGCGGAAGAGACGTCCCTGATTACTCTCCCACGCCCGAAAGATACGGCGACCTCTGCTGAATTTCGGCCGGGGAGCTGTGGTCGAGAAGCTCGCTGCGGCGACGGGAATCTGTGACGGCTGCGCTGTACAGCGCACGGCGCCGGCGCTCGCCCGTATTATTGAGGGGGCCGCCGTCGCCGGCGTTGGTAGTAGTGGTGGCATTGGAACACCTCTCTCAACCCCCCGAGGGCCAAAAAACAGAAGAGTAGGAGAAGATTGGCTCGAGGGTATGAAGATTTATGTGAATTGGGGACCCTCCCGGCCGAGGGCTAGCTTGCAAAATTGCTCGGATTAACGATTTGTCGTTGGTGTTATCTGCTATCTAACTTGGAAGTACCTAACCTAACCTAGTGGAGACAGGACTATCTGGTGAAACTTCAGTGGAGCTAATACAAGTAAGTATCTCACGTAGTGGTCAGTGCTTTATTACAAGATGCTTGGCGTTCCCGAATTGCCCCCTACAAGATCGGGCCCACAGTCCAAACCTATCTACTTTGTCCGATCATCTCGATCTCGGTAATTGGCTCTTACCGTAGAACCAACTAACTGCAAGGCTCAAGCTCGGTCTG
Source organism: Xylaria sp. Z21 (assembly GCA_037356095.1). Classification (NCBI taxonomy): domain Eukaryota; kingdom Fungi; phylum Ascomycota; class Sordariomycetes; order Xylariales; family Xylariaceae; genus Xylaria; species Xylaria sp. Z21. Next base: position 109,827 of record JBAWJX010000047.1, on the reverse strand, counting down.
GTCTTCTATGGACGCTGTTGTAGGATGTTTCCCCTCTCTATGAACGAGAAATCATTATTTCTCTCTTTCTATCACTTACGTTCCAATCAATCCAACTGACCAACTACCAAAGAACACACTATCTACCTAGGTGCAGTGACAGTCGGCTCATCATGTTACCAATCCAGTCTTCTGGCTGCAATCGATCTTACCAACAGGGATAGAATTAGACGGTAGGTAGGGCACCTAACTTCTTTGGCCATAGCAGGAACCCACGACTCCAACTTATAGGTATTCGCCCAGACTAATAGTGTCTCCAGGCGAGTACATACTGCGGTACCTATCCCATACCATCATCTAGCTTTCTGTCTTCCGCCGGAACCACTACAACAGTGTATGTAAATAGGTATGTTGTTGGAATGAGACACTTCTCAGCAATCACGCGTCGTTGTAAACCCCGGAACTGGGTTAATTATCACCCTTCCATAAGTACTGTGCGCTCCAAGGTACCTCAAGCATACCTGCTGAGTAGGCACCTCCATATGTAGGTTTTGGTGCACTAGCAGGTAGTGTACAGGTAGCTGCATCAGTGATCACGATGTCTTATGCATAAACTTCTCAGAGAGATTAGGTACAGTACAGTACATGCAGCCACAACCGGGAGGGTGCAACCCAAGTTTAGCTTACCTACCCTGTACGCTGCGCTCCGGACCACACTAGCCTTCCTCACTACCTACATACCAGTAGGTACCAGGTTGTCGATTATCGAGCGATGAGAGACAGGCAGGTCGGTGGTAGGTTAGATGGGGATGCTATTAGATGGATGACATGGGAGCTACCTTCTAGCACCACCAGCAGCATTTGTATTGATTGATCGATTAATCCATACCTTATGTACATAGGTAGGTATTCATTTGATGACACCCCTTTGCTAATTTTGAACGTATGATACTTCTTAAATACCTGTCCGTCTTGTTTATCCTTGCTGCACCATATTACATATATCCCGTACATACCAACCTACATACATACCTCCCTATCTACAGACAGACACTCTGTACATCGCATCCCATTTTACATACCTAATAAATAGATAGCTATCCAACCAACACACAGCGAGGACATCGGCTCATTCCCGTCATCTTGCCACATTGCGGACACACATTCCCCGCGCGGCCATTAAGCGACGAAGAAGTACGAAGAAGAACACATCTATTAATAGAGCTCAACCTACGACTTGGCTGGCACCCATGAGACAAACACCGGACAAGCTCCTTGGGGGGTTGCTGTGAGCTCGCCACACGAGCTACGTACGGCGCTGGCAATGGGCAATCTGAAGGAACGTCTTAAAGCCACACTTCTCCGAAGAGACAGCCGGCGGTTGTCCCCGACACCTAGTAAGAATAGCTCGGGACGCGAGTGTAATTCAAGTGCTAGCACCAAGTCGCAGCCCGGATACGATGCTTCAGATGAGCGCAGTGACCACAAGGCTCGTGGGAGCAGCGGGAGGGGCTTGAGTCCAGAACGAGCCATCAACAGAAGTGGTAGCCGCCTGGTTAAAAACAACGACGACGATAGTTTACACACCCCTGCTCCGGGTGGTGAAGCTGCTTCCGCTCCTGCTCATGTAGACAGACCACGGAATAAGTCGGGGCCAGACCGTCCGGAAGCTCGTCGCGACGACGACAACGACAACAACCACGACGACGATGATGATGAATCCCAAGCAGACGCAGATGGGGCCGACAGTTCAACCGGTACAGCAGCACTTCGAGGTCCAGATCCAGTGCAAGCCCGTGTTAAAAAGGGCGCCCAAGTCGCTCCACCACTGCCCCAAGCTGGACCACAAGCTGGAGCACAGGCACTGGGTCTTCCCGAGCTAGCACCAACAACTAACTTTGACGCTATCGCCCGGTCTGGAAATGATCTGCAGCACGCTGCCCTCAATTCACGCTCCGGCTCTGCAACAATCACAACGGCTCCAACTGCTAGCATCGTCTCTCCCACCACCGCTACAACTAACACAACCACGGGTACTGGTACTGGTGGTGGCGGCGGCGGTAGTGCTGCTGCTACAACTACTACGACAATCACTGCTACCACCACCACTAACGCTAGCGCTGCGCTTCCCAGCATCCACGAACATCCCGCAACTCCGCCCACGCTGCCGTCCACCAACCCCGAATCCGAAGTCACATCACCCGAACCTCGAGCTCCCGCCGCCCACGCCTACGCCGAGCACGCGCAGGACGACATCGCCAACTCCATCGACGACCATCTCCACAGCTCCTCTCTCCTCACGCCGCAATTAGCCTCAACACTCAGAACCCCACTGTCACCATCCTCTTTCCCTCGCCCTCTTGGACCACCGAGAAGACAAAGCATACTGCCCGCCCACCAAAACAACATCGTCCGGGCCCTCCTCCATGGGCATGCGCACGACTTCGAGCTAGACCTCGCTGACCCCGACCTACAAGACCCATTGTCCGGCATGGTGACAAGGAAGATTTGGGTCAAACGACCCATGGCGTCGGCGACGCTAATCACCATCAACGAAGATGACCTCGTCGATGACGTCCGAGAGCAGATCCTCCGAAAATATGCGAATTCTCTTGGCCGCCAATACGACGCCCCAGACCTGACCCTACGAATATGTAATTGGGAACAGCAGACAAGCAGGCCTTTGCAGCCCGACGAGTCCATATGCAAGGTCATTGACTCGTACTACGCCAACGGCCAGGGCGTCGACGATGCGTTGCTCATTGACATACCTTCGCGCAGAACCCCGAAAGCCTCGCCAAACCCAAGATTTTACGCTGATGACCGACCACATGAGTCTGGAACCGACTACTTCCCACCTTACCCGCCCCCGACTCATGCCCACCATTCCGTCGCAACCGCGCTGTTGAACGGACAGCACCCTCTTCACTTTCCTCCCTCTATGAGCATCGTAGGCGGAAATCAGCTCCCGCCGCTGCCCTCTCCGGGCGGCACCAGACGTCTACCCAATCGCCCCAACATGCAAAGAATGCACACAGCATCGCCCGTCTCTACAGTCCCGAATACCCATGCTTCCCAGACGGGGGTCGCATCCACCGGTACGAACAAGTACCCTAGACCAGTGCGCTCAAGGACTCATTCAGGTGCATCTTCAGACCAATCCATTCATCCGCCCGCAGCTCCCCCGATCCCTACCCCTCCCCCCGTCGAACGGACAGCTACTCCTCCTCCCCCTCGCGTCGCCTCCCCTCGGCCCTCCTTCCGAATGAAAAAGAAGAGGGCGATCGAACCCCCATCATTACCCTCCGGCCTATTAGACACCGCCGTACCACCCATCAACATACTCATTGTCGAAGACAACATGATTAACCTTCGACTGCTGGAGGCTTTCGTAAAGCGGCTCAAGGTTCGCTGGCAGACAGCCGTGAATGGAAGGGAAGCCGTCGACAAATGGCGGGCCGGTGGTTTCCACTTGGTACTCATGGACATTCAGCTTCCCATCATGAACGGGCTCGAAGCGACGCGTGAGATCCGGAGGATTGAGAAAGTCAATTCAATCGGTGTCTTCTCCTCATCAGCCAGCAGTCCACCAGATGAGGTGCTACCAGAACCCGCCGAGGAGGACAAACTTGCGAATACCGAGATGTTTAAGAGTCCCGTCATTATCGTCGCGCTGACTGCGAGCTCGCTGCAGAGCGATCGACACGAAGCTTTGGCAGCTGGCTGCAATGATTTCTTAACCAAAGTGAGCATTAGCTAAATTCATTTTTCTCGCTACATTCTTTTATGACCTTGTGTGCTAATCATGGGGACAGCCCGTCGATTTTGACTGGTTACAGCGAAAGGTTAAGGAATGGGGCTGCATGCAGGCCTTGATTGACTTTGACGGCTGGCGGAAGTGGAAAGACTTCTCCCAGAAAACACAGGCAACCGAGGCGGCGAAAAAGGCAGCCGCTGCTACTAAAGCCAAGCCCGTGAAGAAGAATCGCTTATCAATGACAGCGGCCGCTTAGACCTCCCTGAGACTACCCCTCTCCTCAAATCCACAGGGCCTGCCAGCGGCCTTCTTCATTCCGCCGTCAGAGATCTGCGACGAGACTCATTAATACATAAACCCATATCCATAGGGGAGAAACCTCGACGTCCCAGCAGGCCTTTTAGTACTCACCATGATGCTGTACAAGCCCCTGCACCTATCACAATCAAACTGCGACTCCTTATATGGAGTCGTAGTCCTTTTACTATGTTCAGAATCGCATTATGCACGCATATACATAATTAAATCCTTCACGTGCGGATAAACGAGGAATTGGCGGTTTAATATGAAATGGAACTACAGAGCTTGGTGCGTTGGGAACGGGTTTTGGAATTGTGCCGGAAGCTATAATTATGAAAAGATATCAAACGACGGGTTTCTGGTAGGCCATCGATGTTAACGTACACGGGAAAGGTGGGATCAAAGTTGGAATCGGGTATTCAACCGACGCATACGTGCTCAAGCAGGGACCTTGGCATGCGATGAAAGCACAAATATCACGGCCGTAGTAGCGGACCGTTAGCAGAACAGGCAACAAATGTAAATTCCCAAAATCGCGATAGTGCTGATATGAAACATCGCACTCAGATCGAAAGCTCGAACACGAATCTAATGGAATAATCTATCGATCCTTACGAGATTCCGATGTGTTTATATCGACTCGGCATAAACTCATGTTCGGCACTTCCTTCGTTTTCAAGCATACTCGCCATTATTGTAGTAAATTACAAGTCTTGTGTCTTCGCTCGCGGGCCGTAGGCTACAAGCCGTGTATTTCTATACTACATGAACCCCGGTGAGGCCGTAGCCAACCTTCGTCTCAATCAATTGAATCCCATAGTTTAATAAGACCTAGTGTATGTCCGACAGTCAGCTAGATTGATATGCTTCCACGCTTACGTGAATAGTACATTCCCAACCCGAATAAAAATCACTAATCTTTTTAAACGTCGAGGAAATACGTTCCGCTCGTTGTCCGGTGTTGATCGTAGTGGTCTCTTGCCAGCTTAACTGTGGTGGTTCTAGTAAGCATCTTCTCCACGGCTTCCTACCTGCATCCCAGACTTCTATGGCGGAGCGCCTCTCCTCAAAAGGACAGGACGCAATTAGCAACTTATTTCCCCCTAACTTCGTGATCCCCAGTTTCCGTTTCTGGAAAGTAAGTCGGAGATAGAGCGTATCTCGTCGCTCCCTAGTTAAAACAAGGACAAAGTGTCTGCGTCTAAACGACAGGGTCTGGTTCCATAGTACAATGTCGTTGGGACCATCATTCAATGACGGAGGGTATATGCTATCAAGGTTGAAACCTTCTTTGTAAAGTTCGAGAGTATTTGTTCGGAATCGTAAGGGCCAGCTTGAGGGGGCGTTGGGGTTTAAATTCTGGTTGCCTAGATATAATGTCTTTCGTTTCGAGGTGTTGCAATTGAACCATGTGCTCGGGATCCTTAGAAACGACGGCCTGCAGTGAGGGATAGTATGATAGGAATCCGAGGCCCGATCACCAACTAGTGGGATCGATAAATAACCCTTGCCATCTGTATTAATATAATCCGCAATGCCTAAGTAGACATTACGCAAGGTATCAAATTGCATAATAGGTAAGTCCATGTTTAGGCCATTCGGTATCATGGTCCAAATCGGCCGCGATATTCTATCCATGGGATAGTCCAACCTTAGCGGAACGTCTTTAAATCCACGGAATAACATCGGTGTCCGCGCAAGGCATTCGAGACCAAATTTGCTTCTAACATTGTCGATCTCGAAACTATCCATTCCCAATCCCCAGGACAGTATAGTTGAGTCGTAATGTCTCTTGAGGAACTCCTCTTGTAGTCTCAAAAATGCCTTATGGCCTTCACCGTATAAAAGAGGCATGTTGACATCTAATAGACCGAGTAAACAGTAGGCTATGTCTTCTATCCGGGTTGTGCATCGCCCCGATACCCATGACAGTCTCGTAGCAGCGGGCACCGTCCTCCAATTCAGATGGTGACTACCTAGGAAGTAGTTGTGCCACCGCTTGATCCCAGTGATCTCTTCGATCACACTATCGAATCTCATGTCCTGGGCCCAGGGATTCAGCTCGCCCACGAGGAATGTCATATTGTGTGCTAAGGCATCTAATTTGTTCACCCTGAACACCGATATCCATGTTGCGTCAAAGAACACGAGCCTTTTCGGGGCGATGAGTTCTTGCAACGTCCACCCGCGCGTAAACCATCTGCTTTTACGGAAAGCAGAGTCTGGTTTCTCTAAATCTTGCCCCGAGGGAACGTCCTCGAGGTAGACGTAGCAAATCTCCGCTTGCCCATACCATCGGAACATAGAGTTGATGGCTTCGGACAACTCGGCGCTGCTTCGCTTATCAATACAGCACGTATCGACCCATACGAACTCGATGTTGGCACGAATTGCTTGCCTGCAGCATCCGTCGATCTTCACATAGCCGAGCTTCTCTCTGTGCTTCGGGTCCGATAGATCCTGGAATAAGACTTCGTCTTTGCCCCAGGTATGGGACAGGATGGCATACCGTGGTACGTCGTCCCCAATAAACTCTTGAAGCTCCCTTGTGTGGACATTGAATAGATGCATCGTATGTGAAGAACGGTATGATTTGGCGTCGGGGGATGCGACAGAGGTGCGGTGCTTGGGCTCTATGGCTGGGAGTGTATGGGTAGTTGTGCCTTTTTACGGAGCTGAGGGTTGGAGAAGATGATAAATCTGGCGGTTACGACGCTACAATCAATAACTATACAGGTGAAATGAGGCGAAGCAAGTATCAGCGCATATTGTGCACATTGGTATACAACCAATCATACCAGCATGCAGCTGAATCCTTCCGGCAGAATATCTCGTACCGGGGTCCTGCATACCACGTGCGAAAGCTTCGATCGATCAGGCATCAGTCTAAGAGGGCTGTAGAAAAGAGGCACAAATAGCGACATAATTCAAAGACAATATATCAGAGACCTAGTACACGGGGTAAGATACTTTAACTCGGTGAAATTCTTGAACAGAGACCTTGTTTTTCTTTTCGAACTCAAACTGCCGCTTCTTATCAGAGATGACTACTCTAGAGTACCATGACTTCCCTTTCAATAGCTGTCCCTTCGAGGGCCTTGGTTCATAGTTGCGTATGCCATTCGCGACTGTATAGCAAGTTCCCATCTTTCTGCAGGAGCGTGAAGAAACTATCTCCCATTACGCCAAGCTTGACGATAAGGTCGTTAGTGTCGACGACCCTCTCACTATTCATTCGCGTTGTGGGGTCTGCCAATCGCACGACTAGTTTGAGGGATTGGATCGGAAAGTGCTATATTTAAGTGTCTTGAGAAGACATAAGAACAAATGAACACAATCGTCAGTCGTCTCAAGGTACCGGGTTAAAGCGTGCGTTTACACGACGATTTCGAGTTTCGAGTTAAAACCGTCATAGTTCACATAGGCAGTGAGTTTAACGAATAGTCATCGGTGATCGCAGGCGAGATATTGTCGAATATGTTTTTGCTCAAACAGTGCGTATCGCTAGGGGAGGACAGGATAAATGCCGCCTTTGATGCCTGAGGCAACGCGGTTCGCGGACTCGTAGACGGCCGAAGAAGTCGGCCTCATGGGTTCATGCTTTCTCAGGCTATCGTGCTGCGCAGTCGCTAAGTATTCACCTATTAAATCGGTGGTAAACCCTTACTGCTAGATCAGTTGCGATTCCGGGTAACTAGTTGGGAGATGCTCAATTGAAGGAACTGCTAACGAGCTATGGGCGACTTCACGCCTAGAAATACGCCGGAGCCTATAGTTTCAACGGGGGATCTACCCAAGGCAATAATACTATAGACATCTAACATAATACAGAGGAGAAAATTACAGTCAAAGTTCAAGAAGGCGGCGGGTGCCCAGTTTCCTCCTTGCTAGATAGGCGATATCCATAATTACCTTTTACTCCTATAAACCAACAATACCTGCTCTTTAAAACACAAGTAGAAAAGACAAAGATATAACAGCTACAGCCCCAAATACTCAATGCTACGATTACATAAATACTAACAACAAGCTAACTCGAAAGGTAAGATCTAGTAGCTTGCCCATGTTTTATCTATCATACATGCATGCAAGTCTTGGTTAAGAGTGTGAGTCCTCCGGCTAGTCTTAACTCTAAAGATTCGTCTGCTGACATATTATTAGTTTCGATAGGCTTCATATAACGGCGTATTGACGGGAGGAAGTTACGTGGCCATGACTGCTATTCTTTCGTGATACAGACTAGTAGTTAGAGCTACCTAGTCTTTCCAGACTCAACACCTTAGAGTTAGCTATACATGACCTCAGATTAGCAAACACCTTAAAAGTAAGGTATAATTCTTAATACTGTGGATCTTTGATTATATTTGGTATGGTTTCAGAGGTTTGCAGCTGCATTCGAACAACCCATGTAGTTGCAAGTCACTGCTCTATCGATGCTACTACGTTGTTGCTAATGGGAGACAGAACAACGATACCACATGCTATTGGGCTGGTTCTTAGGGCAAACATGTCATGCAATTAGTTAGAGGAACCCCAGATAGTTGAGTTGGCCATAAAGCGCATGGTTCTACCCTAGCTCAAGTGCCCCCTCTGAGCCATACCACGCTGTGTTCTCATTCGGTTTTTTCCGATGCTGGCCAGGTTGGTCGATTGGAACGAGCTCTTTCCATAACTGCAACTTTCCACCTCTCGACTCGATCCAAAAAGAACCAGCGGTACAATCGGAAGTTGTAGGTACATACTCAACCCTTGCCCTGAAAGGTAGTGCATGCTAACCTAGCAGTAGGTACCACTACTAAGACTCAGGTTTAATATCTTCGAGCTGTAGGTTAGCTACTTCTAGTCTCTCCGTTTCCTACACACTCCAACTTCTCCCACACACCTCATATCTATGATACTTCTTGGCCCTCGTCCAAGCCAGCACCACCTACCTCCTTACGCTACATCATCTCGACACCTCCCCTTAGCCCTCTTGTACCTTTTCGAAGTTTATACACAACCTTCGTCCTGAGAGCATCGTTCAGGTATGTTAGAACCCCCTACGGGCAGCTTCACTAGATCTCGTACTCCGCCCTATCTAAACTTTCGTTTGCACGGCCTCTTCGCCTAAGGTCAAGAGAACCATATGTCACTTCTGTTGTCATACTTGTCCCCCGTCGCCTGCCCCCTCCACAACCTAGCTTTCCTTTCCCATAGGTACCTAGTCTTGTCAAGTCCGGCAATCTACTTGCAATAGTACCTCTGACCCTTCCCACCGCTCATTCATTCACGAAGGCAGGGATATATCCTACTAGCCACCGCCGTGACTGTCCTCCTACTGCCTAACAGAAATCTCAGTACTTACTCCTGCAGCCCTAATCCATGCCTTCTACTACCTCGTACACCTTGAACTAACGTGTAATCTAGCTCTCTGCTGGATTTCATACTTACATAACTCTAGTGCATTGACACGGCCAACACTCCTTCGGTGAGTCCACTATCTAGCATAATTGTCTTGGGTGTTTCTCGCTCGGCGTTGTACCTAGGTACTATCTTAATATTCCCTATCATATATCTCTGCAACCCACAGTTCTTTCTGTCATTCACTGCTGTTACCTCGTTACCAATTTGGTAATGTACCCGCTCCGTTTCTTCAACTACCTTCCCCTCAACCGTCCCTTTTAAGCTCTGGCCATTGCCAACTCTGCTGTGTTAGGCATCTACCCAGTGTTTGCGGCCTTCTATTAGACTTCCCGTACGTTACTATCTTCTCCGACCTTAACACATTGGCCCCACATCCTTATGGACAATAGCTCTGTTATGTAACGTACATCATTGACAAACATAGGACGTCTCTTGTTCCTTCCTTCCTCTATTACCTCCTACACACCTTTCTTTTTTTTTTTTCCTAACCTGCGGGTCTTAACTATTTTGCATCTTCAGTCCTACAGGTCACGATCTATCTTTGGGCTTCTGTCTCTACAAGACCCTACAGCTTGACGGTTTTTCGTATTGCCACTACGAGTAGGTAACCCTGATACTTCGTTGGCATTTCTTAACTTTGAAAAAAGGTTTTTTTCCCTATCCCTGACCTCTCCATTCCATTAACTACATATTTCGAGACAGTATATAAACTTTGTCACTCACTTAGCTGTACTCTTTCCCTTCTCTTTCTTCTCTTTCTTCTTTCCATCAACACCTGAAAGCAACCCCGGAAGCTAGACTGCGAGTCTCTCTTTTCAGTTGCATCATCGTATACTTTCCATACTAACGGTGTGAGAAGCCTTTCAGTTCATCTCTTCAGAAAGACTTCCCCGGGATATCATATATCTACGAAGGCAAGATGTACATGTCAAGGGGCCCGCCGTCGGCTGTGGCCTACAAGTCCATCGGCCAGTCGAGGCGGTGGAACAGACAACCTATCCCCGCCGGATCATCCGACTACGATAACCACGTCGGGGGCGGCGTGTCTCTCGCTGCCGCTAGTGATCCTGATGATAATAAGGTTCCGGCTTCCTCTGGTCGTTATACCACTAACGACACAGATGGGAAACCTAACACGCCACCTCATGACAATGCAAAGAGCTCCAGATCTAACGAGCAGACCGACACGTCGGATGGATCTAGAAGCGTTGAGACTTCGCCGACTTCTATCGAGTCTGGTGATGTCAAGAGCTCTGTATCTCAGCCTGTGGTTACTCAGCTAGCGCCTCAGAGGGGCAGAGGTAAAGATGTAAGTTATACACTACAGACTAATTCATCCGAAGTCTTGTCTCCGCGCCGACCTGTTTCCCTTCCCACTGAATAAAGTTTGGGTAGTTTGGGCATTTAAAAAGAGGCCCTCGCTAACATAAATAATAAACACAGAACGTAACATCGATCCTCATGGATGTGTATCTCGAAAACCAGAAACGCACCCGTTCAGCTACAGCTTCGGCACGGCAGCAGCACATTGACGACGATATTGATGATTACCGCGAGCACGGTTTTTCTACAGCCCATTCTTCTCCTATCAAGTCCGTAGCTCGGGGTCACGTCCTCGCTGCGAACATAGAGACCCGCATGGACGGTGCCGGGCAACCATTTATTAGTAAGTCCCAACATCCCATCGTTCACAATAGACTTTAAGAATCCCCCCCCTTCCATTTCCCCTTCCCTTTCGAAAACACCACTAGACACCTACTTCCAGACCCAAAGCTCACATCAAACCACACCAACTACAGATAACTCCCATCACCAGAACTTTCAGGCTATCAATCACGACACCCAACTTCTGCCTACGATGGACAAACGGTCACCCCCAAAGAAAGCAACTCCCCCTTCACGCTTCAACGAGGCTCCTTGGCAAAACAACTCCCGTTACAATGGGGGAGCGCCTGCTTTCACGCCTATGGCTAACGCTAACGCTGCGTCCAAGGATGACAAGCAATTCAATATGACCACGCCTCATCAGAAACAGGAGGTTGCCAACGATGGTGCCCCTGCCACGCCCTCTAGATTCGGCCGCGACTACCAGTTCCCCCCGAGTAATGGCCTCGCCGCTGGTGGCGCAGCTAATGCGGATACAATGCAAGTTGCGACCGTCCCGTCTGATGGCAACTATCAGCATCACTCAGGCCAAGGCCTTCCTAATGGAGGTCCCGGCATTGGACCCGGTCGGCAAGTTGTTCCTGTTGCCTATGACGCCGCCCAACCGGCCTATCTTCGACCATGGGACTATCCATTTAAAAATGGCGCTTTCAACAACGAGCAGGCCGGTAATCCATCAGAATATTATCAGCCTGCTGCTAGCTTTGACTCCGATGATCAGCAGGGCCAAATACATTCCTTTGCCAATGGCGATACGTACCACAAGTCACCTCGTCCTGGGAACTGGGCTCTCCCGGAAGCACTTCGCTACGGCAATGGGCCACCAGGAAACCACATCCATCACGAACGAGGCCAGCAATGCATTTTTCCCCGCTTCCATCATTATCAGTCGCCTCGATATCAAGCTGCTGGCAATGAAACATCCGACAGGCCTATAAACGGGAACTATGTCGATGAAGCTAGGCCTATGAACGGCTCGTCCGCCCCTGTCAATGGGTACAAGTACGGCTTGCCTGGTAGTGCATCGGACGGTTCGATGTCGCTCTATCAAGAGAATGGACAGCCCAGCAATTCGACGGCCCTAGCCCGGGTTGAACATGAGACTTATAGTCATCCCACTATCGGCCCTATGGAATTCGAGATACCGACCAAGGAGGCCATGGCTCTACGCTCTGACCTACTGCGAAGTCTTACGGAGCATGGACGACCCGATCTTCACGTTCTCATGAGCCCCCAAGTCCTTCCATTCATCGAGGGTTATAAATTCGCCTCGCAACCTGAAGAGAATGGAGTTATTGTTATTAGAAATGTAGGTTCCCGCGTTGTGGGGGTGACCTGTGATCTTCCATTTAGGGTTGTTTTGGGATTGCAGCTGACGATATGTCTTATCAAATTAGATCCCGTACGAGACCACGCGAGCTGAGGTCATCGCCCTCTTGGGAAAAGCCTCCAGGATCCTCAACGACCGACACGAGCCCGTCCACATTATTATGGACCGCGTTACCAGCAAGACTCAAGACGTGTACTGTGAGCTTTCTAGTCTCAATGCAGCCATTGAAATCGTCGAAAGATTCAAGAAGGGCCCAGAGAACGGTCGTATTGGACGTCTTGGAAACCGTGTCATCGAGGTTGAACTTTCGTCTCAGACGAATCTGATGGCCACGTTGTTCCCCAGTTCCCAATATAGTGTTGAATGGAAAGGTAGTTTCCCGATCATTAAGAGGGACCCCGAATATCCGTGGGAAAGCTTCAAGGGTTTCATCACAGAGGAAGAGATGGTGATGCTCGCCAAGCACGTCGAGAACCCCCAACGTGTTTGTTATCCCCCCCTCCCGAACACCGAGTGTAATACTGACGTTGAGCTCTAGTCTCTATATGCCAGAATCTGCCCTGAGCGACCTTACGAGTGTATGATCAGCACACTCCGTAAGATCCCCTGGTATATGGCCGACGATATCACGCTGAAGCAGCGCCATTCCATCTATGACACCTGCATGAAGATGATTGGAGTCCTTGCTGGCAAACTGAAGCAACCAAATCGCGAGAAAAGCTCGGAGATCGAGCGCCTTACCCCTCAGCTGTTTAACCGTTTAGTTGCCTCGGCCATGTTGTGCCATGGGTTCTCCGTTGTGCAGAAGCACAACATTGCGACTCTCGCTGGTCTCTCGGAGACAGAGTGCCGTGAGTTCAATCAGCCGCGATTTCCGGATTCGTGGCGCTATCAGTGGACCTTGGTTCCTAAGGCTAATATGCCTATTGATGTTCTTGAGGTATGTCCTGGTCACTCAACAGGGACAGATTCTCCCCCCCTTTTTTCTCCTTTGAGATGCGGTAATGGCTAACGTTTATATCTCTTCAGTGGTATATTGCTGTCATCCGAGCCGAGACCAATCGGGCTGTTCAAGGCTTAGATATCTCTCAGAGAATAGCCCTCCAAGGAATGATGAAAGGCCTCGATGGCTACTGGGGTTTCTTCTGGGCTGATGCCAATTTCCCTACTGGCCGAGTCTGGGATAACATGTCGCTTGCAGAGTGCAGCCGACTCGAGTGGAGAGCCATCGAGAATGTCATTACTCGCGCCGTCCAGGGAGGCAATATTCCTCCCTCATACACATCTGGGTCCTGTCATATCAACACTGCCGCCACGGTTGGACATGCTCGCCTTACCTACAGAGGGCATTAAACGATTTGGATTCGATTGATGTTGGTCTCGGTTGACGATCCGAGACGCCATCTTCTCACCTTTGAGAACACGCCATGTCCGCTAGGAATCAGGCTTCCGCGGCATATTCTTCGGCCCAATCTTCCTTCAGGAGGTTATTTTTCAAGAAAAAAAAACTATTTTCAAATTTCTCTATCTTTTTCCTTCCAGATCTTTTTCATTTTCAGAACAGGCCGAATCCCATGGATACGAATTGCAAAATTGAGACGACTTGATAGCATTGCAAGAGGAGTTTGGGGTGTTGTAACACCACATATGCAATTGTTGCAGTTGACTGGGACTTTTATCGGCCGTCCCTGGTGGCCTCGTGCAGATTTGAGGCTGCGCGATGGAAACATGCATACCGGATGAGGGCGACTTGGCATTGTGAGACGCCCCGGTAATTCGCGTCAGAGGTGGGACATATTGATCATGGACTTCCCCTTTCTTTCCCGAGTCTTGTGCGGATGCTATATCTGACAGTCTTATCTGAGAGAAAGTGGAAGTACGCTTTTGGCTAACGCCCAAGTGGTTGCTTGGGAGACCTATCGGAGAGCAGATGTTTTCATGACATGATCGTGGATCTATGCGGCTGCTGGTACGAATGGTAAACGCTGCAATGATAGAAGGGGGTTGCATATACGGGCTTTTGCTATGGCGTTTAGGGAGAAAATTGACGAGTCGTGGATTAGAGCATATGAACTAGAGGGATACACGGATGGGACTAATCGGTTCAACGGGTTCATACGGACGGAGATGGTTTCCCTGGATGACGGGTATTTCTCTTGTGTGTACAGTTGACAGTTTGCCTCCATTAACGGGGTCGTACATACCGGACACTAGTAGTCTGGTCATGCACCACGAATACACATTTCTTATACCTATGAAATTAAATGGACTTTGTCAAGATACGCCATTCGTAAGTCATAGCTGTGAGGATAGAGGATGAATGATGGGCGATAGATGATGGGTGATGGGATGAGGTTGAATGGATGCCCCGCAGTTTGCAGGGGAGACACAATTCGTCATGCTGATTGGACATTGCATGTTTCCAGGATCTACTGCTGTGCCATTGGCTGGCGGCAGCAGCCCACTTGCCTTGTTTGGCATCAACAACGGCTGTTCACACGTAATGGGTAAGGACCAAGGACCGCGGTACCAGTTTCCCCTCTCAGCTGTCTCTGTCTCTCGCTCTACCAATCCACCAATCCACCGACCGACCAGTTTACCACTCCGCCGGCCGCTCCATCCTCCATGCAACCTCTGTCCGCCTACCCGATCCGCCGCTACCAGACCAGCATTTCGATCCTCTCCAACCCGCGATAGCATCAAACCTCGGTCCCCAGTACGAGTCAGCTCCGCTACATACATACGTCCATACGTGCCCACTTACCTCACGATCACGACGACAAGCTTAAACCAAGCGAGTAAATTAATTCAACTGATCAATCATCTGCTTTCTGGGGCGCACCCAGAGTCGAACCAGGAATATAGAGAATAGACAGTGGGGGAAGACACCCCGTAACAACCGTCAAAACGGCGTCCTCAGCGCAAGAAGCGGCCGGCGGTGTCCCGCCCGACGCCTCCAAAACCAGCACCGCCGGCACTCCGCGCGGCATGGCGAGCATGGCCCGTCCCATAATGCAGTCCATGCCGGACACGCGACACCAATCCTTCGACGAGATCTACGGGCCCCCTGAGAACTTCCTCGAGATCGAGGTGCGTACGTCATCGTCATGCCGCGAAGAGCGTGGTGATAATTGTCCCTACTTTGTATTGTGAAAAGACTACTTCCCATCTTTAGGCGCAATATCCCGCGTCACAGCAGGTAGACGTCGCAATATGGATTGCATGCCATGACCTAGAGAACCGGTACCTATTTATAACATTCATGCAAAACTGACATGTAATCCGCGCCACAGGTCCGCAACCCGCGCACGCACGGCACGTCGCGCCACATGTACACCGACTACGAGATCGTGTGCCGGACCAACATCCCCGCCTTCAAGCTGCGCCAGAGCAGCGTGCGCCGGCGGTACAGCGACTTCGAGTACTTCCGCGACATCCTCGAGCGCGAGAGCGCCCGCGTCACCATCCCGCCGCTGCCGGGAAAGGTCTTCACCAACCGCTTCTCCGACGACGTCATCGAGGGCCGCCGCGCCGGCCTCGAGAAGTTCCTCAAGATCGTCGTCGGCCACCCGCTCCTGCAGACGGGCAGTAAAGTGCTGGCCGCTTTTGTGCAGGGTGAGTTCTTATCCTGGTTTATGGCAGCACTTGTGTGTGGGCGCATGTCTCTTCGCTTAGTGGCATGGTTGAAAATGATGCGCGCATCTGGTATGCTAGGGGCGATAAGGTAGACTCACGCGTGCATTCGCGCTTTAGATGGGAACTTAGTCTACTAGTATCTGAAGACACATGCTGACCCGGCCGATAGATCCCAACTGGGATCGCAACGCTTGGTGACTGCGCCTAATCGATTCCTGGAACAACGGCTCATCACCGGGCCGTACGCCGCGCAAGCTCCAGAAGCGGCGCCCACCCCAAATACAGCAACATGTACTTCTGGAAGGGGTCGTGCCTGATTTGAAGAAGACGGACTGCAGCAGCAGTACTACTACTGGTACCATCACCACGGACTGGGAGACAGAAGGCGAGACGAATGGGTGAATGAGCAAAGCAAGTCATGTGGGGGGAGATGCGTCCCGGTTCGCGGATAATACCTCCCGAGCCTATCATATTTTCTTGTCTCTAAACTTTAGGGGAGGGAGAAAGTAGCATTTTGGGCTTGCGGACGCAGCTGTTTGAATTTTTGTACGGCCGACTAAGCGGAAGATGACAGATATATGTATAAGCAAAAACAGGGGTTTATGACGTCGATGAGCGAGGAGGATATATCCACAGAAGCCAGGTTCCCGAGGAATGAGAGATAGTCGGGGCTATTCGGAGATGAGAGTATCGATGTTAAGAACAACATTCATTGCGCGTGAAAGTGGCATTTTAACACCAAGGTCTTATTGCTTGTTTACCTCCTTGCAAGCATTCCCCCCTGTGGTGGTGTCTAATAGGCGTACTGCCCACTTTGGGAGGACTTTATCAGGCAAGTATGGCGATAAGGACATCGTATATAAGCACCAATGATGTAGTGTGGTGTGATGATATGATTTTATTATATTTTACAATAACCAGCCTCTCAATCTCGAGCTCGCGAATTGCAACTGCGAGTGAGGATTTAACTGGCTATTTACCTTCGCTGTATCTAGGTGCTAATCTCAATCTAGATCTCTCCGCTGAGGAGTCCATCCCCTTGTCGTTTAAAAACAAACCGCGGGGTAGCCTCTGGTGCTGGAAGTCATGGAGGAACATGAAACGTCTAGAGACTGGCTAGTGAGCTCGTGGGTATTCAATTCATACAGCGTTTCATTTCGCATCCGTACCCTATCCCAATGTGGGCCCTGAGCTGAACTCCCCCGTTTTGCGCCGTACCATAGTGTCCTGCTCTGCCCCGATCTGCTACCCTGCCCCCCGTCTATGGTAGTGGTGATGCATTAATTTTTTTTCATAACGCCGTGATCACCTGAGCTGTATCTATACAATATACAAACCGTATCCCCAGCGCCGGTACCGGGAGATGGTCTATGTTCGTGGTTTTCGTTGTGGTATTGGTACAATGATTCACCCCGCAATCGGAGCTAATTGGAGTTATGAGGCCGAGAAAAGTAATCCGCGAAGATCGATTTCAAGTGTCCTGTCCTCAGCGCGAAGGTGGCGGGAGGCGGTATTCCGGCTCAGTCATAAGGATCGAGTTGCGAGTTGTCGTGATTAGTAGTGGTAACCCATGGGTGGTTGTGTGATAATACAAGGGCGGACGGCGCCCACAAATCTAGGGCTTGCCTACTGGAAAGAGGCATATATGTAGTGCGGGTTTGTCGTGCAGACCCGGCTCAGCTCTTTGCCCCGAGCAATGTGAGGATGCCCTCATACATGCCGAACATGATCGCCGCCGAGGGAATCGTGCGCATGAGATGGGGTGTTAGGCCACCGTACAGCCCGATGAAGCCCTCCTCTTTCCACACGAGCTTGAAGCATTGCACTAGGCCCGTGTACTTCGGACGGCCATCCGCCATCGGAGCTTGCCTTAATCTTGTTCTTGCGACCTGCAAAGACCAGTGAGCTTAGTCGTCATATGCGTTGTGTGCTGTCATAGCTAAATGCATCTCTCTTACCTCATGCGGGTAGGTTAGTATAGCTGCCAGACCCTTGGCAGCTCCCGCGCCCATCGCATTGCCCGTCCAGTCGACCGTGTGATCCCACCAGTTCTTCTCACGACGGCTGGCTATGATATGCTCTTCGCGCAGCCGCAGGCGCCTCTTCAACTCCTCGTACAGAACCCATTGCAACGTACTCTCCGTGACACCCAGGTAACTAGCGCTGAGGCCCTTGAAAAAGCCTCTGGGCCCCTCGTCTCGCATAACCTGCTTGATGCAGTCCCAGCTATTCCGGTATCGCCGCGCACTCACATCGCCCTTGCGCTCGGCATTGTTCTTGTCAAGTTGTAGTCGCGTCTTGATGAGCCAGATAGGGTTTGTGGCGGTGCCCGTTGCGATGCCGGCCGTAACGGCGCTCGCGAGATGTACGACTGGGTTGGTTGGCTCCAGACCCGTCCACTCCGAGTATGTGCGCTTGCCCATGGGGTAGACGTAGAAGTTGATGCTCCTCGCGGGTATCACTCCGATCAGATTGGGTCCCAGTCCCTTGAATAGTGCTCGCCAGCCTTCTAGCCTGTGTACATCTCGTAGAATATGGATCGTCTCGGCTAAGTGATATGACGCCGATCGAAGAGGGCCAAGGCGGGTGTGGCCTGCGGCGGCGCGGGCGGCCCGTAGTTGGGCTTGGTAGAAATCGGATTGTAGCCGGGTCTTAAGGACGTCGAGAGGAGCCGTCAAGACGGCAGCTGTCATGCCGCCAGCTCTGTTGCACAAGTCTCAAGTTAGCGACACATGTAGGTCTCCAGGAGGGAGGAGGGAGGAGAGGGGGAAGAGGTATAAGAGGCGACCGAAGTATGTGCCTCTTGCCCAGCACTTCCGGCCCTATTTGCATGTACGTACGCTCCAGCAACAAGAAATGGCCATGATTTCGTAAAAGGCGATGCTTTGGTTGTTGGAGTTGGGCTTGCTTCGCCAAGCTCCCTCGACTGTGGTAGTGGCGATTGTTCTGTTATATAGGGGGTGCCCTGACGCCGCTCTTTCGTGGTACTGGCCATTGCGTATGTGTGTTGCTATATTATTGCCGGGCGCATGTGTTGGTGAGAATGTGCAAGCTTAGGAGTATCTCGTCGGTGTCTAATCGTTATCGAGTGCTGTAGGTGTGCACCCAGGTATCCGCCCCTTTCTAGGCTCAGATCTTAGTTTTTTCTCTGCGGTGTCGGTTGTTCTGCAGGCAGTAGAGTTAATTAACTCAGGCTCACGCGAGGTGGTGGTAATATGGGTCGTGCATAGAGAGCTGGCGAGCTACAAATTATGTAGATATATAGAGATATCATAGATGGCGCATGAATGGACGCCGCCAACTTTTTTTCGTCTAGTCTTGTCTATCAATCAATGAGGGTCCTGACGCCACAGATTTTCTTATCGATCGCCCGCACTCGCTCATTGACGCGTCGGGATATTTAATTGATTGAGTGGGTCGTGGATCTCATTCAACCAACCAACCCCATAATGAGCTAATAATACCTAGGCAGTAAAGTTGTGGCTCACGCAGCGAACCCGCACGCCTGGTGATTGGAACTACCCAGGTGGTTTCGAGATCTGAGTGGCTGAGTCAGTGGCTTATTGCATGTGTTGCAAATGAATATACCTACATACTTACACTACCACTTCATTAATGGAACGTGACGCTGTGACGTTATAACACCCGCCTATTAGTGAAATCATGTCTCACAATTGTTTATATTGGTGAAAAATACCACATTTCACTCTATATTAGAGCTTATGTTGTTGCATCATTGGTCTACTTGTTGGCTTATAGAATTTCCTAACAGGTGCTTGAACACTCATCCAATAGCTCAATCATTTGCCATGCTCAAACAACTCGATTTACATTGTCTTTTTCATATCAGTTGCCCTTAGCAGGCTCAATGAAATCCCACGTATTTCCATACAAATCCTCAAACACAGCAACAGTGCCATATGGCATTGCTCTCGGCTGCTCGAGGAATTTGACCCCTTTTTCCAGGAAAGTCTTATGGTCGCGTGCGAAGTCGTCCGTGGCTAGGAAGAACCCGACTCTGCCCCCTGTTTGGTTCCCAATGGCTGTTGTCTGCGTGTCCGTCGTGGCCTTTGCCAGCACGAGCGCCGCGCCCTCATTGCCTGGCCTAACCACAAGCCAGCGCTTGCCTTCGCCCTGCGGCTGGTCTTCCACGCACTCAAAGCCGAGCACGCCGCAGTAATACGCCTTAGCGCGGTCGTAATCGTCCACAACCAATGTCACCTGAAGAGGGAGCGGTTCGCCATTGCTGTTTTCTAATGGGCTGGAATGCTATATGGTAATGACAGTCGCAGTTGGAGTATTTCGGGATTTGCGTGATTTGCTGAATGAAAGCTTCGAATGTTGGAATTATGATAGGGTTTTTTATCTTCAAAACTATTGGTTGTGGGGTCTCATGCCCTATGATCCCAATGAGGAAAGCCAACTAGATTTCCCCTCTATCTGCGCATGCACTATCTACCTTTTCGGCGAGATCGAGATGGAAGTAATGCGCGCCCCACCAGTGCTGCAGACTGGCGTGTCGCTGGCCTCAGGCTCAAAGCTCGAGACGAGAATGGTGGTTGATCAGTCGGGAGGGTCTCAAGCTTGCCTATCGCTGCAAGCTGTTGGTGACGTTTGTGCTCCCGTGCAACATCGTAGATTAAATACAGAGTGCCAAGCCTCTCTTGCTTGGAATTATATGTACATGGTTTATTATAGTGCCATTTGTCTGAATGTGCCACAGGTCGCTAGTCGTCATACTCTTGTAAATATGGTACAGCTTCAATCGTTACTAACGATGTTGGGTGTCGCGTACCGCTGCATCAGCTCGAGCTGATGCCGCCGATGCTACTTGCCTGATCCTGGAATCAAGCGTTGTGCCGTGCATTGCTGTGTAGTTCGTAGTCTCTTCGGTAGGATACCGCTGGCGTGAGTTCGAGTCAATATCCATGGAGTCATCTCTATTGAGAGGCAGGTTGCTAGGCCCCTTACGCCATACTCCATCCGCCTGTCGGTTCATAATGAGCCTTGATCCCGGTTGGCTCGTGGTGGACTCGCCACCCCGCTCTGCTGCAGACCCAAGGTCACCGATCCCTGGTAGCTGAGGTGGTGAGGCGAGGCTGCTCTTCCAGGATACGTCCCTTGGCTCTTCCTCATCTTCATCACCCTCTCCGCTCATGTCTCCCTTCAGCAGCGTCACCTCCTCTTCGGTCAGCTTCTTCCACGTACACTTGGTGTGCTTCTTGGTGCAACCTTGACAAGCCGTAAGGTGCTTGATACATTGTGTTTTTAGTCTTCGACAACGATCGCATGGTGGTCTTATTACATCTCCACGGGCCATCTTCTCGATTCTAGACGTGACCAGTATGCGATTCTCTTCTTCATAGTCCCTCACAGTTGACTCCGAAGCATAACCAGGCGATGGGCGGTTGCTATTGCTACTTATGAAGTTGTGCTGTTGTATAGAAGTCCTCGGCGTAGACGAAGCTGTGCTTATAGGATTTGGGGTGGGCGGAAGGGAGCTTGCGGAAGACATCCGGGGATTCAGGGGTTGCGCTACCGGAGCCGTGAATTGTTGGAGGAGATCCGCATGTAAGTCATAGCCAGGGTTGGCGCCAACCTGTCGGATGGTGTTTACAGGCTGGAAACCCGACGTCGAGCTCGACTGTGATGGGTGACGCGAATGAATGGAGGCTTTCCTGCCGCTTAGGTGATAGTTGAGCTGACGGGCTCTCCGCGCGACTTCATCTGCTTTCTTGATGAGAACCTGGAGGCGTTGCTCGAGAATCTCTAATGTGGCAAGCTCGGCGGTCTCATCTTCCTCAAGCGGTTGAGGTGGCACGAGTCTAAACCTATCGAGAGCACCAGAGACGATTAGTCTCCAGTCGTCCTCGCCAATCTCCACTTGAACGCCCTTTAACGGGAATTGACAGTAGCGTAGACCAGTTGGCGTAGACGACAGTTGGAACTCTTGAGGATGTGATTTAGCGAAGTCGACGATATCGAGCCATGTCACCGGATCAGGGGTAAACTGGGTTTGGGGAGGAGTCGTTGTGATGGAACCCTCGAATGCCCCTTCCATCGCCTTGAGGAGGCGGGAGCCGGTGAGCTTCGCGCCCAAATTCAAGGCGAGGCTTTCATGCCTGTTTAATACGCCTATTCTCCCAGATTAGCATAGATTTGCGGCTTGCATCACCCAAGGCGCGAGTTCCTCTCTAAAGACATCGACTTGCCTTCATATTCATTAATAAGGCCCAGAACATCAGAGAAGGTCTCACTATCGCCCTGGATGAGCTTGAGCTTCACCGCCAGTGACCTTGAAAGGTAGTTTATGGGAGCGGTATTGCCTTCCATTTTAGTCAGTTTTTTTATTCTTTCTTCATGTGCACACACGGGACAGAGACGGAGTCATTTCCATCTTCTTGGGCCGATCAGGTGCGGCAGAGGCTTGAAAAGTGTGGATGGAAACGTGGCATACAGAACAAGAGTCCAGCAGTAGACGGAGGATGGCGGCCAAAATTTTCATCATATAATAGCAGAAGCACACAGCACTAGTTTGTGGGTCGTCTGCCATCCCGAATAGTAGCCGATGGGTAGAGGAGAAGGCGACTTACCCGACTGGGGGGGTGGTGGTTGAGGGATACGGTCATGTACCTGGCTGCCGTTATCATCGGCGGCATCTCGTTTTCGTTTATGTTGGTCGGCGTCGACAGTGTGCGCCATAATAGTCCCTTGTCCCACAGCGCGGAACACGCAGGTGTAGCAACGACGCCCTGACACGAATCTACGTTCAACGGCCCTGACACACCCGAATATCCCACCCAACGAGCTGCGGGAC
Organism: Xylaria sp. Z21; assembly: GCA_037356095.1. Lineage (NCBI taxonomy): Eukaryota > Fungi > Ascomycota > Sordariomycetes > Xylariales > Xylariaceae > Xylaria > Xylaria sp. Z21. The sequence continues at coordinate 86,940 of JBAWJX010000047.1, read as the reverse complement.
GACAAAGCGAGCACATTAATGAGCAGCAAGAGGACGAGGCGGTGCCACAGAGAAATGAGAAAGGTACCACCACGATCCTGGCTCCCAGGGACGGGTGGGCACTGGCGTCCGATAATGGACGGGCACAGTGGGCATGTAGTGTTAGTGTATGTAGTGTGGTGTAGTGTGTAGCGTCTGTGTGTGTTTATGTGTGTATATGTGTATGTATGTATGTATGTCTGTATGTATAAGGGTACCTATATGCAGGTAGATAGACGGGCAGGCAAATAGACTGACAGCACTGGAGACAGGGAGGTAGGGAAATGCAATGTGTGTAAGGTATGTATGCGTGAGTGTGATTCTTGTGTTAGTCTAGTGTCGATGCGTACAGGGCGAATGGGCTATCAAAAACGTATAACAGCCTATCGGTAGCCTTGGGTCTGGTCCGTAGACGTGCCAATGCGCATGTGGGCTTATAGGAATGGCTACGGCGGGCACAGCTGAGCACGGAGCAAAAGGAGCAGGTAGAGAAAGGCCCTGGACGCGCTGGATTGCAGAGGTGCTATTGGTGACCCGAGATTCTGGGTGGCCACGGTAGCGACATGGCACCTGAGAAGCACCCAAGCTGCAAGATGCCGGCAGGTTGCTTACCCTATCTAGGCTGGATTGATATACAGCCAGCCTACGAGTATAGGGAAGCTAGCGGCTGTCACATAAGTTTAGGTAAGTATATGAAATAGAAGGGCCCGTGTGATCAAGCAGCTGTCTGGACTCTGGGTATTGCAGTTGAAGCAGGAAAGCTGGGGAGGACAATGCGGAACCGGTGAAGTTGATATGTAGGTACAGTAGTCGAACAAGAATCCCCAACCAGTAGGTAGCAGGTAGATTGACCGACAGGGCGGACGGGACAAGACGGGGTGAACGAGAGAATGACGGTCAGAGGAGACGGAGTGCGCGAGGATTAGATAGGTAGGTAGGTCCTGGAATTGGGGTCGCAAATTGGGGGTCTTGAACTAGTCTAGTGTCCTGGGTCCTGGGTCTTGGGTTCTTGGGTCTTAAGAGGTAGAGAGGTCTTGGTCTTGGGGTTTGGAGTTTGCAGTTTGTATCTGGGTAGGTAATTGGAGTTCTACACTCGGTAGGTAGATATGTAGGTAGATACCTACTTGCAGTACCTACTGTACGTATATACTTGTAGGTGCAGGTGATGTAGGTTATGTAAGTAGGTAGCGTGTCATGGGTTGTCGATCCCGTCCGGAATATTGGGAATGATGGTAGGTAATTGACCTCGAATGCGACGACGACGCGCAGGTGGGGGAGCTAGGCTGGGTTAGCTACTTAGGTTGCAGGTTGTGAGCTTTTGCCAGTTTCTTCGAGGTTTGTGGGGATCCAAAGGTGACCAGGCGAGAAGACGGACGAACGAAAGGCGAAAGGCGGGGGGAACTGCACAGGGGGTTATGAGAGACCCTGGAGACCTATGTAGGTACACTACCAAGATTCGGCAAAAGGCGATGAGAAAATGATACCCAGACAATTACTTATTCGTAATCCGTGAGTTACTACCTTCTACATATGTAGATATTTCGAAATCACAAAGATCCGTATACTCCCAGAGCACCTAGTTCCCTAGATGGGTAGTAAAAATAAAAATAAAGACAAGAGATTTTATTGCTAGTGTACAGAGTGGGTATCCTTAGTCCAGGTCTACACGACACTAGGGACAGTATGCCGTTGACTGGCTAGTCTCTCTACAGAATAGAGCGACGAAACTACACCCAGGTTCTCCAAGTACAACTACTAGGTTACGTCTGTAGGTTATTAGGTATGAAGATTGAATTTAGGATAAGAAATATCTGTCAGGAAAATAATTCAGATTAAATGAAAGTGCTCCATTAAACCCGACAATTGAGATTGTGCGTCTGTTAGTCACCCTTCTGCATATACATATACATACACTGCAGCAAGGCCGGCCTCCCCAAGTAAGTATATACCTACTTGAGTAAGGTAGACACTAAGTCCTGCATACACACTCTCGTTAAAAAGCCACGCCGAACGGCCTGGGAGCTCCCGACGATGAAATAACCACGTACTTACCTAGGAGGTAGTCGTCTACAACATTTTACAATGCTGCATTGCGTGTGGTAATGCTCACTTATTCCGGACGTAGCTTTTCAGTCCCTTGCTGTGCATATGTACACAATAACCAAGTGGGCAGCTTTTCAGTTACCGAATGCTGTGCAACATCAACGCCTCTAAGCCAAACGTCTAGATCCGCGTCTTCTCGTCCAGCTGCTCGCCGACTAACATAACGGACGACGCCATTTTATGCCGTAGAACCTCAAACCAAGCGATATACGTTCTCATCGGCTCGGGCACGGCTGCCCGAGTTGCGCTCTGATCCACGACAATCATTCGCTCCGCTCAATGCCATATACCGCAACCCGCGGGCCCAGACTGCACTGGCCTGATGCAGTTGTGGCAACTGGGTAGAGATCATCGTTGTTGGGGTTCGCTCTGTCTGCAACTGCTCTCCTTCAGCCGTCCAAGTAGGTAATGATCGACGCCTTGCATCGTTGTAGCTGCATCCAAGACAGTTGCCAGACCTATTCGGCCAGCTCGACATGACGCCAGAATTGCTGCCATGGTCTTTCCCGGGACTCCAACCCAGGAGTACATACCTACAGGACACTAGGCGCTGTTGAACAATTCATTTGACGAGACAGATACCAGTAGATACCGGGGTTCAAAAGGACTCCGAGGCATCCCCATCCACCGTTGGGTATAACCACTCATCCTGGCTCTATACGTGCTGATTGGGGACCGCCGTGCAGCCCTCACAAGTGTCCGGCATTGGCGTTATCAGCCGTAGACTTTAGCGAAAACATGCACAGACGTGGAAACGACAGTGATTTGTCTGACAGACTGGCTCGACGAGAGCTGGCGCCTCTCACTGCCCGTATGTACAAAAAGCCCTGACTTGAGAGGTGGATGGTTTTATTCGCTAATGCTGCCTTACACAACACACTACCGGAAATGACTGCCGGCGGAAAACCACTTTGTATGTACTATGTAGGTTAGATAAATAGTGTATCTGTCGTGGATGCTTACACATTACCATGTTTACAGGGGAAACCCTGAGCATCAAGGACTCCCCATACAAATGTAATAAGTGACAGACAGATATAGCTACTGACACAGCCGGCGGCAGGCAAATATACCACAGTATCTACCTTAGGTAAGTAGGTATGTAGTGACAATGTTGTCCATTTTCCTTGTTCTCGGTTGTTCTCGGATGGAAGCGCCATGCCTTTGCCGGAATTATTATCGGTATAAGTATAAATGTTCTTTTGGAGAAAATGTAAGTGACGTTGTCAGGACATGACCGTCAATTAATTCCCTTCCGGGGACTAGAGCTCCACTACTACGCTGTGTATATAAGTACAGTACAAATATACAGTTTATTTCTAACTACGGCACGGTACGATTATAAGAGCCTTGCTACCGTTCCCCGCTCTTTTGCCCCTCCCTCCTCGGGAACTTCTGCAGCCTATCAAGGCGGCCAAATCACGAAGCCAGCGTTCAGCCTTCTGCCCCTCCACCTCCCATGCTAAGTAAAGCTCCTGGAGCTCCTTGTCGCCCAATACCACAGCATTTCATCCCGTGTTGCCCATTGGTATTACATAGATTGAGATTCTGACCCACATCTCACCGAGACTACGTCCCCATAGATAGCCTACCAAGAGCTCGTTTTGCTTGTATACACATTGGCAACACTCTTCGGCCTCTTTGCCTGTCCTTGACTCATCCTATTGGTCGTTTGCCAGCCCAATCCGCCATTTCCCGATCAACCCAGGCCGTCCATTTATCCGCAAACCCGGAGCTCTAATTCGTACTACATTTTCGATTCCGAGCCCGAGCCCGACCCGTACCCGACTCCGATCTAGTCCCGAAGCTCGCCATCCTGTTAAGATCCCCAGGAGCCCTAGGCATTATAACGGCCTACCCTCGCACGGCTACTATACCTCACGTTATAGAATATGTCTGACCGTGGGCATCACCGCGGCGGCCGAGGAGGTGGCGGCGGGGGCCACTACCGCGGAGGGCGGGGTGGACGTGGCGGCGGCAGAGGAGGACATGGAGGAGATTCGGGCGGCGCCGGCCAAGAGCGGGAAAGGCCTAAGAAGGAGAACATTCTTGATCTGAGCAAATATATGGACAAGAAAATCACCGTCAAATTTAATGGAGGACGTGAAGGTATGGCTGACTTCACTCTGTCAGCTTTGTCTAGCATCCCCTCTCGGACTGGACGAAGGCTATACAAACGCCGATATTAGCTTATCTAACAGTTGGTGAGTAGTTACCGGTACATTAAAGGGTTACGATGCGCTTATGAACCTGGTATTGGACGACGTACAGGAGGTTATGCGAGGTAGGTGGTTATCACTCGTTTGCCTGATTACTATACTTAGAAACGACTAGAGGACTAACATATCATGGCAACAGACGAAGAAGGCACGGAAGCAACGAGATCCCTTGGTCTTGTGGTAGCTCGGGGTACCCTATTAGTGGTCATTAGCCCCGTAGATGGGAGCGAGGAGATCGAGAATCCATTTGCCCAGCAGGGCGACGACTGATCTAAGCACTTAATTTGACGAAACAACACGAAAATGTATTTTGGCCCCAGTATCAGAAAGCTCGGATGATGCTACCTACTTACGTTGAGAGGAAGCAAGCCAAGGATATACCCCCAAAAGAAGGAAAGATAAAATGGGCAATGGCCTCTGAGCGTATTAGTTAGTCTAGGCTCACGCCTAGGACCTGGCTATAGGGCGGAGAAGAGTAATCTTAGATTGCGATTAGCGAGCACGTGAGGCTCCGGCCATCAGTTACTTTAGGCCCTCAGAACGCAGCGATTCCCCGGGAAATAGATGCCCATGCTAGGCTTTGTCATATCAACAACCCCGTGATAATGCCGCTCGCCAAGCTTGCTTCTTAATGGCGGCTTTTATACCGTAACTCTTACCGCATCATCAGCACTTACTCATCGCCCAACACGGAGAAAGAGGTTGGTTATTTGTATCACCTCACTAACGGCTATAAATCTATGTATGCATGAGCCGTGCTAGCCAGGTAAGCGTCAGCGCCGGACTTTGTGATCAAGAACCCCAACTCTTCCTAACCTATAACACGGAACTACCCAATCCCGGAACGCCACTGCATAGCAAGGCTGTGGGGGCTGAACATTTAAATGCACAAAGACTTTTGGAGTTGAAGTATATCGTGCCTTCGTTATACGATTATATACGTATGTAGTAGACTTGGATGATTTCGAATACTCAACTCGGCTATAAGTGAAAGGAGTATCACAACCGGTCTAGCCAAAATCATGGAAACTGCATGAGTTACTTCGTCGGTCCTCTTTTACACCCCTGCAAGATCGTTATATCTGAGCGGATTGAACCTATACTACCGGAACCGTAATAATACGTATGACAAAAAGTACAGACAAAAGCCACATGCCAGAAGAGGAACAGACGGCTAATTTTAAGTAGATGAAGAATCTTGTATTCATATTTATCTTTTCTGTTTTTTTCTGTTTTCTATCAGAAGCTACGGCTTACATGATACTAGTCGAAAGGAAGGGCGTCGCTCCAGGATCCAATGCGGGATCCAATAGATACTAAGAACGTATATAGGACCGCTGGCCCTTTCCACACTATACAAGCTTCGTCCCTATAGTAGCTACCAAGCGTATTAACGCCAACCAAGGGGTCCGTTCGATCGATACTCGGATGCGCTATTGACCTCGGCGTGGACGTCGTAACTATTTTTTTCGAATATGTTGAGTTGCGACTATACTCGAAAATAAATCCATGCTGAAATCGCTGGGCACCGCTCTTTCCGGTCGTTCTCCGCTTCTAATTTATCCGAAAAAGACTATGACTGAGATCAAGTTGTGCTACCTCTAGAAGCCCCTATTGGTCCGTTGTTGTTGCTTCCTCTGAAGGCCCTTATTGGTCTGCTGTTGTTGCTTCCTCTAAAAGCCCCTATTGGTCTGCTGTTGTTGCTTGGTGTTTCCTTTTTGTAGGTCGCCGAAGGCCGATTGAACTTGCTTCCGCAATTCTCGGTACGTCACAAGGAAGGTAGACTGGTGATCGCGACTGGTGAGATAGATCTTTTCGTCTGTGCCAGCATCCAGCTTGTTCAGACAACTTATTATGTGTCCCAAGTCTAAGACCGGATTGCCCTGGGCGTCAACCTGATGAAAGACGTAATCTCGAAATAGTTTCAACATATACCGATGCTCCGTTTCGGACCAATTAGGATCCCCATCGAATTCGGGACGTTCGTTGATTGTGCCTAACTTGGCTAGAAGTCGTACTACCCTTCCATTTTCAAGTTCTCGACCTAGATGATTGATAGTTTCATCGTAGGCAATAGTCGATGAGATAAACGCGTCATCCACATGAAGCGCTAGATCTCGGACCAACTGCTCGGCGGTCTTGTATTGTGACTGAGGTGCGCTTAGCAACCACGCTACTCTTTCCTTGAGCTCCTCTGAATAGGTTCGACCTAGTTGATCGAGAAGTGTGCGTAGGTCACCCATGTTTCTGGGTAGGGTATTGGTACCGATGCTAAGCACAAGCTTCCCAAGATTGAAAAAATCTTCTTGTTGGAGTTCTTCAACGCGACGGTGCGCTTCGAAATTTATCACATCAAAAATGGAGCATGCGCTCAGCCTGATGCGATTTTTATCTGTCAAAATCACCTTGCTGATATCAATACAACGTGCGGCCAGTTTTGCCTTATGTATCACCCTAAGCGCGCTAGAGAGTTGCACAAGATAACTCCACAACACTTTTTCTACCACTGGCCCTGGACGACTAAACCGAGTGGGGGTGGCGGGGAAGTGATGTTCAGCTAAAGTCTTCGAGAGCGGATGGTAGCTGTGGACAAAAACCAGAGAACTATCGTTGAAATCTCTGGTGGTGAAGGCTTCCACAGTTGTAACTATATTTGGATGAATAATCTTCTTCCACGAATTTACCGCTTTGATAGCGTCCTCATTCGTTAGACGGAAGCCTGCGATAGGTCAGCATGAACCCCTATGTTTTATGGTGTTAATGCTTCTACCTTCAACCCTTCTTAAACAGTAAACATTTCCATTCTTCCTAGAAGTGGCTTTCCATACCCATGTAGGTAACCCAAAGATGCCTGGGGTATTCTTGAGTTTGACATCCAGGGGTACAAGGGAGTGATATTGCTGGAGAGAGGGCGACTGGACACCCGGTTGGCTTGCGAGCACTTGTCTGGCCGCCTCGGACTTTTTCTGTAAGTCTTCCCTTAGAGATTCCGGTAAAAATAATTCGAAAGCCGCTCGTTGGTAAGGCTGTATACTTTCGCGAATAGGGGCTAGTGGATAGTAAAGATGATACTGTAGCTAAGGGCGAGCAAGTTAATTAATCTGTAAGTTAAACTGGCAGCCCATACAGTGACTCACAGGTTGGGATGGGGTTGAGTATGTATTCTGGGCCCCATAATAAGATGCTCCAGCTCCGGCTAAGGGATTGTGTTCTTCGGCGTATGGGTTGTACTGGGTGGATTGCAGCCCTTGGGATACGCTTGACATAAAAGGATCAAACCCTAGTGAAGTATCCGAAGTCCCGTTTATTGCATCCTGTCTTTGTCAGTTTTCATCAGCTAGTGGGAGAGACTGGATGCACCGTACTGTTGAATTCAAATCGTAATTATTTTGGCCGAAATCCGGGAACTGCGATGACTTGAATAAGGTAGTTCCAGCCTCTTGCTGTAAAGAAGGCGATATAGCTAATGAATATAAGCATACACGTATTTTCAGGATTGGTGCTGGTGGTCATACTGGTTGTAGAACTTCCCCGAGGAGTGAATGGCACCGCACTAGTAGAAAAAGTGCTTTTCTTGCCCCCAAGCTGGGCGGGAGTAAACGATGGGGAGTCAACATTGAGTGATTTCTTAGGCTGGCTGTTAACCTAGTTAGCTAGTTGTGCTATATCGGACCTATGTTTAATTAAGGGGAGATGCGAAGGATGAATCGATAACGTCAATAGCTCAATCACGGCAGAAACACAAGCGTGTACACTAGGCCAAATAATTTTTTGGGGTCTTCAAGGAAAACTCGAGTAAGTCCTTAATTTGAATCGTCTGAGGATGGAGTGTCGAAGATGAATTCGGGTAACGACGCGATCAAAGTACTTTTTCCCTAGGCACGTTGGGTATTGTTGCTTGGGAAAAAGGAATGGCGTGTAGCTGCTATTCGCTTTGTAGACCGTGGGGTCGTATTGAATATGCCAAATTCTACCGCAGATGGCTGGTCTTCGTAGGCTTGTGAAACGGAGTTTGCTGTTCTTTCTGAGATAGGCCTTAAGGACGCAGAATCTAAGCTGGAGGAAGGCTGAGCTGTGGCTCGATACTGACACACGGATGCGGGAGACACTTCGGAAGAAGACTCGTTCAAAAGAGTCTCATCAGAAGATTCGCTGGAATCCCCTTCAGGATAGGACTCCGAATCCAGCTGGGAGTACACGCCTGAGCCGTAGTTTAATAGGGCCTCTAGCATAGGAGTCACAGAAGGGCCCATAGGAGAATCCACAGAAGGATCTGTATAAGGGGGGAATGGCTCTGCACCATCTGTATTGGAAGGTGAAGATGGTGCATTGACATACTCTTGGGAATCTTGAACAACCCCAGAACTGGATGAGGCTCTTCCGCGGGCGAGGAATGCGGCGAAGGATTGATGAACCTGTTCATGCGTATATATTATATCTCCTAGTGCCAGGATTGCCTGTTGCGGTTGCTCGGAATCTTCGATCTTGGGATCAGTTAGGCTTGGTTTGTCACCCTGCTCTGGTTGTTGAGCGGTCCATGGCAGCGCATCCCGTATGTTTCTGCTTAATTCATTGGCCGAGGTTTGAGGACGTCGGCCTCCGGGGACGGGAGGTGATTTGCCGGGCTGCTTTGGTTGTCGAGATCCCTGGCTGCTCTGGTTTGCTGGACTGCCCGAGCCTCGTTTTCTTGACATGCCTCGTGAATTGCCCCGGGGCCAAGAGGCCAGGGGTGCCTATCCAAATCTAGAATGGAGAAATAAAGGCTCGTCGAGATCTCGCGATGTCTACCTCCTTCGCAGTCTTAGGTGATTTACAGGCGGAATGCTCAGTTTGAGATTCAGCCAGCACCTTCGGCAAGTAGTGCTCAAGCAGTCTTCCTAATATACGTGCTGAATAAATTCAATTGACACTATTGCTCCTAAATCGGGACGCACACGTGCTGGCAAGAGTCTAGAAGACAATCCCAGGCTGTCTAAGATGCCGCTGGCGAAAGAGTGGGAACTTCAGGCGAGCCGAGTACAAATGTTCAAGTGTCATCAGGTATGGGTGTAAACACTCGGCGGGTGGTGTTAGGAGGCTTCAGGAGGTGCTCTCCAAAAAAAGAGTCGATGAATTCACGCACAGATGTACTTCCCTTGCCAGATAGAGAAGTAGGAAAGGGCTATATTTCAAAGAGAGGGGGGGCAACAGCGGATATGCATAGACATGTCAACTTACTTATCACTGGAGTTGTTTGAGTTTTTATTCTGGTCATGGTTGAAGGCGCAGCCTTGATCTTCATAGCGACAGTGGCCGTATATCAGCACATTTCGGCAGAGGGTGTCTTTCGAGTCTGCCAACAAGGCCGCGATTAGCTTCGAATTAGGCAATATAGAGTAGGACTACCGCGTAAGCAAGGCAGTCGCTCAGTCCTTGCTGCTTACCACGCGTCTTGGGCCTGGGTGACGCCATCTGTCTGCCCTGATTGGCAGTTCCGAATCTGGTACTCGCCATGGCTGTGATCGTGAGAGTAACGCGGCGGGTGTTATACTCGTCCTAGCAGCCACGGGTCTAGGCTGGGCAGTCGGTGCGCACCACCCTGTGCAACACAGCTACCCCGGCCTTTTCGATTAGTCCTAGGCAATCGTAGACAGAGTGGGGGATTGCGAGACGGGGAGGCGCAGGCGGAATGGACGGCGATCGGGAGTATGGGAGGGGCGTCGTTGTCGCATTGAGCAGGCAGGCGAGTTGACGGAAAGCAAGGCCTATCGTTGCTGGCCCGAGCAGATACCGCGAGAGGTCATGCAGGGGGAACCGGGACACGACAAAGCACCTCAAAGCGGTGCCATTTTCTAGGGTTTCGGGGAAGCAGTACACCCATAGAATCCAGACCCGGCCGGAGTCAAGCGCCGCAGATAAAGAGGAGAAGTCGGAGGGCGAAGAACACCACAACGGCGCTAGCAATTCAATTGTTCGCTTAAAGCAAGAATACGGCTATACACGGACAATAGTCATATGTACGTACGATGCTTTGTACATGTGTAGGCTGAGAAGTAAATACGGATGTGGGGAGAGGAGGATAGAGAAATCGAGGCCCGAACAATATAATAATAATAATAAAACAATAGGAGGCAACGCGACAAAGCTCTGAGCAGCGAGGCGGCGGGCGGACGAGGTGTGGTGCACCGTGCAGGCGGTGGTGGTGGTGGTAGTGGTGGGAGTGGGATGACGGCGGAATTGTACACTAGGAAAGGTGCGTATTGTGTACACGCTGCAGATTGGTGGGCATTAGATTAGTGGTCCCCCAGGGCAAGCGCCAAGATTTTATAGTGGTACCAAGATACTTGATTTCAGCCTCGATTATCGATTGTCCGGGTACCGCGTGACGGAATTTGTGAGGCTAGACCAACGTCTAATCTCTTAAAATAGTCAAAGATGATAAGTAGCTCTCATATCTATTAAAAAAAACACTATATTTGCCGTTGGTTAGCTGATCACCAACGCCCTTCCTATGTTTAGAACTTGGTACCTATGCGTAGTCGTTTTATAAGCGACAACGGATCTAAGGTCGGGCAGTAGTCGGGGGCGGTACGGTACTTACACGTTATTCAGCCCCAGTGAATCCATTTTTAAGTTGTGGCACCTGTTTAAACTACTACTGTGCCTAAGGATGTACTGTACCTACCTGTAGATATTAGGTGTTACCATAATTATTCAGCACTAAGTCTAAAGCGGTACTATTACCCATCCATCGTCGTCATTCCTCGAAGGTCTCGGCGGACCCAGATAGCCAATCGAACACGCAGCCCATAAATGCAATTGTATAAGGCAATCGGCGTTGAATGGCCTCAAAGCACTCTGCCTGCCCATGAGCCGCCTGCCTGCACCGCCTAAGGTAGCCAACCAACTTCGCGAATACACCAACGGCAACTTACCTGCGCTAGATCTGTATGTAGGCCGAACCTTAGCGATACGTGTCCGGACGCCATCTTCGGGATATAATTCGGTACTCTCCGGAAGGTGCTACGTTTGCGGAGGCAGTACTCAATCTTTCGTTGGTTACTTTTCTATCCCTAGCGAGCTTCAGCACTAGTGGTAATCGGCCCCAGTATCTATGGACGTTTGCTTTTAAGGACCTTAGCGGAACCCGTCGAGTAGTTCAGCCGGCTGCGAGAGATCCCAATCATGGCAAGCAATGCGGGTATCGACATAAGTCAGCTCTCTGCGGACCAGCAGGCAGCCCTGGAGCAGTACACACAAGTCACGGCCCAGGACACCAAAGACGCAGTGGCTCTTCTAGAGAGGTCGCAATGGAATGTACAAATAGCCATAGCCAAGTTCTTCGATGGCGAGGGACCCGACCCGGTCGCCGAGGCCGTAGCAGCACAAAGCCAGATCCCACAGCGCCAGTCAAGACACGAGAACCTACAAGAGAGTCTTCTAGCGTCGTCGAGCCCGTACGGACGTCCACGAGCTCGTGAGAGACCCGATCCGGCCCCGAGAATAGTGCCTCAGCCCACCACGACTCGACGCACCCCGTTCCTCCTCGCCATCATCTTCGCTCCCTTTAACTTCGGGTACCGCGCTGTATCGGCCCTCTTCCGCACATTCGTCTACATCTTCGCCTTCCTACCCCCTTCTATACGTCCACGAGCAATCACGACAAGCATGACGACAGGGTTTAGAGGAAGCAAGGGTCGCCGCATGCTGATGCCGCCGGACACAGCCGCGCGGTTCCGGCGGGAGTTCGAGGAGGAATACGGGAGCAACGCACTCCCCTTCCATGAAGGCGGGTTTGCACAAGCGCTCGACTTAGCCAAGCGAGATCTTAAGTTTCTGCTGATTGTGCTCATGTCGCCGGAGCACGATGATACCGAATCCTTCACACGAGATACCCTGCTTGCGCCGGAGGTTGTCAGCTTCATCAACGACCCGGCGAACAACATCGTCCTGTGGGGCGGCAACGTGCTTGACTCCGAGGCCTTCCAGGTCGCGTCGGAGTACAACTGTACCAAATTCCCGTTCTCGTGCCTTGTCTGCCTTACACCGAAAGAGGGCAGCACACGTATGAGCATTGTCAAGAGACTCGCGGGCCCACTCTCGCCCTCAACCTACGTAGCGGAGATCCAGACTGCTATCAATAAGTATGCGCCGGATCTCGCGGCGGTCCGCGCGGAGCGGACGGCACAGGAAGTCACGCGCAACCTGCGCACAGAGCAAGACGACGCCTACGAGCGCTCGCTAGCTCGTGATCGCGAACGTGCTAGACAGAAAAAGGAAGCCGCCGCTGCCGCTGCAGCAAGCGAGAAAAGGGCGCAAGAGGAGGCCGAAGCCGCCGAGCGGCGGGAGCGTCAGAAGCAGCAATGGCGCAGATGGCGCGCAACAACGGTCAAGCCGGAACCGGATAGCAACGCAAATGCCAAGGACGTGGTGCGGCTCGCGCTCATGATGCCGGCTGCTGGACGCATTGTCCGCCGGTTTTCCGCCGAAACGACCGTAGAGGAGCTGTACGCGTTTGTCGAGTGCTACGACATCTTGACTACAAATCCAGAGCTCAATGGTGAAGACAAGCAGAAAGAAGCGGATGGGGAAGACGATGTGGACCTCCCGGCGGAGAAGCCGGAAGGCTACGTCCACGAGTACGGGTTCCGGATCGCATCCCCCATACCCCGCGTTGTCTACGAGCCGGACGAGACAGCCTCGCTCAGGGATCGGATCGGTAGGTCAGGGAACTTGATTGTCGAGCTAGGCACTACCGATTCTGATTCCGAGTCTGAGGCTTGAGGTTGAGCAGTCGTAAAGTGAGGGACAGTGGTAATGGGAATGATTCATGTACAAGATGTATTTATGGAGTTTATACGGATCTCTACGTAACCGCGCGGGCGGTTGTCATGTTACGTTTCGAAAATAGAGACTATTACATGGTTGTAATTAGATGAGGGAAGGTTACGAAAACCAGTATGCCAGAAGTATACATTGGACAATGCCTCAATCTGAGAGACATGTGGCTAGGCAATCCCCCAGGCAAAAAAGTTAGCGTGCAGAGTCACAACGTTTCAGCTCAGACACAGACCTAGGGCGGAAAACTTCAAGTTCTCTTGTTGGAGTACCTAGAGGTTAGGTATACTGCCTGTTCAATACTCATTATCATCACCCTCGCACTAGATGCCCTTGCCTATTAGTCGATAATACATGACACTAGTTTATGATATCCCAATCCTAGCCTAGCCAGGGGGAGCAGAGAACTTAACTCCCTATAAGTGATTTGCAGCTGATATAACGTATGAGCTTCGAGGTAAGACCAGAACATATTGTGGGTGATTACCTGCAACGCTCAGGCCCATACGCGAATGGTCCTTTTCATGTGTGCCCTCTTTAGTAATACAATATTATGGCTTGTACCTGCTTAAGCAATTCGGGCCAATGTCATACGAATCTCCAGCAACGGTATTCCATCTTTGTACGCGCGCCCTCCTGCCCAATACCACCATACGCTAATTTAATGACTTTGCTGTTGCTGGTTTTCCTTTGCGAATTTTTGATGGATACGGGCAATCTGCTCGTCGACGTTGACACTTTGCATGTGATTAATGTGAGCCTGGCTCCGCCCTTCAAGGTTACCGTCGAAAGAATTCATCGCCGCTCGTTTTCGGCGCGCCATCTCTTCCTCAGAGATAGATTGTCCGGTGATAGGATCAAAAATATCCGCTCGCGCGCTAGCTAATCGTTTCAGGTTGTTGGCCACGTCAATGCTTGATAGATTTGTCGTTGCGTAGCGAGACTCGGCTTTGGCCTTTTGTTCTTTCCACTGAGGATCTAATAACTCGATTCGCATATGCGCGTCAAGCTCGTTCATTGGAATCTGCTCTTTGCAGTTCGGGCACAGGGCCATTTGCGTTCCCTGTTTGTTCGCCGCGCGGGCCGCAGCACGCGGAACATAATTCTCCTTGATCTTCATCGGGGCAGCGCCTCCTTTAGCTTCGGCCTGTGCTTGTTGCATACGCATACGAGCTTCTTCTCTCTCGCGAATCCTTTGTGCCTCCTCGTCTTCCACGATTCCATTAGGTCTTGGGGGTGGTGCCATCCCATAGGGAGGTTGTGGAGGTGGTGTGGCGTGATATGGTTGTGGCTGGGCCGGGTATGCAGGATGATGTGGAAGGTTGTAATTCGGTTGCGTCGCATATCCGTTGAATGTGCTATCCTCGTCTGTCGGCATCGCTTCCTCGATGCGTAGATTGGAACTGATAGAAATCTTGGCCTTTTGTTCAAGAGAGGCATATTGGAGTTCGGAGAGAGATGTAGGGGGAGGTAGGTTTGCTTGATCATCAGCGTCAGTAAACACGACAGTCTCGACAACAACGAAGTCATGCCAGTCAATTTGCGCGTATGACAATCGCTCCTTCTCCTCGTCTTCTTCCTTCTTTTGCTTTTCTGTCTCCTGGTACTTTAACCATTCTGCTCGTTGTTTAGCACGGTTGAGGATGTGGAACTTGTCATCGATATTTCGCTGCACTTCAGCGATTCGCTCCTGCTGGACACGCCCGCCTTCTCCATCGATACCACCGGCTCGCAATAGCATGGAATACTGGTCGACAAAGTGCTGGAAGAAATTGTGTAGACTGTGGTTGGGTCGGAGAAAATCGAACTGGTAGTTGCCGGTTTCGCGCTGCGACAGAGCTGTCATAAACTGTCGGCCGTTCTTCGCCACAAACAGCGCAGTCAGCCTCACAACTTCGAGATCCTGGGCGCTGATGTTTGGCATACGCGCAGAGAACTGGAAACTCGCAGGCTCCGGGGGGCCCTTCGGTTTCTCGTCAACTGGAGCAGCGGGCTCGCCCGCCCGACCTGCAGCGACCGCGGTGCCACGGCCTTCCTTGATCTCGCTTAACCTCCATAGATAGAATGGGTTGTATGGGTCGCTGCTGTTCAGGAAGCTGAACTTGGGGTTGTTCTTTTCCTTCTCTCGAAGGCGGTCTTCGAACGAGAGGCCATTTCGGGCGACGAACCCGGCTGTCTTCTCGAGAATTACTATGCGACGCGTGAGTATCAGCTTCCATTCAGGATAGGGGCTTCGGAATGCTCACCTCTAAACTCTTTGGGTGGCAGAATAACACCCTGGGGAGGCTTGATGTCGTCCAAAGCGGCAGCTGCATCGCCGTTAGTAGTTGCAGCCATATTGTCGGCAATCTTAGACCCTCCTTCGCGCTGTTACTAGATACGAAGCAACAGCAGGGTGTAATTGTTGGATATTCATCAAAGATCGCGCTGGTGGCGTAGTCGCGATTTGTAGCTCCAGCAAGTGAAAGATTATGCAGGCCCCAGATTCTAGCTAGCGTTGCCTACCTAGGCCTTGGCATTTCGCATTTCCCATGGTGGATCTATCTACAGTACTAGGATTACCTAACCTAACCTACCTAGTAAGTACTTACTTAGTAGGTACGGGAAAGGAACAATACCTCTTCCGTTATGGGGCCGCTCCAGGTACATAGTTACACATGTACAGCAGTACAATGTACATGCTTCAACTGACCACGCTCTGGCCACTACATATGTATATTCAGGTAGTATCAGCCACTGTGTCTCGACTATGATCGCCCGCCAATCACTCAACACGAACGGCGGTCCTCTAGCGGGACCGGGAACCGAACCCAGTCGCGCGTCACTTACAAAGTACTCCCCACTTCGTTACGACGATGAGCTACAGCCCCTAGACCTAGGCTGACCTAGGTAGGACAATATGCTAAGCAGGATCCCAAGCAGACCCAAGCACTGGGATAAGGCCACTGTAGCATCACCTCTTCGACCCCCGGCAAGTGCTCTAAAATAGCAGCTAGCCCTTGTCCTTCACAAGCCCGCGCCCCCTTATAGTTATCCTGTCATTCGAACATTTATTCTCCAAGTCTCCGAACAACCTCAGCCCTGGCCAGCTAAAACTGCCTGGGAGATCAGTTCATCCGATGGTTTCTTTGTAATGCCAATTCTACTTCTCGACTTTCGTTAATTCAACCTCAATTCCGTTTACTTCCCGTGTCATATTTTGTTGTACAATACCTCTTAGGACTCGTGTGTGCTGACGTGCACCACCCGGCCGTGACGCAGTCGAGGGTTCGAGACTTCGAGAGGCCACGCCGAACTCTTCTCATCTATTCTTCTTTCCCCCGATCAACTCGCAGTGCCAACACAAGATGGGTAAACCTACCGCGGCACAGCCGCCCTCAACAAAGGGCGGCCCCTATGTGAATCCGAAGCCCGAAACACAAGTGCAAGCCAAAAAAGCCCACGATGACTTTACGTCGGATGGCGTGGAAGACAACGATGTGTTCCTACTTCCCGTATCCGACTACCAGGTCATGTTGTTAGTTACCGCTATAGGCGCCATTGTGCGGCTATTCCGCATCTATCAGCCAACCAGCGTGGTATTCGACGAAGTCCAGTATGCACAATGCGCCCTCCTTGCTATTCTACCTAGAGCTTCGGACCAGCTAACCCTCTGTTTTCGTTGGTAGCTTCGGCGGCTTCGCCACGAAATACATCAAGGGCAAATTCTTTATGGATGTCCATCCTCCCCTAGCCAAAATGCTGATCGCTCTCGCTGGCTGGCTCGCCGGCTTCAATGGCGACTTCGACTTCAAGGAGATCGGTAAAGATTATCTCGAACCTGGGGTTCCATACGTGTCCATGCGCCTCTTCCCAGCTATCTGCGGCATTCTCTTGGTCCCCATTACTTTCTTGACGCTCAAGGCCGTTGGATGCCGCACTGCCACCGCAGCTCTCGGCGCCTCTCTGATTGTTTTTGGTAAGCTAGTATCCTCGCACGCCGCTATGCTCTCGATCTAAGCTCTGACACCTTTGCCCTATCTTAGAAAACGGTCTCCTGACCCAGGCCCGCCTCATCCTGCTTGACTCTCCACTCGTCGTCGCAACCGCCTTCACGGCCCTAGCCTTCACATCGTTCACGAACCAACATGAGCAAGGCCCCTCGAAAGCGTTTGATATCAGTTGGTGGTTTTGGCTCGTCATGACCGGTCTGGGCCTTGGTATTACCGTTAGTATTAAATGGGTCGGCTTGTTCACCATTGCTTGGGTCGGATCTTTGACTCTGGTACAACTATGGGTTCTCCTGGGAGATACCAAGACCGTCACCATGCGCCTCTTCGCCAAGCACTTCATGGCTCGAGCTTTCTGTCTGATTATTATTCCGGTAACCTTCTATATGGCCATGTTCGCCATACACTTTGTATGCCTGTCTAACCCGGGCGATGGCGACGGATTCATGAGTTCTGAGTTCCAGGCCACCTTGAATAGCAAAGGCATGCAAGATGTCCCAGCCGATGTTGCCTTTGGTAGTCGCGTATCTATCCGCCACGTCAATACACAAGGAGGGTACCTTCACTCTCACCCCCTAATGTACCCGGCCGGTAGCCAGCAACAACAGATTACGCTATATCCCCACAAGGACGAGAACAATATCTGGTTAATGGAAAACCAGACCCAACCACTAGACGTGAATGGCGTCGAGATAAACGGCACACACGTCTGGGACAATGTCCAGAACTTTACTGAAAACTACATCAGAAACGGAGACGTCATTCGGCTTTACCACCTGCCGACCCATCGCCGCCTTCACTCTCACGATGTACGTCCGCCCGTCAGTGAGCAGGAGTGGCAGAACGAGGTTTCCGCCTATGGATACGAGGGCTTCCCTGGCGATGCCAATGATCTGTTCCGTGTTGAGATTGTCAAGAAACAATCAGCCGCGGGTGAAGCTCGTGAAAGACTCCGGACTCTCCAGACAAAGTTCAGACTCGTCCACATCATGACAGGTTGCGTCCTTTTCTCTCACAAGGTCAAGCTTCCCGAATGGGCATCTGAGCAACAGGAAGTCACGTGCGCGAAAGGTGGTACAATTCCAAACAGTCTCTGGTATATCGAGTCCAATAACCACCCTGCACTTCCCAGCGATGCCGAAAAGGTCAACTACGTCAACCCAGGATTTTTAGGCAAGTTCTGGGAACTACAAAAAGTCATGTGGAAGACCAACGCTGGTTTAGTCGAGTCACATGCGTGGGATTCTCGCCCAGAATCATGGCCTATTCTTCGCCGGGGTATCAACTTTTGGGGCAAAAACCATCGCCAGATCTACCTCATTGGTAACCCAATCGTCTGGTGGTCTTCAACTCTTGCCGTGGTCACATACGTCCTCGTCAAGGGCATCGCCGTCCTTCGCTGGCAGCGAAGCTATAAGGATTACTCAAGTATCACGTTCAAGCGATTCGACTATGAGGTTGGGACGTGGGTGCTCGGCTGGGCCTTCCATTACTTCCCATTCTTCCTGATGGGTCGTCAGCTCTTTTTGCACCATTATTTCCCTGCTTTATTCTTCGCTGTACTAGCACTCTGCCAGATTTACGATTTCGTCACAGCTCGATTCCCAATTCCTGGTATTCGCGAGAACCCAATCATCAACAAAGTCGGAGTGGTAGCATTACTGGCAGTCTCTGCAATTGTCTTTGCCCTCTACGCCCCACTGTCTTACGGAAACGCTTGGACTAAGTCGGAATGCCAACGCGTCAAGTTCTTTGATACTTGGGACTGGGATTGCAATACCTTCTTAGAGAACGTAAGTATCCCTTCTCAAGGCATGCCATCGAGACAAAGGGCTTAGACAGATGATCTTCTGTATGGAATCTATACTAGGTTTTTGTTTTTATCGCTTTTAGCTTTCTGACTAACGCTCCTCCGTCTACAGTACGACGCATACTCGGCAATCAATTCAAACCCTATTCCCAGCTCACAGGCCACCCCCATAAGCAGCCAGAATGGGGCGCCTCCGGCACCAAATGAGAAGGATTCCTCAAATGGGGTGATCTCTGGTGCGCCAAAATTCGAGCCCCAGGGACAAAAGGTGTTGGCGCGTGAGGAAAAAGTCGAGTACCGAGACCAGGACGGCAATCTCCTCAACGAGGAGCAAGTAAAGGCGCTCGAGGGTAAAGTAGAGTTCAAAACAAGATATGAGACCAGAACACGCCTCATTGACGCCGACGGCAACGAAGTGCTAATGTCTCCTGACGATGAATTAGCCGGAGCCGGAGTCGCCCCTCCACATCCAGACGTCGAAGGAGCCAATCAAGAAACCAAGAAGGCGCCCATTGACGAGGCCGAGGCTCCAAAGGAAGCATCATCGAGCAAGGACGGCGAGAAGGAAGCGGAGAGATTGGCTCCTAAGCCAGCCAGCGAAGGTAACGAGGCCACCGTCTAAGGCTAATGACCCATTCATTGAGACTTGAGGTTCATAGACTCTGTGTGTTAGTAAAGGCATCGTGTGGTCAATCTACCGGGGCGGTGGTCGGTGATCTTGGGTTTTTTATCCTGCATTGAAATGGCGTGGTAGCCTTGGTCTCTGTACACTACATACATTAATGAGGAGTCAACGGACGAAATATCAGGGATGGGGAATATGAGCTTGAAAAAACAAAAAGACGGAAGGATTTTGAGGCGGCTACATCTTGGCACTTCCTCGTATAACACTACTAGCTGCGTATTCTAGTCAGCAATCTATCTCCTATAATCGAAATAACCTTAAGACGTACGTTTTCGTTGCATGTCGAGAGATAAGCCTGATTTAACAGTTAGCCCTTTGCAAGTTCTGGGCTCCGCAATTCGCAAATCTGTCTGCGCATAGAACACAACGTTCACTGTTTCAGCAGTATGAACCAGAAATAGGGGCAAAAGAAGAGCGTTCAACGAAGGCATAGGAGCAGCTACGTGGAGGTATTGTAACGGACCCAGCGCATCGAGGTTTAGTATCTAGCATGAGTACCTCGGTAGGTATTAAGACACATAGGGTTTACACGGCAAACCTGCGTCAATCCACGTCTAATATGCATTAGGCTTCGGCAAGACCTGGCTATTTAGTATTGCATCTAATCCTAGTATAAGATGACCAATAGTCCTCCACGCAACAAATCAAGATCCCGTGCCTCTTCCGCTCTCTCGCTAACGATTCTAGACTTTAATACCCTGTGTGTATACTGCGCTCCTTCTAATTTGAACTGTTGCTGCTAATACTATCATCGAGATGTTGATTGATTCCGGTGACGTTCCTGTTTGCCAGTTTCTTTTCAGATATTCGTTCGCATTCCGATTTCTTCCTCTTGAAGGTTCCGGATCGTCACGTTTGCCATTAACCTAGACTATCACACATTTCTCGATGCCTTTTCTGCGGCCCGTGTCCGTGTGCTACTCGCCGGAACTTGGGAAAAAGCCACCGGCATTTCCATTGGCGTGCTCCCTGATAGCCTCGTAAAGACGTTGCTGGAAAGATGCCCTAGGAATGTAGGGAACCATAGCGTGATGGACCCTCATGAGAGGAGAATCGCGTCTCGGCGGAGCCACCCGCGGTAGACGAGTGGGTTTATTGAAGCACTCGAGGAGGAAATCTGATACCTGCGCCGTGTAGAGGTGGATGTAGGCGCTGGAGGCGGCATTGTCGGTGAGCAAGATCTGGTAGCGCACGTCTTGTTGTGCCGCGGGCCCCTGCGCGTCAGCCTCGGGCTCTTCGTCATCCTCGTCCAAACCAAAAACATCGAGCAGCCGCTGTTGTGCCATGGCAATAAACATGCCGGTTATTATGCCTTGGTTTGGGGGCGAAGGTCGTGTCTTCTTCTTCTCGCCATCTTCGTCTTTCTTCGCAGCCTTTCTTTTAGGTGCTCGTCTTCTTCTTCCCGCCCGACGTCGGCGTTTTTTCTTCCGAGACGATGGCTCCGGCAGCGGTAGTTGTAAATGCGATCGGTCGAGGTACAGTAGGCTCCAAGGCATCCTCCGTCTTATCGACGTGTTACTAACGAGATAGTAGAAGCTTGGATCTTCTGCAATGGGGAAAGACCTCTCGCCGTATAATAGGGTTAGCTGCATAGCATATCCCTTCACTCTAGATTCTCCGCGTTCGGAGCCGGAGCTGCTGTCGCTGCTGTCGCTGCTGTAGTCGGGATTCAAGAGGTTCCACATACTGCGTTGCGACGAGCTTTTCCATGCTAGTAAGCTGTTCAGGGCAAACGTATGTGAATTATATCCGCCGGTGTTAAGGTAATACCGTCTTCTTAGAGAGCCGATATGAAAGTTAAGCCGTCCCTCTGATAGGCTGGGGAGAGCGAAATGGGGTACACGTTCTTGCTCAACAACGGGTTCTTTGCCTTTACTAGTAGAACCGGCGGAATGCTGCATCTTCGCTGCCTTTTCCCTCAACCGATACAGGTGCGGTGTAAAGCCTCCGGGGCCGAACGGCGGGAGCTTGTCCTCCTTGAATACAACATGCAGGAGCCGGGCGTGCTCGTCGGTCCAGTAACGTGGCACTTCAAAGAGCTCCGGATACTTCATAGCAATGACTTCGATTGGAATGTCGTAAGGTGAGCTGGTAGGCGACATTAACATGTCTTTTAGGCGCCCAGGTACTTTGTAGATGTCGCTGTTATCTATATTGTTGTTACTATCCATGATTTAGTCGGCCACTAGAGCCAGTGGACTTTGAACTGGCTGTCTGATATCTAAAACGTAGGAGGGTAGAGATAGTGCCCAAAAGCAAATGAGGAGGTTTGAGATAGCTCTAGATGTCCAATCTCGAGACGAGAACCAGGAAAGACTTGACTACCTCTAAAAGCGAGGTCCGTATCTGATTTCTTGGGCAGGTAGGTTGCGTAGTACTGTTCGCCCAGGGAGGCACTTCTATGCGTAACTTACCTACTGAGGAGCACCTACCTACCTGTAGTTGCAACTTCCACTACCTACTTAGTAGGTAGTGTAGCTATTGAACCTAAGATGCCCATTTTCGCAGGGTGTATGGAAGGACACACGGGCTATCAGGGAACAAGCATCAGCCACATTACATGAAGGGAAGGTGAGATGAAAGAGCATATGCAAAATTTACTATATCAAATATCAATTTTACGCCGGGGTCCTAATAATAATCACACCTAAGTGCGCAGCAATGACTGTCATTCCATTGAATCTGTTACGTGGTTAATGAAGCAGGTTAGGATCTTGCTAGGACATACTAGAACTTCGCGAAGGGGGTCTTTTCCAGCCGACGAGCCAGGTCGGGGTATTCTTGTCCAAGTTTGTCGATGTATTCGTTGAGGTGTTGAGGCGTGTCTCTACCCAAGGGATTCTCGTTCGCCCCTTGAATACCACGTTCTTTAGCTTCGCCCTCCGTATCTTTGCTTCTCATAGATAGAGAACCCCCTTTCAATGTGTGAATGAACCACTAGGGTTTGGTACAGTGATTAAGCATCGTGATAAGCATCAAAATGGGCCTTGACTGTCACACGTATAAACATATCCAGTTGACCAAGAATTGAAGTTGATAGGGCGGTTTCCCCGCACGAACAACTCCATATTCCCCCGCCAGCGATGCCACCTTGTCAGTAACCCTCCTTAGCTTGTCTGCTACTATCTGAATGCCTCAAGTTGTACGATTAGCTTCTGATACATTCTAAGCTCTAGTCATATAACCGATACTAAGGTATCTAGGCTATAGCATGGCGCCGGGACCGAAACTGTCCATATCCTGCCATTGCGGCGCAGCGAAGCAAGCCGTCCATCTTCGTGATCAACTATCTAGCGGCCCGCAAGATATCAATCTTTGCCACTGTGATGCTTGCCGACACAATACCGGCCTACTATGTGTATCTTATGCCGGTATTGAGCGCCCGAATTCGATTCAGGGGCTCGTGGAGTACCGCTCTACAAAGAAAACGGTGTCACGATTCTTCTGCGCCACTTGTGGGTGCCATGTATTCTGGAGGCTTAAAAATCAACTCGAGGACGGTAGTAGCCTTGAGTCTAGAGATGATGCGCCTCGGGGAGAATGGTGGGCTGTCGCTACTGGCGTGATTATCGGCAGTGAGGAGTCAAGTGGAGGCGATGGTGAGGTTTCAATCCGATACGCAAAACACATCAACATAGCCGGTACTAAAGACGGCGGCTTGAGCCCGTTTATCCGGAATATTGGGGATTTGCATGAGTTGGAGGTGGCTGAAACTTCGACCTCGCCATCAACGTCTAAAACCCTTACGCCTATGAATAAGCTTGAACAAGACGTCAGCTCCGGAGAATCAAGTAAGGGAGAGGGAGTCTTGGACGCCTTCTGCCACTGCAAAACGGTGAGATTTCATATCACCCGTCCCAATGCAGCGAGCCGGCTTCCGCGGTCCAACTTTGCGGATCTCATAGTACCGTATCATACTGGATCGCCTCAAGTTCGGAATCCCGACGACAACAAGTGGTGGCTACGCCCTGGTTCGAAGTATCTTGCAGGCACATGCGCCTGTCGCTCTTGTCGACTCGCCTCTGGCTTCGAGATACAGACGTGGACTTTCGTGCCCAGAGCTAATATATTCTTCCACATTAACGGAGTTGGCGAGGAGACAACCATAGTTCCCCTTGACTTCGCAGCTCTACCACCCAATATTCTCACAAGCTATGAAAGCAGCGAAGGTGTGCGGCGCGAGTTTTGCTCCCATTGTGGTGCGACAGTCTTCTGGCGAGACCGGTGGCGACCGGAGCTTATCGATGTTAGTGTTGGATTATTAAATGCCGATGAGGGCGCGAGAGCTGAGACTTGGCTAGACTGGTGGACCGGGAGGGTTAGCTTTTCTGAGGATGCTGGCCTCGGCAGGACGGGGGAAACAGCTGGGCGTGCAACCTCTCTGATCAACGGCTTGGAAGACGGCCTGAAAAGATGGGGTGAAGAGAGGCCCAAGAGTAGTTAAACTGTAAAATAAGTGGTATTGTCTTCACCGTGGAGATACCTCGAGATAGTAATAGGTCTAAGTAGATTACGTTACGATCAGGAGGCCGGCATCTCCTGTATGCAATATCCCTGGCCAGAGCATGAATTATGTTAGACATCTACTACGTTATTCCAACTACTTACCTCCTAGCTGCCTTAACGATGAGTAACGTCTGCGACATGTGCTATTATGAGAGCGTTGAAAATTTAGGTTGATGCGTGCTTGTCTCCGAATTTTATATATCGGTCGGATCACGTCCACGTCCTAGCGTGAATGTGATTATTTCCATTTCTTATCTTGTGCATATAGTTAGAAATGACGATTGTCACATGTTTCCGCTCCCCCTTTCGCTTCGTCAACTGACGCGTAAATATACGTTGAGTAGGTTGAATAGAATTTACACTCGCTGAACTTTTAGCTCCGCAGAAGGAAAATTGCGCGTGCTCGGCGCCTGCTTGCGTACTTGCGGTATTGGTATGAGGCAATTAGCTATGGCTATTGGGGTGCATCCATACGTAGTCCTTCTTTATCTAAGGGGGGCTGTCTACCCATATGCCGCTGTATTAATACACGTAGCATCACTCTCACTAGCCCCGTGTCACAGAACAGAAGTGCAGCACTATACCACGAGATTACCAAAAGTAGAACGTTGTCAAGGTGGGAACCTTGACCGTTTGCATTTACTTATATATGTGCCCGGTATGGCAAACTCCTCCGGCCCGCCCGACTTGGGTCTGGAGTCCCAAATCAGATGCACAGTGAGTCTGACCCAGCCGAGAATTCTGCACCGTCTACCAATTAACATTACGCCTTGAAGTGCGTGCAATGAGAGAGCGTGGTTCAAGAGCTATATCCTCTGCTGTTCTCAAGTCATTTTCGTATATCAAGATAAAGAACACCACTTCGAGGTCAGGGGCATCGGCACAGTAGAGTTGCCTGTCGGGAAGTTCCAACCGCGTGAAGATACTCACCGCCGAGTTTTTCGCCTAGTAGACGTTCTACATATACCGAAACTGCCTTGCAGAATTCTTGCGCGGATAAACGAGATCGATAGTTTTATCCATCCTCCAGACACGAGAGAAGAAGTCCACAAACGTTGGCAAGACCCTGCACATTCCTCAAGGGATACGGCGACGGGGTATATTATAAGGATGTGGGGTTGCGGGAGTCAACAAGTAGTAGAGTTATCCGGGTCTCGACCATGGGTGGACATGGATACCCATATCTACTGGCCTGAGGCTGAGCGTCAGCGTTGTGAATCTTACAAAGCCTACAAAGCTGCAAAAGAGAAAGGTGGAGCAAAGAACGAACCGCCATACTCCGACCGAGAAGTTGTGGCCAACAACGATTTTCTTAAACGAGTCGGACTTTCTCCGGCAATGGGGGTTGGACCCTGCCAGCCTAAGAGTCATGGAGAGGGGCGTACCGGGTTACTCGCTATGATATTAGAAGAGCCCGAGGGAGGGAAATCAATCGAGAATATGGATCGTATGCTAGAGCCCAAGGTGGACTACTCTCTTCTTGACGGCAATACCTCCGCAAAGGAGCCCAAATACGTCAATGAAAGTTCGATTGATGTAGCCGAGTCTCTGGGGACTCTTGGACTTGGTGATAAAAACGAAGGGCTCACGAGGCTTACGTCGTCTGATTCTTCTTTAATGTAAGCGTGGAGGAGAACACTTATCGATGAAATTTGTGATTTAGTTGCGGGCTGGGATATACCTGGCTTACTCTTGTAAACTGGTGATTTAGGGAAGAAGGGTTGGTACTATGGATACAGCTATTATTCAGCTCCTAGTCAGCGTAATGCTCCTCTTACGGCGCTCTTGTCTCACATCACATATGGATTCGCTGACGCACATGGAAATGACGGTGTATTCTCAGTGTCGTTGTCTTGCTTTAACCTGCAGCTTACCTGGCAGCTAATTCCTGTTCTCAAACGTCCAACTTGGCTGCTTGCAGCTGGTGCCTCAAGTCTCCGTTTAGGCTTTATCTAATCCGGTGTATCCCCTATGACCGACTGCTGCTGAATATTAACCGCATAAGTATGTTCGCGCCGCAAAGCATGTAAATAATCGAGAACAGTTGAATTGTCAGTTAATTGCTATTATTTTAACCGTCTTCGCATGCATGAGCCCTCAGTCGCGGGGGAGTGAAGATAATGGGGCAGTTACTGCATCGTGGCAGTATCTTATGAGGACATTCTTCATAGTCCGGGTTTGAGCAGTACGAGCCGCTGCTGTGATATCGACAGTGACAGCAGACAAAACCGATAGGCTGATGGAGTTCGGCTAAGGTGGTACTTCCCTTCCTCTTCTTCGGAGCAGCTGAGGTTTTGGTGAGGGGGAGGGAACGGTGATGCATAGTCGATGCTAATGGTAGTAAGTATGGCTGTATCTTGAGGTAGCTGCCATCTGGTGTGAATTCTGGATTGCCGAAGTCTGATGAGCACAGTCGCGGCAGAACGCTATCGTGGTCGGGTCCTCTCTCATACTCCCAACATTTCCGGGTTCTTAATGACATGGTGGCGAGCTATCAAGGTTTAACCGGGCAAAATTTGGGTTTCTGTCTGGCGGGCGTGATTAACTGTGGAGGGCAGATTACAGCAGGAATTTGGGTCGTGGCAACACCCTGACTGGCTTTTATAATGCAGGCGAAGGGATGTGTGAGACATTATAGAAAACCCCATCCCTTATAATATTGCAGTGATATAGATTGGCAAAGAAATAGAAACTAGCTTAGATCATGAGGAATCCTATCGTAAGCTTTTCCTTGTCAACTTCTCACACCTTACCTATTGTTGTTTTACACTATGTTACACTTGTCTACTACATGTACTCATCTGAGTCATCGTTCTAACTCTGGTGATCTAGGTAGTTATCTTGTTGCCTCAAATAAGGCGCCTTACGGGGATGCCTTGAAGTATGTAATATTGAAGGGGGCTTTGAACTCACCGCGTTTCCTAATAATAACACGAGATTATCTCGTTGGAGACTTGCAAATCTATCACGATTCGACACACGTACTACCCGGCTACGTATACCATGATATATGTTCGGCAGGAAGTCAGATATCATATTGGACAGCAAAGCTGATGTGGGAGTGACTAAGATTTGACTGAAGATAGCTAAAGCTATATTAGGTGCTAAGAACCTACCTTAAATTAAATGTATATATATATTGTCTTTATGTGCCCTTCCCTGCGTAATTAGTATAGAAAAACTTGTTACTTTAAGTGTCTTCTAGCATTACGCTAAGGTCTCACTTACAACTGTCTCATAATTTTATATAAATGATAAAGAATTGAGCCTGCCATACCAATTCTAGAGGTTTCAAGATCTAAAAATGAAATCCACTATGACCGCTTGCCCTTTGTTTCCCTACCTCATCCAGCAATGCCTTTTTCTAGCTGGCTGTCGTCGCCATTACAGCCAGCTTGTCTCACGCAGTCCTTAGCCCAATGAATCAGGTGCCCCTTGTTCACTTGCGCTTCGTGTTAATAGTATCTTCGCTACCTGGCGAAGGCGTGAGGAATAACTATGCTTGTCACAATGCCTATACATAGGGGTAGGTAATAGTATACGTTGTTGCGCAAGGGTCCTCAAAACACCTTCCTACGTACTACTACTATATACAAACAGTCTCTTTGTTTCCAAGACTGTGATGTGACAATGCTGTTGTTGTTCCTCTTGTGGTGGTGACATGCCGATCTATCGCTTCGAACATGAAGCTCGAGTCCTCGGTGACGAGGGCCACACGACAGACTCGCACTCGTCAGGTAGCAAGGATGTATTCGAACAGACGTCGGTAAGCCAGTCTAACAGTTCCGTCGGATGGGTGTAGCTGAAGTAATACACGAGATAACTATGTCAGTGCTTTTGGTCACAGAGTGAATAGAAGGCTAGCCTACGGCTAGCAAGAAGGGTAGTATAGGGCTCAATAGAGTAGTCAATTGATTCCTGAACCTCCCAGGTCCCCTAGAGGGGACCTGGCACCTGAATATATAGCCAGAACCTAGGAATATAACCACCCTACGGGTTAGTTATAAATCACCTGATAAACTACTATAAATATGATCTGAATATAAGGAGTTGGCTAATTGCAGGTAGAAACACTCGTGTGTCTCGTGTGTTGATAAGCGGGATCGGCCGACACGATCACGCTGGGGTCGGAACGACAAGGGCGTACAACGAGTCACATCCACAAAAGAAACAAAGAAATAGTTGCGAAAACCTTTATTTAAAAGACGGCTCAATCTCATCTGTATAAACTTTTCTTTGAAGTGGTGAAACCAGGTTGGGGCTTGCACAAACCTAACGCATGGGCCACCAAGTTATCCGAAAAGCTTAGAAAGTGTTAAAATTGATATACAAGCTAGAAGCAATATGGAAGTAACGAATAATTAGGACATAGATTAGCACAAAAGTCTATTAGGCCACCCGTAACCCGAAGCTCACGTAGCTAGAGGTATCTCATCGTCCAGGGCTCTTAGCATTAGATTGGGTTTCAGAAGCCTAGGTCTAAAAACCTTAACTTAATAAACATACTTTATTTGAAAACATAAACTTGATATAATAAGGGGTATCATGCCTGTTTCGTTACTCCATACGCCCTCCAACTAGGATTAACTCCGAGGGGTTGCTGGAAGTAAGATTGAGCTAGTTGGCTGTCTTATTTCCAAGCTTACCTCTCTGATCGTGAGTCCCCCGAGACCTCTGACATAGAATCACTTGCGGCTATCGTTGGTGACTGAGCGTACCGAAACGGCGGCGATTCAGCCGATGGCTGGTGGTAATTCGGTGGGGACCCGGCGGCCTGCTGCTGCTGCTGGTAATCGTAGACCGACGTCCAGTCGCTGGCTGGCTGGTGAGAAGACGATGCCTGTGACTGGCTCGATGAGGCGCGTCTCGATGACTTGTGACGCTTCGGCCGCTCGAAAACAACATCCTGTGTCGTTTTGTCTCGTTTCACGGTTGAGGTGGGAGTGCCGCCGACAGTCCACTTCATAAACGCTCTGGCTTCCTGACCGCCCATTATAACGATTGTAGAACTAAATTTACTATTAATTGGCTTGCAATGTATGAATCTCTGAAGGTGCGTAAGTTGTGATGTTGGGTGATTTACTGATGATGTATTGAATGCAATTGTAGTAATCAACCTACCATGTCGGTTGTGCTTAATTATAAAGACTTGAAGATAATTTCCTGAAAGACCTTTGTTAATCGAATGCTATTTTTAGCCCATAGCGCCTTTCTTACTACAACCTTGTTGTTTGAATAACAATCGTGCTCTTTGAGTATCAATTCAACAAGTTTAAATAGACATAAAAGCGGATGGTTACATGTACCTACGAGAGAGTACCTAGCTATTCTGTTGTAGCCTTCGGCCTGGTGTTAGCGGACGGGAATGTATCGTCACGATCTGACTTGATGTCAAGATGCGAGCTGAGGCTGCCATCTGTCTTGGTTTTCCTTAATTTTTCAATCAAATGGCCCTGGAAGAACATAAAATCCAAAGGAGTGTGTCTTTAAACTATTAATTCCGTTCGCCGTGGCATAATCTACTCCGCGATTAGCTGACTTCTGACGGAGCCGCAGTCCGACTTGCGCCATTGGTCAACCATTGCATCAACAGTACTTTCCGATTCCAGAAGTGAACACCACAATATGTGCCGTTCAATAGAAGACATGGTATCAATTTATTTCAATATTATTGCCTTTGCCGCTACTTGCCCATCTCTTGTTCGCAGTCCGACGGCCCCGTTGAACCACCGCCCGGTTATACCTATCTCCGTCATGGCAAACCCGAGGGCGCCGCTAGCACTTCCCAAAACGGCAACCAATTCCTGATTGGTCAGTTGCTCGCAGCGCATATAATCCACCTTTCCGTATAAGATGATTGGTTGTCCGGTATTAATAGGTGTTGTTCATCATAGGTCCATGGTGAGGATAGTTGACGTCAAAGTCCGCTAAATCCGTCTACTCTACAAATTCTATAGGGGATATGAGTGGCATCGAGGTAGAAAGTGTCTTGGTCGGTTAAGTATAAGTAGAGGAGCTTCGGCACGTCTGATATAGTATCAGAATTCAACAAACCATCGCTTTCTTCATCACATCCTATCCTCTAGTCTTCATCCTACATATTACTGCCAAGATGCCTGCCACAACTCACCCGGAGTTCAACGAGAAAACCGAAGCTCTCGAGGTCGCTAAGGCTTTTAGCGAGGGAATTCGTGGAAAGACAGTTCTTGTGACAGGTGGTAATGCCGACGGCATTGGGTTTTCTACTTGCCAGGCATTCGTAAGTATTTCCCGATCCTAAAGTCTCCTTACAGTGACCAAGGAGGCAACATGCTCACTCCCTTTATCTATTAGGCATCACAATCTCCTGCCCACTTGATTATTGCTGGCCGGACATTGTCCAAGATCGAGAGGTGCATCGAGATCCTCAAAGCCCAGTACCCCAACGTGGACTATCGCTCTCTCATCGTTGATCTTTCCAGTCAGAAATCTGTCAGGGCGGCTGCTGCCAACCTCCTCTCTTGGGCTGATGTCCCCGTGGTTAACATCATTGTCAACAGCGCTGGAGT
This sequence comes from Xylaria sp. Z21, assembly GCA_037356095.1. Taxonomy (NCBI): domain Eukaryota; kingdom Fungi; phylum Ascomycota; class Sordariomycetes; order Xylariales; family Xylariaceae; genus Xylaria; species Xylaria sp. Z21. The sequence goes on along the minus strand of JBAWJX010000047.1, from coordinate 56,245 downwards.
TATGGGCCTCCCTGAACGCACGCTGAGTGAGGATGGCATTGAAATGCACTTCGCCACGAACCACATCGGTCATTGGCTTCTTACCTGCTCACTAATGCCAAAGCTTATCAAAGCCGCGGAAACGAGCCCTAAAGGAGCCACTCGGGTGATCAACGTCTCGTCTGCCTCTCCCAAGGTCGCGACTATGCGCTGGAGCGACATCAACTTCGAGAAGCTGAACAAAGACTTGCCTAAAGAAGAGCAACCGAACTACGCATTCATCGAGAGGTGGGGATACAAGGATGTGCAGAACAAGTCGTACGTTGGCCTCGTAGGCTACAACGTAAGCAAGGTCGCGAATGTGCTATTTGGAATCGCCGCAAACAAGCGCCTGTACGAGAAGTACGGCATTCTCACCTTGGCTCTGCATCCGGGCGTCATACCCACGGAGCTCGGCCGAAACTTCCCGCCCGAGATCCTCGCAGAAATCCAGGAAATGGCAAAGGCAGGCGTCTACACTTATAAGACTTTGGGTGCTGGGGCGTCGACTAGTCTGGTTGCCGCGCTGGATCCAAAGCTCGGGCCTGGCGAGACGAAAGATGGCAAGGAGAACTATGGTGCATACTTGGACAATTGCCAAATCTGCGACGAGGCGCTGCCCACGTCGGTGTCGAGTGCTGGGGCTGAAAGGCTTTGGAAGTTGTCTGAAGAGCTGGTCAAGGAGAAGTTCGAGTGGTGAAATTTCACAAGGATATTCGCAGCTTGCGCGAGAGGGGTTTGATATATTCACATAAAACTACTCTTCTCACTTTTATTACTCTATGACATATCGGGTTTACAGGAAACGTAGTTGCAATAAATCTGCCTCAAACACTCAGTTAATTTTTGAATACGACTCGCAAAGTTGATGCGATACTAAAGTATAGCCTGAATAAAACCATTGTATTTTATTTACCCCCCGTCCTCAGTCGAACAAATTATCCAAAGAAAATTCATCGTCTGCTTCCGCACCACAGCTGGCGCCCTGGCCATTGTAATCCACGTGCCGGCTCCTCCAATTCAAGAGGTCGTTCTTGGAGGCGTACGTCGCGAGGTCTTCGAAATCAATATCAATGAAATAAACCCCCTGGCCATCGAGCGTGCCCTCCTCAAGCGACACAGAGACCTTCTTGATCGGGTCCTGTTGGAAGTCCTTCAGAATCAGGCTCCTCGTGCCTAGACTCTCCCTCGCCATGCGCCCCATGCGCTGCACGTCCTTGTTCCCGATCTCCAGGAGTTTCAGCCCGTACGTGTCGCCCTTGCCGTGGATGGTGATCCATGGCGCGTCTTCTTCCTGGTACCGCCCGAAGGCCACGAGGAACCACTCCCCGGCCATGCTGAACTCGTTGATCGTCGCCATGCCGCCACTGCCGCCGCCGCCAAAGTCGAGCCGCGGCGTGAAGTACGCGAACCCGTTGAATTGGTCGAAGCCCTGGGTGTGCAGCATGCTCCGCGCCTCGTCCCAGCTCGACCACGGCCCGATTGGGGCCGCCATGAAGGGGAAGCCCGGAAACCGGGTGTTGGCGAGCGTGTTGAAGTTGCGCCGGAGCACGAAGGCGTGGCGGTGGCTCGCCTCAAGGTCCGCCGACCGCCGCGCGTCAAGCTGCCTGAGGATGTAGATGCTCTTCTTCTCTAGAGGTCGGGTATCTCCCTCACTTGTATCGCCGTGCTCGTAGGCTCGGCTCCGGCTATACACCTCGCCGCCGTGGTGATGGATGAAGATGCTGATGGGTCGCCCCTGCGGGCTATTCTTGCAGTTCAGCTTGAGCAGATGAGTGCCACCCGTCGCTGCGACTATGTCCGTGTGGATGCGCAGGCCCTTGTTGCCCAGCGAGAACTCGGGGCTCGACATGGTATTGTCGATCAACCGCAGCGAGCCGCATTCGCGGAACTCAGCCGGGCTTCTCGCGAAGATGCCGTGGTACGTCTGAGTCGTCGCGGTAGCTTTCCACGCGAAAATACTCAGGTCATTCGTGTCCTTGACGATCTCCTCTTGAAGCCTGAGGAACGCGCGTGGCCCTTCGCCATACAGCATAGGCATGTTGACTTCGAAGATGCCGATGAGGCAGTACGCCATGTCCTCGAGGCGTGTGGTCTGTCGCTTGGCGGCCCAGGACATCCTCTGCGCGATGGGAAGCCTGTATAGGCCGTCGGGATTCTCTAGTACGTCGGCTACTATCTGGGAGGCATCTGCGACCAAGTTTTTCAGATCCTTTTTGGTTCCACGAAACTCCCAGTTACGATCGTAGAATTCAACGTGGCGCGGCGCTAACAGCTGGAAGACGTATTGCGGCTCAGCGTCTCTCACACATGTATACAATCGGATATCGCGTGTGAATTACCTCTTGTAATGTCCACCCACGTGTAAACCACCGACACTTCCTTAGAGCCGACTCAATAGGCTCCTCAGCTGCTGCCGGCAGGTCTGCTAGCCAGGCGTAACAGACTTTGGCATCTCGATACCAATTAAACATTGCTGTATTACCGACGATATTAGTTAGGTGGGATTTGTAAAGTTTGGGGGGGGGGGGGTAAGCTATGTTTCCAACGTACAATTAATCGCTTCTGTGAGTTCGGCACTGCTCGTCTTGTCAATGCAACATGTATCTATCCAAGCATACTGAATGCCGTCCTTGCGAGCTCGCTCGCATGTCATCATAATCTTGTGAAACCCCTTCTTTCTGGTAACATGCTTATGCAAGCCAGAATTAGTGAGGTCCTGGAACGTGACCTCTTCATCCTCCCAGGTGTGTGACAATATGGCATACTCCACGGTGTCGGAGCTCACAAACATGAAATCCTCTAGAACCAGCGTTGTTACGTTAATGAGCCTCATAGTGATTGCTGAATGACGCTCATCTCTCAGCGTGAAATGTCCAAGTAACTACTTAGTTAGCAAAAGTTATAAATGTCCTATCATTGCACAGCGGGTCATTTATTAGCTCCCGTACATGTACGGTTCTCTAGACTGCCAAATAGCTTCTAGTTGCCTAGCTTATGTGAGTAGGGTAGGGAACACTAATGTAGCCCAGTATGCGACGATCCTTGTTACGGATACGACTGATACGATTGCTTGTCTTCTACAACGTAGGATGTCGGGCGGAGAGATTCAAAGTTGGTACTAAAGACAAGGTTAGCTATATATCTACAGTCACTGGGTTAATTCACGTCTTTGGTAATTTGTGCCCTGATCTCTTGACCGTGCAGGTACTTGGCAAATAGTGAGGCTTCACTTGCTCGGACTTGTATCGTCTCTGAGCGAGGAGTAAAAGCCCCGCGGTATTATCCCCGCATGAGACAAGCCAGAGAGGCTTGGCTCATTTGACTACTCAGTAGTAATGGCTGCATTTGCAAACCTCGGTATCGGTGTCCATCGGTTTCAATCCTAGAATAAGCCAATTAGTGGGATCGTCTAAAGTAGGTTTGAGGCGATGCCATAATTATATGCATCATTTACATCGATAGGAACACGATGTCGTTCGTTCTGTGTTATACCACGACGCTATTCGGCAGCCGAAACGCGGTTCGATTGCTTCAGTCACCTGCAGCAGTGTATAATGTCAACGCGAGAGAATGTCGCATGCTGATGAAGTGCTCCCGATTCTGTCACTGAGCGTTATTTTGCATCACTTAGGGGCATATTCTCTCAAACGTAGCTTCAACCAGCCGCTCATTGCCGCTTTTGGGGGTATCAATCTCTGCCTCCTCGACTAATGGATATATATACACGATCTGCCGCTCCTCTCATTTAGATCCTTTGTTCGCGCTAAAAAAAAGATGTATCATGGGTATTCGCTGTGTGCCTACACTTTTGTCTTTTTCTTCCTATGCTGGCCAGCTCAGAGCACACTTTTGACATGAAGAACGGGACACCACGAGACCAAAATCCAGGAACCGACGCTACACGACCGGGGTTCGAATACTCCTATTGTGTGGTCGCCCGGAAAGAGAAATTAAAATGACGATAGTCTTCATATAAAATTGACAATCCAAAGATGTGTAAATAGGGGTATTGAGGGTGATGCAATGCTAAAAGTCAAACCCGGAACTATCCCAATAATCGCTTCATGAGAAAAATGCTAGTGTTATTTAACAGGATTGGGGGAACAAAAGAAAATGGGTGCTAATAAATGAAGCATTTCCCAGGTAGCGAGTGGCGGTGCAAGGCGACAACCGTGGTTGAGGTCGTTATTTAGCACACTCAGAAGCCGAAAGTGCGGTTCATTTGGCCGAGGGGCTGGCCAAAGTTGCTACTCTTCCTTAATCTTAGAGGAATGTCTTCTTCGACCTCTTCGAGCGTATCTTCCTCGTGGTTGCCGTCGGTTTGGTCGCTGGCTTGCGGGGGGTCTATTGTTGGCTCCGAAATCGTCGTCTCATTGAGTACAGATGGCGTTGCCTCCGTGGCCTTGACTTCTTCTAATTTATCCGACAGCCTCCTAAGAAAGATCTCGTCGGCGGCTGGCCGGTTCTTCAAACAAAGAGGTCCCTTGAGCGCTGGATCGTCATCGCTAGGCTCAAATATAGTCTCCTCTGACAGGGTTCTGTCATCGGAGAAACGTTGACTCGTAGAATGGTCCTCGTCAATATTAGGCAATCTGCCCGGCTCGCCTCGACTTCGCGCTTCGTCAACTTGGGTCGTTTTTGATTCATTAGGACTTGTCGGCGTAGACGACCCACTGCTACCAGCGGTGTTTCCGGCAGTGGAGTCCACAGTTGGAAGTAAAGAAAAAGACATAGAATGGTTAGGCGTATGTCCCGCATGCATCTTGCGTCTGTGGTCCTCGGGAGCCTTCAATGTTTCCTGGGTCATTACGGCAATTGAGACTTTAGACTGCGATTCAGCCAACCCCTTCTTCGAATTTGATGGGGGCCCTTTGTCTGGAGTAACCGTAGGCGATGATAGTTTTTCGTCATTAAACGTGGACTTCTGAATTGCAGGTGCTCTTAGCCGAATTCCTTCAAGGCCCGGGATAACTTCGTTGACGTCGATCGATGGCACTCGCTCCTGTTCTTTGCGTGGAGTCATGATATCTGCTGACGCGCTCTGCATTCGTGGATCGAGCGGCACAAAAGGGTTCGACTCTGGTATAGTAGAACCTCTTCCTGATGGTAAACTACTCGGTGAAATACCATCCGATGGAGTCAGGAACGAAGAGGTCGATGGACCACCAGTCCCCGGACTAATGGAGCTGCCGAGCCTACGACTCCCGGCAGCCCCGTCAACAGCTCCGTCTAGGGTGCGACCGGATTTGGTCTCGCCATTCCGCCTAATTTCCCGCTGGATGTCGAGCATCTTAGCTAGCTGGGTCTCAGCCGCCGTCACCTTTTCTTTCCAATGTATAATCTCATTTTCCAATTTGGTCTTTAACTCCGTCCAAATGAGTCGCTCTTCGTCCATCATGCTCCGTTCTTCCCGAAACATCTCCTCAGCCCGGGCGCGACTGGCCTCCAGATGTACACGTTCGGCTTGCCAGTTTTCTAGTAACCTCCGGTTGTATTCGTCTCTGCGCTGAAGGAGGGTCGCGGTGGTTTGAGGGCTCAAGTGCCCAAAGGGCGATACTGCGCCTGGATTGAAGGGGTCCATAGAGGGCGACGTGATGGAAGAACCCGAATTTGCCGTGCCTCTCGGAGGCGTCGAGAAGTTGTGGTTCTCTGGGGATAGATACTGCCGGGAATTCGATGCTGCTGGGAGAGACGATGGAGAGGCGCGGTTTACAGGTGGTGATTTGATATTATTTGGAGCATCGAAATAAGGTTGTTTTATGGAATGTGGTAAAGAAAAGGGTGGTATAACCGAGTCTGTCTGGTCGCCGAAGTGGGGGATAGGAGCTATGGATCGATCGAAGCAGTCAATGCCACCGGAAGGCAGAAAGGAATTGGAAGGTAGCCTCGTCATGGTGAGCATCGTTGGAGGGTGGCACCTGCGCGTACGACCGAAGTGAGGAAATGAGAGCGAGTTCGACCTGATCGGGTTGAAGGTTGTGGAGAGAACCGCAAGAGCTTGGTAGACTAAAGCTTAGACGGGTGGGGTGACGAGCAAGGTTTCCGATTTTCCGATTTGCGCAACCGAAGCGCGTCACCAGGAAGCAGGAGCCAAAGTGTAGGAGGGATGCGACCGTTGTCTTCGGGATGACGATGGACTCGAGCGGTCGATTCGCATCGGACGAAGCTTCTTGGTTCGACGACAATCTCGTCGATGGTTTATCGCACCTGTCACCATAACCATGCAAGGCCCTCCCTTCGGTGAAGCCAATGCTCGTGACTACTGTACAGTCTCAGGATTCGGGACTCGGAAGACGATGTTGTTGAGTATTATTGTATTGCTAGATACAGATGGATGGACGGCTTGTGGTGTTGACCGAGGCAGAGCGTAGGCAATAGGTGGGTAGGGTAGAAAGAGGGCAGCGCATTGGGTAAGCCCGGCGACTAAGAGCGAGTGACGTATTCGGAACCTAATCCGTACACCTGGCCATACAGCGTGTGAACCTCCATGCAAATGACAACAGCTGGGCCCGTGTACTATTCGGCGTTTACGTATTTCTCAGATCGATTCAAGGCGACTACGATCTTATTCGCATCGAAATGGCATGCATGTATTGGTATGAGATGGCGATGGCATATGATGTGGAAGAATCAGGGAACACAAGAGGACGGGAACAATGGAGAGAAAGGTGAGAAGCCAGGATGCATATGACAGTCAGTGGAGATACCTAGGTACATACAGTGCCTAGGCACTATCCTCGCTACGGTGCTGTCTGTAGCCAGTGAGGCGGGCCAGAATTCGGGGTCTCTCCAGTTTCGATCGGGAGTGGGGCCAATTAAGTCAAGACTCCAAAAGCCGACAGGGGGGTGGGATGATGATGGAGGAACCTGAGGAGGACCCCTGAATTGCGTCTATCTAAGGTACGGAGTAACTATGCTGCACAGAGGTGCTAGGCAGTAGATAGAAGGGCTAGTCCTGTACAGCATATTCCGGTCTCTTTTAACTCTCACCATAATCCACATTATTTCACATCAATCAACCAATACCTGCCAAAAAAAACAAATCATCTAGAAAAAACCACATGGAGAGGGCCCAACAGCGTTCAGTCATTTAGTTCGGTCTTCGTTGGCAAGTACCGACAAGCCCAGCCCCATAACGGCATACGTGGACATGGCCAGCACTCAAACTATCAGAATTGGGGCAGGCCCTAGGCTCCAAGCTGTACTGTATCTACAGTACAGCGTAGTTTCTGGGAACGCATTAGGTAGTAGGCATGTAGTAGTCTAGATAGTTTGGATGGTATAGCATCACTATTCTTGGTGGTTCAGCTGTCCAATAGTTCTCATCATTTGCCACGGCTAATTATCGCTCAGCTGAACTCCTGTCTGCAGTCATGTACAATTCCGTACGCACACCTACATATTATATATACTGACACTCTGCAGTCAGATGGACGCACCGAGTTACATACCTCGCACAACATCTATGAGTAATACTGAATAAATAAGGGTCAATGGCCGGGTATTGGTGGTCCGGCGGTTGATTCAGCCAGCCAAACCCAGCCAGATTCACCCCCCAGCCCGTCTATTGACCGCTTGCCTGCCTGCGTGATGCCGCCGGAGTAGCATCCTCACGGCATGCCAACGTGGCAAATCAATCTGTCATCGTCGATCTTAGTCAGTGGCCCGGGTCTCTCATCACTGGGGGCCTGCAGTGTCGGTCTCAAATGGGAACGGCCCGCCAAACCTTGACTTAGGGTCTAAGTAAGGCTACACAGATCGGCTGTCTTTGGCTTTGCTTTTGCGTTGAATAAATACTGTGAATAAAGGGGGATCTGAGGGAATAATAAGACAAAACACTATGTATGTACACCGAGAGACACCGCACAGCGACTTCTTGCTAAGCCGATCTTAGCTCTTCTCCTTCCAATGCCTACAAGATACCTATTTGAATCTTCTACTCCAGCATACAATACCGACGCATAGTACTGACCTACCTACATAGTAATAGGTGTTTACCCCACATTCTACCCACGCTCGCTACCGTGAAATGTGCACAGTCCCTCGTTTGGAAGGGAGTCTCCCCGTTGTTCCGCCAGCTCGAATCGTGGGGCTCTCGACTTGAGACCAGACACTGTATGGGATCACGCATTGCTTATAAGTAAGCGCCTGTCGTCGGAAATACCCACGCCAAGGGCAACTGCTGCAACACAGCACAGCACAGCACAATCCCATGTCGTCGCAAAAAAAAACATGGATAGACGGCGCTTCTCATTCTTTCGGCGGAATCTGAATTTCCATCGACCCAGCTGATCAAATCTGCAGGGACCTTACCCTCTCCACCCACACTCCGCCCAACGATGTGTACGGACTGCAAACCCGGACTCACCGCCGAACCCGAAAAGGTTTGACTTCCATGGCATTACCAAGAGAAATTAAGTGTCGACCTACCCCAATCGTCGAATCCATGCTCCTCGTGCTCCTTGGTCGGTCCCTTGATTTCTATGTATATGCGCACAGGTGCGCACACGACCTCTTGGCAAGGGTTTCTGTGTTGATGCTTTAGTGTAATCGAAGAGGCTCTTGGACCCCGAATTTTCCTACCTAGACCTAGTCTTAGGTAGACATGCGAAAGCTAACCCTAGCGTATCGCTTGCCTGACATCGGCCCTTCACTTTTCATCTTTGTGGGTATTGATAGCAAATACTCAGTACGTAGCATGGCTTCAGGACCAAGCTAAACCAATCGCCCTGTCCTGACTGTCCTCTCAAGACCAAGGACCCAGGTCCCACCTTAGACACGTTGTGTATGTATGTAGGGAGACGCGCCGAGTCAACTGCAGAGAAGAAATCTCCAAATACCCACACTAGCCAGGTCCCACGTACCCCTCACGAGTCTTGTTCGCAGATGGCCAAGATGGTATTCTCGGTTTACCGCAAACCGAGTGTTCAATACCGTGCCAAGTATATAGGATCATATCCCAGCGATATCGCCCCATTTTGATTATCCTGCTCTGGCACTGCTCTAACTAGCAGTACGTGAGAGTGAGTTGTACATTGCTCCGGAAATGCCCCCGATCGTGGCTAGATATAGTCCCCAGCCATCGCTCCCGAGGTTAAGTCACCGAAAACGTCGGCAAGCCAATAGGTCAATGGGGATTGAACAGCACTGAGATACCTGGCAGAGATAGGCCAGGCCAGGCCTTCTCTACCTAAGACAGGTCTAGGCGCGGCAAGCCTGCTAGAGAGAACTGATCTAAGATACACTCCTAGACCCGTTTGAGATGTGCTGCGGGGCTCTCGTCGGATCGTGGCTTCGGTCGGCACTATTTAGATAGGCATCTGCCCAGACTAAGAGCGTCTTGAGCTTAGCAGGAGCGGTGCTGGCCCCGGCGGGTAGGTATGACTTCGACGTTATGAACATGCATTGTAGATTTGTAGAGATGTCCTGGGGGAACTAGCAAAGGAAGCTCCCGAAGGGAGGCAGTCAACTTAATGACTTGGTTCTCTACGCCACTCAGCAATCAATGACATCATTGAATTATGGGTAAGGTGTCATTGTTCACTCGGCTGTATGCGCGTACCTATCACAGAAGCTCGGGTTGCTGGAGTGAACCTCGACCTAAACCTTCTGATGAATATTCAATCAATCTTGCAAGTATGGGGCATATTCTTATGAAGTCAAGAAAGATAAATTTCGGGTGGTAGGTAATTTAAAATTTTAAACATGTATAGAGAAGTGAAGAATCAACAAGCGCCGGTTCTCCCCTTACATTAGAGACTGCTATGAGAGTAGCTATATATGTAGATATGAAAGCAATGCCTTAAGTGTTAAAACAGAAGACTAATATATGAAACATTAATCAAACAGTTTTAGTACCTTTCCCCAGAACTTCTTTAACAGGCGTTGTGTAATATCCCTTGCATAGGACTTAAATCAGGGTGCGAACAAACCTCCTACAGCCATGAGGAGATGGACGATCCATATATAGAGGACATGAGCCGGTATTGTTTATTCTTGTCAGGTGACTATATAACCAACCCGTAGGAATACTCTATTGGGCCCTATAATACACTTCTCCTTAGCCGTAGGCTAGCCTTCTATTCACTCTGTGACCAAACTACCTGACAATTCTATAGCGTCATTTAAAAATCATCCTGAAGTTATAATAGTGTACGAGACGCTTGGTCGCGCCTACTAAGTTAGAATTAATATCATAAAAGCCGACTCTGATCGCAGGAGTGAACGTCGTCTACCAGCAACTCAAGATATAGAGAAGCATAAACAGCAGCGCACACTCCGCATCATATATTAGCGGCGAGCATAACACCTTGATTCCAAAATATCTCCGAGTTTCAACATTTCGATGTCTATCTCTTGTATTGCTACCTGCGATTCATTTAATCCACGTCAGGCCTATCTTCCTAGGTCCGCCCAGCGGCCCTCATCATATTAAAGGAGATATTTTGTAAAGGGTTTATAGGATAACGATTTTCGATGAAAGTGAGCGCGGCTCGCGTTTAATATACCAGAGTACTAGGGATCCTCCACGAGTTAAGAATTCGGATTAGGCCGCTTGGAGTGACGCTGCACAATGAACCCCAAGATGAACCCGAGGAGCCATATGCCTAGGCAGCCGGGTATGCGGTGCTCCGTCTGATGTATCACATAATACCTACTAATTACCGTGCGTCATCGCAGCGATCTTGAACCCTGATGCTCCTAGTCGTTCTCGTTAGGATATAATTAGCACTATCATACCAATCAAACGTTTAAGCCACTAAGGGCAGCCAGGATAAAAGAGACGTCGGCGCACCACATGAGCTTTTCCTTGATCTCGAACGCGCCAAGATAACCTGTTAGCCAATTATCAGGTAAGGGGCTCTAGAGTGACGATATTGAGGGCGTCCCTGTGCTACGGCCGTTGTCGTAGGGTCTTTTATGAATATTTACAACCAAGTTTTCCTTAGCAACTAATGATATTAGACGGCAAAAACCTCGTAGTTAAATTTTGCGACCTCGACGTTACTCCGCCCGTGTCGATTGAGGAAACCCGCTAACGTTACGCTTTCTCATCCGGGTTCTCGTCTGACGATGATAATATTCATCGAGAAATGGTTGTACTCCATGTACCTCTCTCTGGTTCCGAGGTGTTGGGTACACTCATTTCCCGACCATACAGATTGAGCGAAAGGGAGGACAAGAGTTAATTTTGAGACCAGTGATATCTGACGAGAGCAAGTTCGTTACAGGTTGAATCCCGTATGGCCAATCAACAAACTCCCAAGGGAGCGGAAGCGCCCGTTTGCTTGCCTATATAGTATAGCCGTGGCCCCGGAGATCTATAGCGGCTTGATGCATCCCGATTGCACCAGAGTTGGCCCTACAGACCCTGTAACACAACAAACATCCAGACAGCCATGAGATACGCAAACGTCGTCCTCGGCCTCTTTTGGGCTGCAGAGGCCTGCGCGGGACAAGTAAGAAGCTTGCTGGCCACGGTGTCAAGAGATTGTGCTAACTTGACTAGACGCCAAATGCTGCCACAGAGGCTCGAAGCATTAATGCCGGCACTTCCGCAGATAAAACCCCTCCGCCGTTGATCCTGCGGGACGAGTCTAAGTCGTCCACGAGACTATCGCGGTCGTCCCGCGGCCAGAATAACCGCCGGGATACTGTGAGTATCTCTACTGCTTTCATATTCTATACCATGAAGCCTACTATACCCCATCTATAATATTTATACCCTAGCAATATCTTATCAATACCTAACATCCTGTCAACATCTCGAATGCAACCAAACCCGGCTAGATACAACATATTATCCTACGCTCCACATCTCGCCGTGCTAACCTCTCCCCGCCAATGCGTAGTATCCCATAAACTGCCACCTGCACAACTGGCCCTCCGCCTCAGTCGACTCGATCAAGCAAGCCTACAGCTGGTTCTACCAGCTATGGGCACCGTTTGAGGCTGACGCGCAACACTGTCGCCGAATTGCATGCTTTGGCGACTCGGGGGTTTGGATGGTAAGGAGTTCTCGGAGTAATTTCTTCTTATTTTGGGCTGCTTTTAAAGCATAAGCTTCCCTTTTCGGGTTAATACAGAGTCCGGAAGCTTCTGAAGCCCTCATAAATCCCTTCGAAATGGTGATGACTGACTCCGAATGTTCTAGTGCGCCGACACTCTGGGCTACCAGAACATAAACAGCGTGAGAATCGCTGACGAGATGAATGATCTTCTCGATGGTGACCACGGTTGTCTCGATGCTGGAAATAAGAATTTGGTTCAGGGACAGGTGAGTGCAGCTATGCACCCTCGAACACTTCATTCTCCCAATCAGCTTTTTAGACCCCTAGATGGAACAGGGGAGAGATTCAATTTCTGGACAATCGTATGGGTATGAGGAGCGGGCGTAGTTCTTAACCACTCTCCAAGTGGATAGTTGTTCGTTACTTTAAGAAAGAAGAAGGGCTAACAGTTAAAATTTTGTAGAAATTCACCTCCGAGGGTTGGAACATTCTTGTCGTGAGTCGATCTCGGAGTTATTTTCTTCTTTTTATGCTACTTTTAAAGCAGAATATTTTTCTTTTAGGCCAATACAGTGCCTAGAAGCTCCTAAAGTCGTCATAAATCCATTCAGAATAGTGATAACTGACTCCGAGTGCTCTAGCGCGGCGGCGAAGATTGTTCCAACGACGTGCCAGAGATGCCAATTTTCTACTAATTGGTCGGGACATTGGCTTGTCATAGTTTGCAAGGAGGTTTAATCAACGGAGGCTAAGCGAGACCGTGAAAAATCCTCTAAAAATACCAAATATAGCACGATGTCATCTCACTAAAAGCCACATATATATGAGCTCCCTGTTAGGCAGCTACATCTAAAGATGGTGACGCTGGTGTAAGGATCTATCTGTGTTTTTTTTCCAATACAGAGTGGCCCCAATAGCAGCGGCGCTCTATAGGAAGACAGAAGCTTTTTTCTCTCTCTCTCTATTTGTTCAACACAACAACTTTTAATTGCGACTGATAGCGTGACTATATTTATCATCTATATTTTCGCATATGACTCGCTCGTTTTAGATGTAGTTAGTAGAGACTAGCATTACAATTATTTCGTCTGTTCACAACATCGCCAATCCTTTGAAATCGTTGATAGTTGAATGTGACGAGGGCTGACTAATAGAGGGCTTTGAACAGTAAATCGTATTCAACTCATAATACTCTAGGGGTCTCAAGGTCCATGGTTTCCCTTCCTTTCAGTCAGGAATTCCTGCTCTATTTGTAGGCCTCCATTCTAGTCTATTCATTCTAAGGGATGACTTTCTATTGCTTTCCTCCGTTTAGGTGATCGGGCCTTCTACTAATAGGCTTCATACAACTCAATATGTCTTAGATGGAAGGCTAGGGATGAGGCTTCTAGTGGCCTTGTATGGCCTCAGCCCCTTCCGAGGTCGGGAGTCCTGTAGTGTGGCGTATGGCGTGTGACATTCAATGCTTGAGTCGTAGAGATTATTGCCATGCCAGATTCGTGCCGTATGTACGTACGTGTTGAGAGGTGTTATATACTCATACCCTTCGGAGTGAGTGCATTGCATATATGCCTTAGCCCGGTGACCACGCTTCTTACTTCCTGTGATGGTAAACCGACTCATCTAAAACCAAACTCTCTGGAAGTACGGCTCACTACCAGCTAACCGGTGAGCCCCCGGTTGTGTGGTATCAATACCGAGAGATGTCGTCGGTGTTACACGTACTGACCTGATCCGTACCGACCTGACCCATACTGCTGGGACCGATCTGATCTGATCGCGACTAGCCTGGCTACACAAGGTCTTCAGCTTCCTCACAGACCCGCAGAATAATCGTACGAGATTTCGGGAAGCTTTAGATGAGGGCCAGCAGGAAGCCGGAGGGTATTAATAGGCGGTAAAGCCTCTAGAGCTAGGTCAGGTCGCCAGAAGGTTGGAATTATAAGGGCGCCACGTAAACCCTCTGGAATTGCGAAGTAGGATTACCAGGACTCTTGAAACCATAGTGGTTTATTAGATCAATCGAATCCCAGATTTTAAGCCCTTATTCAAGCTCTTGTGACAGTCGGTCTCTATTAAACAACTTATTTTTTTCTGTTGTCTCTAGCAGCTACCTGGTAGGAGGATTGCGGGTCGCAGAACATTAGTGTACCTACTCATACTTTAACTATGGTGATCTTGATATAAAAAGAGCCGAGAGCTTTGAAAGGACATCAGGCCAACAATTCGTATTCCCTTGAATAGACTCCGCCTAGCCGATATACGGGAAGGAGGAAAAGGAGGAAAAAAAAAAAAAAAAAAGAGGACCGTGCAAAAACATACAACATCAGGGATTCGCTGGTTGTCACCGGCCCAACTACTAATATGGCGGTCATAAGACTTGGATTCTAGTACTATGCGATCTTCTGTACGCAGTCTTTGTGTTGAAAGTCGCTAGCTTCATACCTTTCATACAGTAGAAAGAGCTTCGAATGCGAATTAGATGCTGCGTACGGCTAAGCGCGCGGCAAGTGGTACAAATGGAACACTAAGCAGATTCTAGACCGCCGTAACGACGGACAGCAGTTATACCCCTCACGGTGGCTACTGTGTGAATTACTCCATTACCTCTACAACACCAAATATATCCATCTAGCTTCCAACAGAAGTTGAAAGTTGCTATCTCATTTATTCTACAATTGGACATGAATGAATTGGAAAAGACTTAAGAGTTGTGTGGCAACCGAATACAGTTTCAAAATTAAAACCACATACTGTTTTATGTTACCATGGCCTAAGTCACGTGAGCCATCAGACCGTACACTCGTCTGATTTTAAACTGGTACGAGACGTGCTAATCTATTGTCTTACACCATGTACTATCTAATGCAACGCGGGATTGATTTGGAATAATGATCCTGGGCCTCGAGCTGTGTGTAACACTTAGTCGACAACGCATAGAAGTGGGGGCGAAAAAGGACTGCACGGCTCCCAGAATACGCCCAAAGTCTGGCACTTCTAAGGCCAAATAATCAACCAGATAAAATGAAAACAAATTGTTCAATGCATACCCTTCAATGGAGAGAGGATTTGCGGTTCTAGTAATATAAATAATATAATAAGAAGTTGGATAGTATTTTAGGTAGGGTTATACAAAAGGGGAGAGCTTAGGCATGTTTTAGAAGGCGTGCAGTCTTTTTTTCTTTTTTTACCCCGACTTCTGTGACGCAGAACGTAGACTAGGCAGCTCTTGGGCGTCCCATTGGACGCCCCGAAGCGCCGCAATGGCTTATGTACCTTACCTAGTTGGTGGCTATATTACAATACGAGAGGCCGTGACGCTTGTTGGGAGTGTGCTAGACTCATTTGATCGCTCATGGTCGACCCCCTCTTGCGGTCATCCACCACCATGAACAATATCGACACCGTCGCGCGCCTTTACCCAGGCATAGCCACGCCCGGATTTGACGGAGGGGTGTTCGCCATCGACATAGACAAAAACCGGCCGCGCCATGTTACATCGAAGCGTGAGCGCCCACCATTTACCGTCGCACAGTCTCCTGTTTCCGACGGTCGTCAGGACCGAGAGGCAACACAGGATCCGGAAGAGATTAACAGCCTCGAGTGCGAAGCATACCTCAAAATCGATCTCAGTCAAGTACCCAAAACCTCCCTCGGTTTGGTCGCTGGTTGGGACCCTAAAGCCGACATTGTTCTTCCTCATCAGGCCGGAGTCAGTTTTCACCACTTCTCTCTAACCTTCGACGACGCCTACCGCCTTGTCGTACGGGACCTGGGATCCAGGGCAGGCACATCCGTCATCTACGACAAGCAGGATGAAGGCCCTCGGAGCACCTTTCAATGGATCGTCGGGGGGGATGAGAACCTAAAGGACCGAGACTCTATCATCATCAAAGTCGTGGACAAGGTCCAGTTTCTAATCATTGTCAACGAGTATGACATCGACTCAGAAGCCTTCCGAGCCAAAGTCGCTACATTCCGTGCAGGCACGGCCGATCTAGTAGACGCCTTAGGAGGCCTCGGCGTTCGTCCCCCTACGCGGCTCCCGACCGGCATCCACACGCCAGCGAAAGAAGATGTTTTGTTGAAAAGGAAGATCGGCCAGGGAGGCTTCGCAGTCGTCCACCATACCTGGAACGCCAGCACGGGGGACGTATACGCTCTCAAGGAGCCTCTGGAGAAGCTGCGGAAGAGCCACGTGAAGGCGTGGGAGAACGAGGCGCGCCTCATGGGCCGGGTCACTCATGTTAGTTTCGACGCTACCCCTCTTGTCGTGTTTGTACTCGTTCTGACGTCCCATTAAGGACCACATTGTAAAGTTACTCGGATCCGAGTCTAAACCTTCGCCATCGTTGCGCTTCGAATATCTCGCCGGCGGATCACTCAGACAGCATCTGCGGGACGACAAATACTTTTCGGGTGTCGAATGTAAGGAAATCACGAGGCAGAGTTTATCTGCATTAGAATATCTCCACGAGCTCAAGCCGTCGATCACACATCGAGACTTAAGCGACGGGAACATTCTTGTCCATCACCGGAGCGCCGACGAGATTGTCATTAAATTGGGAGATTTCGGCATCTCGAAAGAGGGGCCCCAGCTCAACACCATCGTTGGCACACCGTACTTTCTACCGCCCGAGTTTTTCAGCGAGACAGCTCCCACCATGTCCCTGGCTGGGCCTAGATACACGCCGGCCATTGATATATGGGCCCTGGCTGCTGTGATTGCTAAGCTGCTGTGTGACTTCCCGAAGCACACAGACGCGCACGATCAGGATGGCAAGCTCTGGTGCCAAGAAATCCGCTGTCGGGTTGAGAAGTTCTTCCGCCTGACAGGAGATGCGTTGGCTCAGCATCTTTTGGATGCAATGTTATGCATCGAGCCAAAGATGCGCAAGACAGCCCGGGAGTGTTACCGCAGATCGTTGCTACTGCCTGATGGTAGTCGTGAAACGTGGAAGACGAGAACTCAAATTCTAGCATCTACTCTCAGTAAGAAAAAAGACGAATGGAAAGAGGAGGACGAGCAAGACAAGGAGCAGGAGGGGGGGAGAGACGAGCAAGGAGAAACGGTGATCTTCCTAGGGAGCCACAACCCCGTCGTTGGCCGTACCACGAAGGTGACGGCCGACCCTGAGATGAGCGAAGGCTGCAGCGTAACTGCATCCGTAGGAGATCTCTACAGGTCAGGGGCGCCTCCTCCGTCAACATTGAGCCGCCATAGCACAGAGGTGCGCGAGATTCTCGGCAAGATTTCCGACCCTGAAGCTTCTCTCTTTGTCAAGTCCGATATTGGCGACGAGTCTCAATTTTCCGATGACGCTGAGTCAAATCCATACACTGCGACCCCCCGGCGTCCCGACCCGAACCAACATCTGACACCATCGACCTCAGCATTGATACCGCCCAAGGGGTACCAGCATGCTTCGGCTGTAGTGCCAAGGAAGAGAAAGGCGTAAGTATAATTGACTCATATTTGGTATGTCTAACAAGCTGACCGGAACCCAAGGATCTCAGACGGAAAAACTGAAGAAGCCATTGTGCAGTTGAAAGGAATTTTAGATGAGCAAGCAGCGACAGATCTAGTGTAGCAGCCCTTTACCGTTGTCTGTGGAATGATGTAGTATGAAATGAGACTTGTCAGTTTATGCATCGAGTATCATTTAAGTAGAGTAAATACTATCTTCACAATTGCTACTACATAAATTTATCTTGGGTGGATTTAAGGCGACCTTAGTTTACAACCAAAAATTATAGAGGAAAGGAAGGAAAAGAAAGTGCATATAATATAATAATACGGTGGATCGCGAAGGGCGTCAAATGTCCCTAGACCGCGAGGGACGGCGTGTAGAGGCCCATTCGCACATTTCGGATATCGGCCGTACCCGATGAGGCTACACGGTGTACATGAGAACAAAGTGATCAATTGAGCTGCAATATGACATGACCTAACTGACTGATTTAACCGACCTATTAACCTATTTAATCTAACTGACTGGCCCGACTGGATCTGACTGAAACCAGTCAAATCAGTTAGGTTAAGAGGTCAGATTACTAGGTAGTGCCATACGGCCTCAGAACAAAGAGACTGTTTTGTGTATATAGTAGGTGATACGTAAGAAGGTGTTTTAGGAACCTTTGCGCAACAACAATAGTCTATTACCTACCTAAAGTAGAGCGTTCGTGACAGGTAGTAAGTAAACCGGGCCTGTTAATGTTTGCGGATACAACGAATCACTTTCATCTCATCAAGGCCTCGACCGTCCTTTATCGCCGGGAGCTTATTGTCTCCGATGAAGCCCTTATCCACTATCTCAGAAAGCATGGGCTGAAGAGTCACGTATTGTAGGATCCGGCAAAAAACCCTAACGTCGCTGCCGTGGTGGTTGATTTTGGCGGCAACATTGATCTTAGTCTCTTTCTTTCTTGTCTAGCTAGTCCTAGCCAACGTGAGTACTCGCCAAGTCTATTTTCCTTGTGATCGGACTGTCCGAGTTTTCTATAGCAGAATTGCTTATTAGCATCTTGACGTATAAAGAGGTTCGTGTTTGCCCTGATCAAGAACAACCAACTTATCTAGGTAGCTAGTACCTAGTTAGGAATAAGTGGGGTAGATCTGATTTTTGGAGATCGGAAGCCAATAGAACGCCGTCGCGGCGCCCCGCCCTGTAGTGCTGGACATTACCTAGTACCTAGATAGTTAGTGGACATAAATAGGTACCCGCGTCGCCCTGCGTCATCCTATTTACATGTTTACACATTCGCCTAGCTGTCCCTTGCCATCTAAATGACACGACACCTCAGCAACCACGACGAAATATACACCTATGGCGCCGCAGTATTCTGTACAGCAAATGTTGGCCTTGGACGACCAAGCCCTTGGCCAGTTCATGGCAGAGTGCCGCGATAGCCGAAACATGTTTGATATTTCGAGCATAACAGACTGGGACCACGCGCCCGAGAGCCAGCAGAGGGAGCTTCAGGATAGGCTAGTGTGAGGCGTTTCTCGCCTTGGTTTTGGTGCTTTTTCTCTTAGCTAATTAGGATACGTAGCGCCGCCGCTCCACGAGCCCAAGCTTCCCGCGCTCTTAATTTTTCACAGCTTGTAGAAAAACTCGAGAGCATCCCCCAAGAGGGGGAGACCCCGGCTCGGAAATACGGACTTTCGGCGTCATCGTCATCGCCATCGCCATCATCGCCGGCCACAAGGCCACGAACGGAATCTCCAGATCCCGGGAGAGGTAAGGAGCACGAGATCCGGTGCTACCACTGGCTAATCCGTGCTGGTGGCCGGCCATTCTGCTCACTGGAAACCCTGGAAGAGATATACAAGAATCCGGACCCGTATATGGAGATGCTGCGAGCATGGTGGGTGGATTGGACTCGTGGGCATCCGGACAGCTTAGGGGCGTTCTCGCGGCAGCTGGAAATCTGGAAACAGTTCAGAGACTGGCAATACTATAACCGAGGGGTTGACGCCGCGGCTAAAGAGAGCTTTGCCGCGTTTCTAGACGAGCACCGGCGCCACTTCGAATCCCAGGGGCTCACCCAGATAACGGCCAGATCAGACTTCGAGAAAACCATGCAGAAGAGATGGCGACGGGAACAAGAATCTCGGAAACTGAAGGGGGAGCGCTTTAGGGAGGCCCCGCAGGGGGGCTTTGCCGAATACACCGACGCCGCACGACGCCGCCTGGCTCGCCACGGCTTCGCTCGGCCATTCCAACTTCTTGAAGACCCCGAGCAGCAAGACGAACGGGTGACGTGGATCGAGTACCTCGAATTCGAGTGTTGGTGGCTAGATGAGTCCACAAAGTCTGTTGGGGTTTGGAAAAAGCGGCTGGGGGGTGGCGACAAGAAAGCACGTGCGAAGCACAAGACAGCAGAGATACGGGAGGCCAATCAACGGCTTCGAGTGCAATGGATCCTAAGCGAAATGCCCGTAGTTGAAGAAGCGTTGAAGACCACTGCGGCCGCGCTAGACGGAGAGACCAGGGCGACCGGGGTAAGGGCGGGTCGAAAACGAAGACGCGGCGACAATGAGGATAGGAGCACGGGCGAAACTACGGGCGGATCGGTGGAAGCGGCAGCCAAGCGGCAGAAGCAGGGTGAACGGGGCACCGCACGGCAGGAGGTTGGGCGCAAGGGATCACGGATGCTCGTGGGTCTTGATACACCGGTAGCCAGGACACGGGTCCCGAGGAAAGACGGAGTTCGGCGCAGCGCCCGTATTAAAAATGGGAAAAAGTGAGCAAAGTTAATAATAATAATAAGTTAAAAATATACACATGTACATATAAATAATACAAAGGTACTTAATCAATTGAAGCACCAGTACGCAACAATAACTGTATAAAGGGAGAGGGTTGGTAGAGCCGCGCGCTTACTCGACAAGAAACTCTCCCTCCCCAAAAATACCAACAGTATATCTGATAACGTTAGGTTTTCTAAACTTCGCATTCCAGTACTAGAAAACCTCCGACCATATAAACGTAAGTGTTATCCGCGTATTGTCTGTTACGAGAACCTTACCCAGGAGACGTGCCCACGGGGTAAGAATTTAGCCAGCACACAGGCCCTTCGCTGCATAGGACCTTTCGGGGGTTAGGCAGGTTACTTGTGGTTTCCGCAGAAACTATTTCCGTCGCCGTGCAGGCAACTGGGCACCTGGGTTGGACTATCTAAACTTACCCAGGTAGGTCAACTTCATTGAGGAGGGCAGCTGGTTGCGCTTCTTTCACAGTACCTACCTACATAACTAGGTACATACCTAGGTACTTCTAGCCCCGGTGCATTTCGCGGTCCCCATCCCATGACCCAGCCCAATTTGTCATCGCGCAGCCCATAAGCCGTCGGCACCGCTGTAAGCCGCCCAGCCAACCAGAGACGAAGTCCCACGCCTATCCCACCCTGATCTTGAGGAGTAGGAGTAGGAGGAGGAGCTAGCTAGCTTTCACCAACAGAACAGGTTTCCCCACGGCAGGCAAGCGGAAGTCATGTTGCCAGGAGGAGTCGTGTTTCAATCTCCAGGGCTCTCGCCACATACATACGTTATCCTGGGACGATGGATGATGGATGATGGATGCATCGACGCCGAAGCAGAGACCGAAAAGCACACGCCCCTTGCCCTGCTTGCTCTTGCACTTCGTCGGTGAAGGTTTTCCATTATGCGTCTTTGGCCTTTTGTACTCGCAAGTACCTAGTAACATAGCCGTGACACGAGAGAGGGTTGGTGTTAGGAAAGCTGGGATGGTCCTGATGTACCGACATCCTCGG
The DNA here is from genome assembly GCA_037356095.1 of Xylaria sp. Z21. NCBI lineage: Eukaryota > Fungi > Ascomycota > Sordariomycetes > Xylariales > Xylariaceae > Xylaria > Xylaria sp. Z21. Next base: position 34,937 of record JBAWJX010000047.1, on the reverse strand, counting down.
CTTTTGCAATTCCACCCCCGCCTTTTGGCCGGTCGTGGGATTTACATATACCTTTTAAGTAGGTAGGTTGGGCGGTTGTATGTGAAGAGAACACCTACCGAGAAAATGCAATGCACGCCCAGGCTGGTTTATGTTGTTTCGTTCAACCCTCGTCGATGCCCAGCAATGCGGCTCTCGCCAAGCTCATGGCCAAGACGGCACGATCAGGCACGGATGGGGTTTTCTCGATCGATGGGCATTTCCCATTTTCTCCATCTGCCGGCGGCGAATTTCTAGAATCACTCTACAATTGCAAACCGTACGATCGCCAAATCTCGCCTCTCCTGCGTTTCGCCAGGTCATTACTTGCAGTAGGTACCATATAGACAATTGCCTACCTATACTAAAGGTGAGCTGAAAGTGCAGTGTAACGGTGGATGGTTTGGTTTTTGCGGTGAGCTACCTCAGACAAAAAGCAAGGTCACAACCCCCCCCTTCTGCCGACTTACAGCCCAGCCTAGCCCAGCGGTGTCATGGGGGATGGCGGGGGGTTGACATGTTCGCCTATCGCCTGCGAGGGAGCTGGGTTTTTCGAGAGAACAAGGATGGTGGCAATGCGACGCGGCACCAACCGGGTCGAAAGCCCTCGCAGCAAAGTCGCATGATGCATAATCGACCACCTACTCTGCACTAACCTACAGTACCTCTTTTACATACGCATACAAGCAAGTGAGACTCCCATCATCTTGGGATGGCTGCTGTAGTGGTGTGAGTGATATTCCAGTGTTGAGGCTTCTGTGGTTCGGGTCCAGAACGCGAGGGTGATCCAATGGCCATGCGTCGTGTATAAATTGACCGATCGAAACTTCGGCATGCAATCTATGCACCAGAGGGACCGACCCCTGGATACTATAGTTTGTGACTGCGACGACACCAGCGCCGGCACCCCTGGTGGGAACCGTGGTCAAAAAATGCATCTAGCAGAATCAGGCAAGCCGCTCGATGCACTGCTCATGGTGCACATGCCGACATGATCAACCCTGGCGCATACTCCCCACGTGTGTATATGGGATGGCAGTTGCTGTAAAGGATAGAAGCATGCCAATGGTTATTGGTTTACTGAAGGCAGGAGATCTTCTTACTGTCACCGGGAACCTGGTATATACTATGCTATGGCAGATGAGGGGAATGGTCGCAAGGAGTAATCAAGCGTTGAGCCTTGGAGTGAAACATTATTACCCAACTTCCAATACCGATGCTTCCTTCAATCCTCGCTCGGCACACGGCACGCGGCACGGCGTTTGATATACGGAGAGTTAATGTTAGTGGCTGAGTAGGGAATGTCTTATATGCAGCTTTTAAGATTACCTTCCTCAACTATTTCCTTGTTTCCTAGGATCGCGAACCTGTAACAGGGTTTTTTTGCTCCGGTATTCCTATACCTAGTATGCCGTTACCCAGCTCCTTGGACGATGTTACGTAGTTCGTAGATATTAGGGATCAGTTCGAATCTTATTACGGTGGCACTAAGCTTCAGTCAGGTTGGTTCCCTTGCTCCGAGGCCTTTGTTCTGTACGTCAGCCGGGAAGTGGGTGATCAAGAGATGCTTAGTTCATTGTCTAGTGTGTGTGGGCTAGGAGACGACATGTGGGCAAAATTAAAACTAGTCTCGTAGGAATTGACTAGTATATAATACCTACTGGTATCTACAGTAGACTCGATTTACCCTGAGTCGAAGCATGTGAAGCTAGTACTTCAGCATAAATACGATTCAATAACGAGCAAGTTATATCGTGGCCTAGACCCGAAGATAGTTTTTTTTTTTTTTTTTTTTAATATGATTTCTATTACATAGAGCTGTTTGTCTATATGAGCAAGGAAATAATAAGTTTTGCTTCTAGACAAAGTCGAGTTGGTAAAATCGCTATCCGCGGGTTAATATGTTTAATACTGGTACTGTACGAAGCTAGTCTTTCTAGCTTCTAGTTCGCGGTCCCCCTGCTTTTGCCCCGTGGGATGGCCCCCCATCCTAACAATCTCTTGGCGATTAATCGCTCATGTCTTATCCCACTTTCACACCGGTCATCGCAGGTTTAGCAGCTACTATAGAGAGAGATTGACGATACCTCGGGACGGCGGGCACGAATCATTGCGCGGGCTTGCCATGAGACGCGGACGACCTAGAGACCTGGGGGAAGGGATCGCTTAGGAGCGGAACCTCCTTTTTACACACTACTACTACCGTGCCGACTCAGTCTCCTCTCCCCCTATGTACATGAGAATGGAAGAGGAGCGACGTCCGAGATCCGCGGAGAAGAGCCCTGAGCCGGTTTCACGGAAGACAGTCAATAGAAACACATTATACAGAGCATATGATGTAAGGTCGTTTCGGTAGGTAATTCGGTCAGATCGTATACGTTATATCGCCGTGCAGCTATGTGATGCGACGATGCAGTACCACAGCATCAACGGTCCAACGGCCTTTGCTAATTAGCACGTCGGTGGTGGATGCGGCATGGCTCGGGCGCTTCGAGCTCTCAGAAATACCTACCTACTGGACCAGATAGGCCGGAGAGTCAACGTAGGTTATGTAGTGTAGCATAGTACAGCGCTGCGGTGTAGCGTGTATGTAGTGTAGACCCCCACAACATGGCTCGTATGCTTTGTGCACCTGACGAGCCTCTGGTCAGCATTGCATGTCCCATGCGGAATGCCACGGCCGAGTCGACTAGGTATCAATAGACGACCGCAATAAGTCGGCAGGCCAGCGCCCTGCTATCTAGTGAGGCTCGCCCGAATACAAAGTATATATAGAAGCAAGGCATACGAGGCATTATTCTCACGTTGTACGGGATGACGCTGATTTAAGACATGCGGGAAAAATAATGGTTAGGTAAGGATCATCTGTTTCCTTTCCAGTTTGACGGTGTTTGCATCATGTAGGGTTCTCCCCGATTGCAAGAGAAAAAAAAGCTTGTTTTCCCCGCTGTTGTCGTCACAAGCCAGGGTTTGTCGAGACGGCTAGTGCAACGCTGACTGGCCACCACTACAACGAGGCGGGTGTGGGTGGTAAGAAAGAAAATTTCTAAGAAAATTCGAGAAGTCGAACACAAGCGAATGATTGCAACACTATCCGCAGCCCTGGGAATAGAGTAACTACTTAGAAGTCGGTACACGGGGTTTCGCATCGGATGTACGGAGTAAATCTTGATGGATAGCGCGGGCACTATTCGTCCCGTACGTACAGTAGATAGACTTTATGCGCCGTTGTTGTATCGCGGGTGGCGTTTGTATGCTATCTGGACAACAGTTAGCACGAGATTTAATCCCGGAACATTACCTAGACGAGGATAGACACTAGGCTATCTAGATCGCTCAGCTAGACTAATGGACTCGTCAGTTTTAGCCAACCTCTTGCTCGCCTAAGACTCGGCCTTCGGCACTCGCACTATTGTCGCTTAATTTATCATAGGAAGCGCTAACACAAAGGTTGGGAACACCAAAGGTCGGGAATAAGAATAGCCTGAGGGATACTGTACCTAGTAGCGGCGAAAGCTAGCTACGTAAGTAGGAATTCGATTGTCGAGGGGCGCCGTCGCTTTGTCGATCACCTATGCATATGACATCGCTCAGCCAGTAACTAGAAAGTACCTAGATTCTGCCTGGAGTCTGCTGGGGCATCGTACGTCAATACGTAACCTGTGGCCTGTGGGGATGGATAGGTTAGCGGTTGCGGAGATTGGCGCCGCGGCCGCATCAACGTTGTGCATAGCCTAGTTAGGTAGTTACACAGCGCTAGACCGGACCAAACTGTCGGATCGGCGTCTTGCAGCATGTTGTTACAAGGTGATAATTCGTTCAGGGTGAGGCGACGGGACATGAGCACAAGACAATTGACGCGACACGTGTTTGAATGAAGCAAGTTCAAACTCTATACTTAGTCTAGCTGAATGGTAAAGTCTGAACATGTGGTTCCAAATCTGTATGGTCACGTCGACTCATACCGTCTCGAAGCACTGCGATCTATAATGAGCTCCGCTTCAAGTCAAGTCTCCCTATGCGGGAGCTCTCTAGTGCAACAATGCCAGCCAAACAACCCAAAAGGTTGATGTAGGCTTTATGAATCCCTAAACATAGCCCTGGATTGGCTATCCCTGCCGAGTGGACATTCTGTCTGAACTCCCCCAGGCAGAATCGGCTTCATAGGGCCAACCGAACCAACGGTGGCACCTAGAATAAACACCAAGATTATGTACGTTATGTACGTGCTGACAACCGGGGCCGTATGCTTCGTGAAGTAGTCGATTGCAAATCCCCCAGATCCGCCTGTTAATGCAATGTGATATACCCGCTGTAACGCCGTCGTATGAACATGACCATTGATCGGAAAATGGCTGATTCTCCGTCACAGTAACAACTCAAGTCTGTTCCGGAATTGTTACTGATATACTTTAGTAGCCCGGTTTGCCTGGCATCGGTGGTAGGCCATGACCAGTGCTCACCGGGGGAAGGTGGTTGTGACAAAATATCTTGCCGCTCGAGCTTTTCATGCAGTCCTTCTTCGAGACGTCGATATATTTTACCGGATCATCGTAACTCTCTAGTTGGCAACATTCTACGTTCTTCATCCATCGGTGGGTAACGACATTGTTCATCGTGATCCGCTTTTTTGGGTTGGGATGCAACATGTTCAACAGAAGGCGGCGCAGTGCAAGCGGCTTGACGAAGTATTCGAAGGGCGGCACTTTCGGGTAAACGTCTTTCGCAATCTCGGGCTTCGCTTCCTTCTTTGCATCGGCTTTTTCCCAAGCGGTAACTAAATCGTTGTAGTTTTTCTGGGTTCCCGCTGTGAGTCCCACCTCGGCTTTCTCCCAGAGATTGGCGCTGAAAATAAGGTAGATCATCACGATGGCCGAGCTCCACACGTCCAGCGCTCGAGGATCATATTCTTCCTGTTTGCTCAGGACTTCAGGCGCAATGTAAGGAAGGCTGCCACAGATTCCTGGCTTGCAAAATCGCACCTCACCCATAGCAACGCCGCATTGGCCTCCCGACTCCCTCAAACCAGGATGAATGCCCGAGAATACTTCTGAGACGCCGAAATCAGTTATCTTCAACTTGCTTTCTTTAGTGATGAGAAGATTCTCCAACTTGATATCCCGGTGTGCAATGCCGTTGGTATGGAGGTAGTTGATGCCCTGGCAAAGTTGCTTGAATATACAAAGTCGATCAACATCCCGGCCCTCTTCTCTAAGATACTTCTTTGATACGAGACTGAAAAGATCTCCTTCCGAGCAGTATTCCATGACGTGATTCCAGCGGCCATGGTCGATACATAGTCGAACCGTCTCGACCACATTGGGATGATGCAAACTTTTGGCTATGCTGTACTCTGATTTAATCTTTTTCTCGTACTCCTCGGGTGACTCCATTGAGGACTTAGACCGAAACTCCTTCACTGCATAAAGCTCCCCGGGACATCCCTTACGCACCATCAGAGTGACTTTTGAAGTAGCACCTTTACCTAGATGCTTACCATGTCGGCCGAGAAATTTGTGATGGTACTCATACTCTTTCTGCAGCTCGGCAATGTCGACGGTAAAATCATCGGGAAGACTCAAGCTAAGTCTTCTTGCCTTCATCCCAGTCCCAGCCTCTGGTGGAATAGCCCAGGGCTGGCGCGTCAAGTGATCCTCCTCATGGTTCTTCTTCCGCTCGAGGCTCCTTGCTCGACGAGGTGGGTGGTTCTTAGGGGTGCTAGCAAAGTTGACTCTCTGGCGGAGCGAAAGTCCCGTGTGAGCCCTTTGCTTTTTCGAATGGTTTTCCATGAAATCCCGCGAGGTGGGCATTGAGGAACCATTAGCCTTGTCTAGGGAGGCGGGGGCCATTTCGAGTGGCGAGCCAGGTGATGGTGGTGTGTTAGACCTCGTTGTTGCAACTGATCGGTGGTAAGAGAATCTGCGACGGGTAGAGTTGCCCTGCATTTTACCAATAGTTGTCAAACTGGCTTCGGACGTGCCAGTACTATAGTTAGGGTCCTTCAACAATGGTGGTGTAGCCACTGCACTAGCAACACCATTTTCGTCTGCATGGTGATTGCCGCGCTTGAACAATGACGACATGGCGCGTGACAGGGCAGACGAGGAGCGCCTTGTCAGAGGCCGCGGTGTAATTGGAGTAAATGGGGGCTGCTCCGGGCAGGTCACAACTTTTTTGGCAGGCGTTGATGAATCCTCTGTAGCCGGGACATACGGGGGCAACGGTTGGAGCTGTGGTTGCGGCTGGTCCTTGCTGGACTGGCTCAAAGGACCATCTGGATGCTCCGGAATGCCTAGAGATGCTGCTCCTACGAAACTATTGGGGACCGAGTCCCGGTGATATAGTTCGTGACTGTCACAGAAGCGGAAATCTCGCGATTGGCGGCCACTGACGGGCGTAACAGGGTCGTTGGGGAGCGATTCACTGCACGTTTCCTCGTCGCATTCTTCGGGAATCGGAGTAGTTAAATCTGTAGGGTACCGACGCAGTGAGTCTATGGGGGTCTGCAGAGAACTACAATACGACGAGGAATTTGTTGAGGAATACGAGGGGGAGGAGGGTTCTGCGGAGGGGATGATTAATCCAAAGGTGAGGTCGAAAATTGAACGATTAAGGTCGGATATACCTGAGCGAACAGTCTTTGACGCCAAAGACGGAATTGGCCGCGGCGCAGAAGTGGTGGTGCTGATTGAGGTTGTAGCTGTGGTTGTGACGGGCGCTGTTGTTGATATACTTGTAGGTGTAGGGGTGGCCGGCGTGGCTGTAGGGGGGACGGTAGCGGCGGGCGTGGAGGTAGAATTAGGTGTAGAATTAACTGTAGGTGTAGAGAATATGGTGGCGGCGGTGGTGGTGGTCGACGCAGGTTTTGTAGGCGAGACAAAAGAGAGACTGGGGTTGGCATTGGCATTGGCGTCAGAGTCAGACTGGGCGCTAATAGAGCTGGGATTGCGGGCGGCAGCTGGGCGCGATGTTTGCGAACAGGAGGGTTCCGTGGGTGCTGATGATGACATTGCTGCCACTACTGGCGGTGTCGCGACCACCTGTGCTTGTGGGGCCATGGTCGCTGTTTGGCGCTACTTGGAAGCCTAGAGGCGCTGTGCGAGAGTGACCGTCCGGCGTGCTTGTCCGCTGTATTCGTGCCTTGCTTGTCGCTGTTGCCAGGGTCCAACTCCCCCAAACCAAAGACCGGGCTTGCCAGTGAAACTGCCTGTGGCAACAATTGCTCCAGCGAGCTAGGGACGGTCAGTGCCGTATGCTAGTTATCACGTCACTGGGCATGGATGTGCCACCGGGCAGGACAAAGAGCGAACCAAGGACCCCAAGGTGAATTGAGTGTGAAATGCAAAAGGAAGTGAAGGCCTTCTCACACCCGAGCCGAACTAGAAGGGCAGTCGGGAGAGGGAAGAAGAACTTGAGCAGGAAAAGAGCGCGTTATGAACCGCACCGGTCGCTTCTGGGCGTCATGTAGTGATATACCTAGCCAGTCCAGCCCAGTTCCAGTCTGGTCCAGTCCACCCTTTTGAGTTTGTACTTGCAGGTATTTATCACCCAGGATGCGGATCGACTTAGAAACGGCGGCCTTTGAGCCCTAATGCACGCTGCGAGTCTGCAGGGAGCAGCGCTTACGGGGCGATGTAGCAGGCCAACGCAGGCGATGAAGTTAGGTACATAACACCCCTGCTGGACTGGGGGTGGGCTGGGGTGTGCTGATCCACTGCAACGAGGTAACGTTGAAGGAATGGTGTCTGGGAGAGGATGGGATGCGTGCTTTACAGTGGAAGTACGTATCGGGACCGACCTAGAGTCAGGTTAGCGCTGCGTCGCTAGTGCTGTAGGTAGCGTAGGTAGGGCGTGGGTACCTGTGTAGTGATGTAGGGAGGCCCTGTATGTACGTATCTACAGGCGAGCTATTGGACAGGACACGCTGGATGGATATCCCCGAACTTCATAGCACTCGGTCAAATTCCCGCAAAGACCCATGTCCTTTCCTTCATGGGGATGCCGTATCCGGTATCAATCGAGGCAGCTATCTCGATGAATAAGCTGTCGGCTCCGTTACGTATGTGGGTGAGGGACCGGCGTGAGAGACAACAAAGATCGATGTTTGAGCGGGATGGGTGCGGGCTGGAGAGCCGTTTACCTATTATGTATTCCTCTGCTGTATCAGGAGGACTAGCATGAAGATTGGTGAGCGGGTAGTTATTCAGGATGAGCGGCGTCGCAACTCAATTATATGCAACGGAGATACGGCCAAGGTATTATAGTTAACTAGAGCTAGGTAATAAATAGACGAGAGAGATAATGGAGAGAGAGGTTGGCCACGAAGCTTCTTGTCTCAAACTCAAGCGAAGGGCGGGAGCACTGAGAACTTAAAGAACGCAATCCTGTCTTGGCTAATTCTTCTTCGAAGATTCGATGCAGCCAAGTGTTTGTGGCCCCCTGATTGTCTACAATGTAGGAGTGTTGCACAGCCAGCAGCACAGTACTATGTATACCAAGAGCAGGTTGAAGTGGCGGCCCTCAAGATCTACATTGCCCAGAGGCCTGCCCAGAAGCCCGCCCAGATGCCAAGGCAGAAGGAAGATGGGAGTGTATTGAGAAAGCGAGCGGTAGTCGCAAAACGAAGAAAACCATTAAGGCTAGAATCAATAGGCAAGACAATAGAGATTCCCGGCATAGGCATGTTTTACAGATGAGCACAATAGCGCAGGGCGTTTATAGTTAAGCTGTGCGTTGTATGCGTGCATATATACCTACATACATTGTACTTCCGGTAAATAATATCGAGGCGATACCTTCAAACTTTAGAGTCTCGGGCTGACATGGATAATGAAATAGGTTAACCTCTAAGGGGTATGTCTATCCAGCAGTAATGTTGGGACAGGCATTCAAACACATGTTATGTAGATGCGATGTAAATCGTAGATGTTGATTCGGTTGGCGATGTAAGCGGGGGAACTAAACCCTTCGCGACAACCACCATTTCGCGATACTGTACGCTGTACTGGTCATGGACAAACAATAGGTACTTACAGAAGCTAGCTCGGTACCTCGCGGATTGCTGATGACGAAACAGAGTAGTAGGTATGCGTGGACGATGTTTGAGGTCTCAGCATCTTGGTGGCCTGTACATAAGATGGCGATTGCTCGGTATCTTCGCTCTGCCACTCGTAGGACTAGTTCAAACTAGAGACGCTTAGTCGCATCCACCAAGAAGATCAATTTAATAGAATTCAAGCTAAATCACATGATATTAGGTGGAGATGACCACCAACGGGGGCTACCAAGGCTGGCCAAGTACTAGCCAAGCGTTAAACCACCAAATTCGCTATCTCTATTGGCGACCTTTTTCCCGCCAAATCTCTGTCCACGAATAGTTACCTTAGGCATGCAAGGAAACTCCGTTTGCCAAAGACATAAGCAGCCTACATGGACTAACTATTCGGATGCAGCTAGCTGAAAGCCTCGGATGTTTAGCAGCTATTCTGACAAGTATAGAGAGACCAGTGACGTCAATATCAACCTTCGTCTCGCATTCGTTACACTGATACTGTCATTACCTACAGTACGGAACCACATTTGCCAGGGTGCTAGAGGTATATATCTCACTGTCGAACTACCTGGGTCACACATGGAGGATGATATCGTGTCTAGGACTCCTACCAGTTTCCGTTAAAATATGCTGTGCGCATAGTTGGCCTGTGGTATTGTCACTCCCCGAAGGTCTAAGACGAGTCTATGGCAAGTCTAGCCTGCGCCACGCTTTGTCGAAGGAGACGCCGGTCATCTTTTGGCATCGTGATCTCGGTACCTATCTCAAGGTGCGCCTCAGAGAAGCTAGCAATGCAGGGTAAATGCCGCAACTCGCCGTCAACTTGTGTAGTGGCAGGTGTCTAGGTAGGTAGTCTGGTGCCAAACAAACTCTGGGGATGCTTGTGGGGTTCGCATATTCAACATCGTGGCCAGACTCATGGCTCGCATATGTTCTCGCCCCTGCTCATCGTGGTATCTTTCACGATATGAAGGTTTGTCTTCTCTCACGCTGGTATACCTAGCACACTACTGCGGATGAGGCGTCTATCTACAGATTACCGACGAGGTGATGCTAGTACCGAGGATCCCGTATAGACAAGCCAAGCAGTAAATCCACATAAGTACGGCTAATAATAATACTATACTAGCGGTTTGTGCTAGGCACTCATTTCCCCATCGAGATTTCCATTGCTTCCCTAGGTAGGTAAGGTAGTACCTAGTTCACATCTACAGTAGATGCCTAGGTATATAGCGATATCCATGTCTTGCAGCGACACGCATGGCACTCTGCTACATACCATCTCGACAAAATATGGGAGACTTGGCGCTGACCTGTACCTACCGTGTAGTTTTGAAATGCAATCTCAGTTCTAAGCAGCGTTGTTAACGACGTTAGTAGGTACTACCCGTGCCTGGCTGCTGTAAAACTCAGCAAACGAGTCAATGTGCTTGAGCCGCTTGGCAAGAAACACATCAGCCGAGACAACGATGAGAAACGCCTTGTCACTATGTACAAAATACATAGTAAAGATACATATCTGCCTCGTCTGACGGGTAATAGTTCATCAGGCCCCTATGGTATATACATGATCAGTACAGGAACAACAAGATCTATGCGTGCGAAACATACCTCACTATAGACAGAGACAGACAAGTGAATAAGACGCTTTGAGCTTATAGGCGATTCGTGTCAGTAAACTATTTTACAATACCTACCTATTCTCATTATCGTGGGGGTTCGAGGCAATAGCAACTCTGCCCAGCCCTCTAGCGTCGAATGCAGATGAGTTGACCGTGGTTAATTAGCAAAACAGGAATCTTGTCTTTACACACAGCCAGTCATCACAGGAAATTTGTCAATCCAACCATTACATAGCGTTCTTGGCAGCTAGTTTGTGGGGAATACCATACCGGATAGAGGCTACGAATCTCTGGATAGCGACCATCTCATTGGCAATCTTGTGGACGACGTCCACAGGCCTTTACCCGACTCGGAAACCTCAGCAGAGCAGTCAATTTTCTATTTTCGATAATGTCAATGTTATTATTATACTGAAACAGAAATAATTCATTCAGTATGTTGTGATGCGACTACTGCTGGTTGTTTCTCTTTATCTCAAATGCTGAACAAGGTGTGGTTGCTATGGCATTTCAATCGTTCACAATGTGAATGTTTGGGTTGCTTTCCCCCCTAGGCGCCGGCATCACCAAAAATGGCAACCCGTGAACATTTCGAGGTACCTAGCGAATCGAATCCAATAAACCTAGGAAGATGCGACACGATGGTGTTGGTAAATTGTGAGGGAAACCGCGGCGCCGATAAGAGCGATGCATCTCCTAGAATTTTCTGTGCGTGCTTAGTGCTTCTACTATGTAAGATAGCGGCTATAGCACTGGTAATAGTTGGGTATTGATGGTTACAAGTTACTTGCGACCGAAATGTGAAAACCCGTCTTGGCCAGCGTAAAGGAGGCAAATCATAGAGCTGTTACGCACGTCGGATGCCACGATTCGATTGCCAAGCCGCCGTGGAAAGTTTTTGGTGACATCGTGGACTCTGGTGACTGACAACCGCCAGCTCTCTGAGGCTCTTGGCTGGACACAAAGATCAACAAAAAATACATTCCCAAACGAGTAATTACACGAATCAGTTGTTTATTGTTGTAGCGTCGTCAGTCCTGGCTGTGCAATTGAAACGTGGTAGCCTTATTGTTGCGCTGGTAGGATTCTGGTTACAGTGCCTACCCAATCTTATTAGCAAGTTGCGAGACAGCCCGGTGGCATGCCTACACGAAGATGCAGGATATATTTGGAAGCAATTCCAAATGGTGCAGATGTTAAACGTTGTTCAAGCAATGTTGTCTTAACCCGAATCGTCGCGATGCAACACGGTCCCAGGGCGACCGCCCCTTTTTTTATGACGAACCGTACACGGTGCCTTTTATGCATGTCTTTGCGACCTACTTCGGTAGCGGGAACCGTCAATTGGCTGGTTACTACCTAACCTAGGTGAGCCTGCCTCACCTTCGCATTATTTGTATGTAGCCCTGTATGTCAGCCCTGAAACCTTGTCTGCCGGCGAAAGTGGCGGTGTATAAGATTCTGGAAACGAGCGAAAGTGGTTGCTATAGTACCATGCAATAGGCATGTACTCACCTATGCGGCTTGCAGAGTCGCGATCCAAGTTTCCCACGGTGAGCGATCGGTCTAGGCTTGACTCTCGTGTGCATCGAAAACAGCAGTGCCGTCGCTAAATGACACCGATCGAACAAAAGTCGCCATATGGTGGTGTTTACGTAGGTATCAAAGCACACGACCCATCCTCGCCATCTACATACCTAGGTTAGGTATCACCAACACATCTCCGGGTTTTCTTCCCCACGTTCATCCCCAGAGAAACAGTCTGCCCCTGTTCTCACCGTCGTGTGCCCACTTCCGCCCCTGCCGCGCCCGTCCCATTGATCTTCCTCGCGAGGCTGGTTTGGCCGTGCTGTGTTTCCTGATCTGATTGCTCACGCGACAGCGACAGACAGGATGCACAGCGTCTGACAACGTAAAGACTAGCCTACACTCGGCCGATGTTTCATGCCCGCACAAAGCCCTTGAACGGCAGGGATAAGCCCACATTCATCCCGCACGCCGCAGTGGGCCAAGCCGGGAGGCCCCCGATGGGTAGAAAAGCTTCGTGTTGCCGTATCAGGGGTTCAGGAGACTTGCTCGGGGTACCCAGAGAGACACGCAGTGTTTGTATTTAATACAAACTTCAGACCCAAGTCGGTGACACACCGCAGCTAACATGTAATTTGCGACATTGCTCTCACGTCACTGGTTACGGCCATGCGTGGACAGGACCAACCCACCAGGCTGATGCAACTCGAGCGGATGCTATGCGTAGCGATCACACTAACAGCCTACTGCAGCTGTGGCTTCAGTCAGTCTGCACAAAAGAGAAAATACCGCACTCGGAATTACGAGCTGCTGCGTGTGTCTATACACGTAAGTCCACACGGCGTACAGCACTGTACACGTCGCATTCCCAAACAGCCGCGATCTACGTCAATTGGGAACCATAGGTCAAAGAGAAATCTACTACGATTCTTCTCTTGCACAGAAGTGCGCTACGGTACCGTGGATAGGTCATTCATTGATCGATGATGCGAAGTTTCACTGCCGTTCCTGCCAAGTCGATTGTGTGCGGATCCGATCTCTTGGTATTGCGAGGCATGCCATTACATGAGCTACACGTCGGTCCGACAAACACTTGGCAATTTCGATAGAGAACATAGGAGACGACACGCAGACCTTGGCGTGTTCGAGTGCGAGACAAGGGAAGCATTTGTACATGCTCTGGCCCGTCTCGGAGGGAGCACTACCGGCAGATGCCAATATTTGTCTAGACGGCGTCCGTCTGACCCGAGGCCTCTCTTGGCCGGTTACGCTTCAGGCATCGGGTACAAATAACAGTGCCAGGCCATCCTGATTGAGCCCGAGATTGCCGCCATGAGGTTTCACAATCCTCTTGGCCGCCAAGCGGCGCGGATTGCACCCAATTGCTGCGATTTTTCGATCGCTGCTCTCACATCGAATTGCCAAGCGTAGAGCAAAGCTGCCTAGTTACTTACTGTAACGTTCCTCATGTCTTGTCTCGGCTCCTCCAGGTCAATTGACTTGCTGCTCACAAATGCGGAAGGGGATTCCGCAGGGGAGCCCCCCCCTGCGCCGAGCCGGCTACTGAGTTTGCCAAGGAGGTGGCGGCTGCGTGAAAGGCAATCCGGGGAATGTCGCCAAGCTGCAGTGAGTCTGGCTCAGTTGGATGGCACCACTGATCGACCACAACGACCGAGAACATAGCTCCCTCGGTTGTGCGTTCCAGTTTGATGATACCGCATGGTCAGCTGTGACCCTCCATCGGCGATATCTCTATTTCCTCTGGATCCAAAATGGCTGTACTGCTCTCACATTCGGCTTCCGATCGACAAAACGCAATCCATACGATTCTTGGCGATAGCCATTCACCTGGTAGAGATATGTAGGACCCCCATCCATCGACACGTTTTTTTGCTGATAAGCTGATAGCAGAGGGTTTAAAATAGAAGCCATTCTACTGAACCCGAAAACCGCGTTCCGAAGACTTGGCATAATTCATGCGGGGTGAGTATGAGCGTAATACGTGAGGCCTGTCGCAAGCTGACTAGAGGTCATTGCGTACCCCGTAATCTAAAGCTAAGTGTGAATCTCTACAGCCCATGGCTCTAGTGTAGAGTGACGTGAATGTTGTGATGGTGCTTAGCTTAGGTGGTGAAATAAAAGCGTTTCGATCATGGGCCGGCCTCGGCCGGCCTGCCCGGCTCGCGCATATCTCAAGCGGTATAGGTATTAGACATGTTGCACACGCGCTCCAATGAACGGATAGGTACTGTCGTAATGCATTCTAGCGACAACTTACCCTGCGCCGTCTATCTACTATGTAGGCAAACGATAATCATCAAGATCCTGGCTAGCCTGGCGATTCCTCGAAGCAGCCAGGCATTTGCCAAGTATTACGACAAGAAGTTAAAGTTGTCAGATCTACCTTGGCACAAGTCGAGTACTTACTATTAGCCAAAGACAATATTAGCAGCCGTCTAATCCCATTATGAATGCGTACCGCCACTCCCAGCCCTATTGTTTTATATTGACGCCTGATATATGGTAACCATGGATACTCCTATAAAATTTTCACGAAATCACCAATGAAATCAACGGACCAATGGGCTCCAGAGGTCGTAACACATGGCAGCCATCTCAAATAAACATCTATAACCAACTTAGGAAGCTTTAACCCAATGGTCAGTAAATCTCAAATTCAAAGAACAGAATGTAACTTATACATCAAGCTTCCTGATCATTTAGCATTGATAGAAAGCATTCGCGGAATGTCAGCTTATAATATTTAGGGCCACATTGGATCTCGCAAGCTGAGTATCAGACCAATGAGCTTTAAGCATGCCGTGATTTGATTTACCCCTTGTGGAATAGGATATTGAGATAGGTCGGTACTAATTAGGAACATAACAACGACGTATATATCATCCATGCCTAGAGACTACTTTTTCTCCTTTGCCTTGGCGAATACCAAGGTCGGAAAATAGATGAAGGTCCTAGTAAGCCAAGACTTGCTATTTCTTAAACACAAGGTTGCCAAGCCTCGTCCCGTCATGATCTGCCTTTAGTGTACCAACAGCCAACTGGCTAGCGGCTTCGCCGTCTTGGAAGACCACAGAAAACCTTTGGTAGATTCCTATTCTAAAGTAAAATGCCTTTTGTACTACGTCCACCGGACCTCCGTTTTAGATTCCGGGTACAGCCTAGATAGGTGCGGCGTATACAAGCACAGTCATACTAATATGGCGCTAATATATTAGATATAGCGTTCCATCAATACCAACAGCCAACCATCTAAGCGCAAAGTTCTCGGCCGCGCAAGCTATGTTGTG
Organism: Xylaria sp. Z21; assembly: GCA_037356095.1. Lineage (NCBI taxonomy): Eukaryota > Fungi > Ascomycota > Sordariomycetes > Xylariales > Xylariaceae > Xylaria > Xylaria sp. Z21. The sequence continues at coordinate 19,410 of JBAWJX010000047.1, read as the reverse complement.
ATTAGTTACTCCCTCTCTTGCCCTGTCGAATAAACACAGGCTATCACTACGCGGACTAATGGTAGTGAAACTTGGCAGGTAACAGAAAATCAGGGAGACAATAAGGCTACACGCAAGTCCCAAGCGTCGAGATCGTCATGCCAACTGATGACTGTATAAAGTTAAATGTGCTTACCATGTGAAATAAGCAGGTTGCTAGACAGTGCACCATGTCCGATTTCGAAAGTTAGTCTAGCGATCCTCATGCCCGATTCAGATTTGTGTATCGAGCGTTTATTTCGTCGAAGGTCCACCAATCTGGGTCAGTTCTGCCTATATTCCTGATATGGCGCCTAGGCGATCTGCACAGGGCCTACCCACGATGCTACTATGTGTAGAAACGCCAAGTGTCTTGCCATTGCTGCTTTCATACACTTCCCGTTTTTCAGCGAGAAAGGTATTTTCATGAAAGTTAAACACCCTCACATCTACTGTGTCTACTTAGGTTAACCATGAAGATCACATGGCACCAAGGACTACAGTGCTACGCATATGCTAAGTCTGATACATGCCGTGCTTCGGTGCCCGAGGACCGAGGATGCTGGAATCGGGATTCGTAGTTGGGACTACGATCGATACTTCTACATCCCCGTAGCTCGATGCGTTTAAAGTTTTGTGCGACATCTGCTTCACACATACGCCCTCCGTCTATTCAGAGAACCTTAGCATCACCTCGGAAAGGCCAGGTCTATCGACCACTAAGAAATAATACCTTTAGGCCTAGCATATACTCTGCTTATGTAGCGCGAAATCCGGATTAGCTGGTCGTTCACGTTGGAAAGCACCGCGTATTATCATTATACCACTTAACTCGATTCGTAGAGTCACACTATTTCCCACAATGATCTCCTTCCTTTTTACTATGAGCCATCAATGGAGTGCGAGAAAGACACTATCATATATGACCGGTTTTAGCAAAGTATTTATCTAAATACTTTCTGTTCTCTTCCTTATCATCTTCCCTAGCCTAGTGGTGCGACTTCCCCACCAAACAAATAAATATGTTAGAAGTGCAAGCACCATCTTACGCTTATACCTAATTAGCTAGCTATCATAATTACTCCCTGCGCGGCTTACGCTATATGCAGTATTTGAAAGCTCCATCGAAGCTGTCTAGGCGTTTCATAGTAGTCGGCTATATGACAATATTCTAGTACGTTGTAACTTTGCCACGTAGTCCTAGCTCGCACGCTAGAATTACTGGGTGATCCCGAATGCCTCTCTGGGAATAGAAACACATGAGATTTTTCGTATTCTATAGTTTATTTTTAATATAGTTGCGTTTAACTAATCATCATGGCTCTTAGTTTATTCCTTGTTGCCTTTAATCCTATTCAAGTATATTCAGTTCGGTAGTAAGTTTATAGGCCGCAAAAGTGAGTATCAACTATTTCCCGTCACCCTCTATCACTACATTCTGATCCTGCTGATCACTCTTACGTCTTGTACTCGAGTTACTTCCACATCTACCTCTAGATATATTAAAGAAGATTGCGAAAGAGCTCACTAGATATTCAAACCTATTTCGCGAAATTAATGGCTCAGTAAAACCAGACCGGCAAATTTGTTTTCTCTATTAGCCCGTCCCCTACATAGCCTAAACATTCCTACTTCGTATGAATATATATCGCCAATCTCTACTATGATTTGTTAATAAGTCCCAAGCCGTCATTCTGTCTACCTTGCGTACGGTTACCTCCGGGCTGGTAACGACAATTTAAATTACGGAACTAATATACTACAGAACCTTGGTATCTGAGCTCACCTCAAGCATGAGAGCAGCTCTGGGAGATTACCATGTCCCCAATCCTCGCGGAACTATTTTGAGTCTGGCAATACCAGGAACTGGGTCATGACTAGACCAAGCGAGACGGATTTCGTGTCAACTCAAAACTCCGAGACAATAAGTTACTAGCTATATTTAAATTCTTATATCAGAACTCAGGCGCAGAGAGATACGGCTTATGGAACGTTTACCGTATCCCTAGCGATGGATCAGAACGCTGTTAACGTGTAAGCTCGGGGAGTAAACAAACCTAGTTATACCCGACGACTTTCATTTAGGAATAGACAAGGAGATGCCGCCTCCGCAACAAAATATTCCCCAAGGTCTGGCACGGATTGGATGCCATTCAAATTTTGTAATTTCTAAGGTAGCGAGAAGCCTGTAACTCGTTTGGAGAAGACCTGAACATGTAATCTATGCGCTCGAGTCAGTCTGGATAGTCTTGATTGTTAGCGTTGTACAATGCCATGGATGGGGAAATGCTATAATGCTACGAATATTGCTATAACCTATAATTATGACCCGGCCCCTTGTGATTACTTCTCTTGCCTGGTCTCTTTTTTGCTCTTCTTGCTAGTTGATGTTTAAACCGCAAAATATTCACAAGACGCCTACTCCCAAGGTGCATCATGATGTAGGCTAAGGGCGCAAGGTTGATGATCTGGGCGTAGGTGACCCCTAGCCATAGATCTCACACATTCACTGTAGTAGCACGGGATGCGGCGGGGCATATGGAGTGAGAATGAACAACGGCCATGCCTCTTCCAGATATTACGATCATAGGTGCTGTTATAGCAGCCCTCATAAGTCTCACAGTCAATATTGACGGTAAAACCGGAATTTGAGGGAGTAGCTTGCTAACGGGCGAATCTATGATATGCTTATTACCATGACTAAGAAATGAAGTAGGTATTCGTAGACTAGAAAACGAGGCAATGTAGACTGTATAGTCGCTCGAGAAATCCTACAATACGCAGAACACTGTTGACGGCCGTATAGGTAGTTAGAACCTTACTGCTGACGGCGCAACTGCGTTGCATGCTTACGGCCGCTTAATGGTCATTATTATACTGTTGCTAATATAATGCCGGCGGTCATAATGATTTATGGTAACCACGGATTTAAAAGATGACTAGATTAGAAGTTCTAGCTGCAGAGGAAGGCAGCAGGGCTAATGTAGGTATAATGTTGCCAACTTATTATGAAGTTAGGAGGACCTTACCTGGCTTTAATTCAAACCAGCATTTTGACTCTCTGGTTAACTTGAACGCTTACTTTATACCTCTAGAGTACGTTACTGCTAATAGCCCCATAAGTAGCTACTGTTTTCAGCAGTATACTAAGATTATTAATCTTTAGCTAGTAATTAGGGTAGATGTTCACCTATTTAGCTTGTTGGGTTATCGACGTCGTCCCTACGATCTTGACAGAGTCCGGTGCATTCGTAATTATCCATTTTCTTTTGAAGTGACTCTGTTTTATTAATAGGTGAGCGTACTAGTGGCTGTAACTCCCTATAATTAGCCCCGAGCACGCTATATATCTTTAATCCATTTGAAGGCAGATCTGGAGGTGATCCAATGACCGACATTTTCGGTTGCAGTTTTTGAGAAATTGGTGTAGAATTGCTCCGTTCTATTGAACCTTTTAGACTTCACTTTTATTGTACTAATAGAGCACGCTACGCGCTACAATACGATGATATGAACTCCAAATTGGCGGCGCCTCTGGTATTGGGTAAGTCTTTTATTTGACTGTGTTAGAAAGCCGATGTAGATGCAGGTACTCCATGACTTATGGGCATAATATATTGTCGTTCTTGTACGAGTCTTCTCTGCTTCTTACTGTTCTCTATTTCCTTTCATTATTATATGAATAGGTTGACATTTTTATTTCCAAGCCCAAATGACTATTATACCTTTGCTCATCGCAATGTTTCATATTGTTTCTAATTGACCATCGGATTGCTTGCTTCGTGAAAGCCATTTGTAGCTTGTCGTGCCCGCCGCACCATCATCCCATGCTTCATCCCCTTTCTCCGGGCGGAGTTTTTTTTTTTTTTTTTTTCCTCGATTTGTTTTTATAATTTGTTGGTCGGTGTCGTCCCCGCTAGCGAAGCCTGACACCTCATTATGTTCCTGGTGTGGAGGTTTATATCACTTTTTTTCTGACTTCAACCCTCCCCCCGCCCCCACAAAAGCCACATACAAGTCAGAAACTTCTCGAGAATGCCGTCTGCAATGACCGTCCTCTACACCCTACGTCCTTGATCTACCCCTACTAGGAAATCATGGGACAGGGCCAGTTGCATCGGCTTACGACAATGTTTTCTGTAGTGACTAGCTGTTAGACCATCACGGGGCATATAGACAAAGGAGACTGTTACTGTATATAGTTAGACGGCACCTAGGAAGGTAGCTTAGAGGACTTCGCGCAACAACAATAGTCATCACCTACCCCTATTGTAAGGCTCCTGACACTAGCTTTCTAGCAGATTACGAAGCGGTAAACCACTGATTCTCAATTACGGCCGGGCGCCTCTGCGTTTGAACCCCTACTCGTCCGTTTTCTCGTTGAACCTCTAGAGTCGATATAGACACGAGCTTGTCCTCCAGCGAAGAATGAACGAGGTTGTTGGAACCAAAGAACAAGCTCTATCGGGTTACTTGTAATTTCAAAGTTCTAGAGTTTCTTTCCGTGAAGAGTTATTCGAGTAATCCGTGGAATATCATCTGATATGAGAGGCGATGTGTTTTCTCTAGGCTCGAGGTTCGTGTTCTCTCTCTACATTGTTAATCTCAGCCGCCTTGTTACCTGAAAGCCCGTTTAGTTTCGGGATTTGAGTAATACTAGGAATATTTCGATGGAGGGGGGGATGCTATCATCGAGTAAGGGACTATCACCTTACATACCCAGTCAGCTCTCGTGGCCTATTTATTTATTTATTTATTTATTTATTTTGTATTTCCCTTTCTTTTCTGGAAGCTTACTTATAAGTGGCTGCAGGGGTTTGGTGTAAGATGACATCATCCCGGCCGAGCATGATTGGGGGTCGAGTTCGGGTTTGGGACCGGGGTAATCACGTGCCTACATTCTTAGGCACTTGTAACAGGTACGTACATGTATTTAGTTAGTGGGGGTGCATGTACATATCTCCTATTTGATGTAGGTACCCAGGGTACCGCGGCGGCCTACAGATATCTCGTCAGAGCAATACTCCATGTAGTTTAATATAGGTAGTCTACTGCCTGCCAACAAGTGTGCACTCAACTGTAGGGAATGTCCGGACCTAGTTTCATAATCGATAAGATCTGACAACGAAAGGCAAGGCGGGACTACGGGGAGGTCCCCGATCCCGATGAAGGAGCTTAAGACAAGCGCGACATGGTTGAGCCACAGCGGAATAGTGGTAGCGCCTCTCTGGGCGCGTCTACAGCGACTGCAACGGGTCCTGGACGGGCTAGAGTGGGGACAACCCCTATCCGCCCTTACATCGCGGCGTGCTGTACAGGCGGTCTAGGCTGTCTCAGAGGTCATTCATCACCTATCACCGGAGCTTGATGCATCTGAGATTAGGTAAGTTGAATCAGACGGTATCAACCACAAGAATCGTCTAACCTACTGCGTCTACTTTGCTTGACGTTTATTCATCCTCATCTTCATCTCATCTCATCTCATCTCATCGTCGCCATCCATTGGAATGCTATTTTGACACTTAAATCTACCAATTGACTGCGAGCTAACCGTCCAGTCGTCCTAATCACTTGCTACTACTACTATCTACGTCCCACTTTCTCACTTGCTCACGACTGCACTTGTCTAACGAGCCGGAAGATCATTCCAATTGGGCGCAATGACGACGAGGTATAGAGTAGAATGTGCGTTGTCTCTAGCTCACCTCTTGCATACAATCAATTAATCAATCTAGTTGCATATGGAATTCAACACGCTAACCATTTGCAGATGCCCTCAAGACGCATAGGCGAGATCAATTCATAGGTAAGTAAGCTTAGTTTACTCACCTCTCTGCACACAGAACACCATGCTTTAAATATTATCGACCATGACTATGCCCAGCAGCAGCAGCAGCAGCCCAACTCGCTCCGGCGCCCCTATGAGCCCTGGGCCATGGCGGACCGGGATACGACAGCGATCACCGGCGGGACAGTTGGAGGTACCGATCATGTGGTGTCTGTACTCCATGACACGTCTATGATACCTAATGTAATGTGGGCAGAAATCAGTTCATATTTCAGAATCATCTTGTCATTTTCTCGGTCGGGTCTGATGTGTTAGTGCATGCTCGAATCCCTCTTTGCTGACACGAACTTAGAATGGATCAAGGGATTGTTAGCAGTCCCTTTCGTGCTCTATTCCCAACCGACGGGCGTGTTTGAAACCAATGGCATCAGCGTCGCTCAGATGTCAGAGGAAGCGCATAGGCGCTATGCCGAGATCATGAGGGATGTTGAGGTTATGATTGACGATCACAGTGTGTGACTTTTACCTCCCCCTCATTTGCGGGGATCGAGTGGCTTACATTACCATAGTCGCACACCAAGCACACATGAATGCTATCCCATCCAAACTGAAGCTCCTAGTTCCTCCAATAGGCAACTTCTTCACAAGGCTTCCCTTAGAGGCGGCGTTCAAATTCCAAGACAGGAAGCGCTTCATCTCGTCACGGCGCTTTGTCTCTCCATCATTCAACGACGTCCGCCTCATCCTGAACTCAGCACAGCTCATGGCCGTTACCACGCACGGCACTCTGCAGCTCGCGACCTTTGATGGTGACGTCACACTGTATGACGATGGCGAGAGTCTGGAGCCTAGTAGCCCAATTATAACACGTTTGATTGACTTGTTGCTCAAGAACGTCAAGATAGGTATCGTGACTGCCGCCGGATACACTACAGCAGACCGATACTACGCACGCCTCCATGGGCTATTGGATGCAATTGCCCAGTCGACCGTGCTCACTCCACAACAAAGACAAAATATCGTCATTATGGGTGGAGAGGCAAATTATATGTTTGAGTTCAGTCCGACGTCCCCTCACCTGCTGGCTCCGGTGCCACAGGAACGCTGGCTAACGGCCGAGATGGCCACTTGGTCTGACGCAAGCATTAAAGCTCTGTTAGATGTGGCCGAGGCCGCGCTACGCGATTGTATCAAGACTATGAAACTGCCCGCTACACTCATGCGCAAGGATAGGGCCGTCGGGATTATCCCCAGTGACCCTAACGTGCGCATTCCGCGTGAGTCGCTTGAGGAAACGGTTCTCGTAGTGCAGAAGATCCTTGAACTTAGCGTTGGCGGCGCCGATCGTACCAACAAAGTCGTGCCCTTCTGTGCGTTTAACGGAGGCCGAGACGTGTTCGTTGACATCGGCGACAAGAGTTGGGGTGTCAACGTATGCCAGGCGTGGTTTGGCGGGAAAAATGGAGGCCGACCGACCTCGATCAGGCCAGAGGAGACACTGCACGTCGGTGATCAATTCCTCAGTGCTGGGAGCAATGATTTCAAAGCGAGAAGCGTAGCGACCACCGCGTGGATTGCCAGCCCTGCGGAAACCGTAGATCTCTTAGACGAGCTAGCGGACTTTATGACTAAGAAGCTGAGCTAGGGGTCTCGAGGAAGATTATATCGTGCATCGCACTTTAATCAAATTGAAAGTGTGACTTAAGGAAGAGATAATAATATTACTTATCCATTAATAAGGGCCTAGGCACGTTCTTAGCTCGGGAAATAGGAAGCGAGATTTGCGTGGTAGACATGGTTGACAGATAGACTGTCACGAGACCTGTACGTATAGGTAGGTAATAGACTATTGTTGTTGCCCGAAGGTCTCTAAAATCGCCTTACTACGCACTACCTACTATATACATGAACATTCTCTTTGTTCAGTCCTCTACACCTGTAGCCGTATGGCATAGACGTCAAGGCTGAATGTGTCGAATCCCCGCCCTTCTTTCCTGGTGAAATCTTTCCGTTTCTACCCAGGGATGTATCCTTTACCCTTCCATTCCCCAGGGTAGACCAGGAGACTAAGTAAGGGTCCGGCCGATGAGAAAGGGTGCATTAGACATGTAATATTTCACCCCCTTGACCAACGTAACTCGTGGAACAACAGTTACCTGCTTAAATACATAAATATAGTATATACAACTAAAAGCTGCTATCTGTGCGCTTAAACAAAATAACAGATCTAAGCAAGGGGGATGTGGTCAGACCTATTACTCTTGCGTTGCCTGTTATTATCAGATCGCGTCTTTTTTTACCTACTTGACCTCTTGACAATCCATTAATCGTCTCTCCGGAAGACCTCCAGATGCTTCATAAGACCTGACCGCTCGACACCTTTTCTTCGCCTCTGGATTTACTGCCGAGATAGCGTCATGGATAATTCTACCCCGGGGGTTTCCGAAGGCGGCTGTGCTCGCGAGGACTACACCATCGGATGGATCTGCACGCATTCTAAAGACCAAACCGCAGCTATCATGATGTTGGACAAAAGACACCCCGATATTGAAACGCAGACCAACGATCCTATTACGTACCATCTCGGCTCTATTGAGTCACACAATTTCGGCTCTATTAAGTCGCACAATGTCGTTATTGCTTGCCTACCACCGGGCTGGGGCGGTCGCAGCAGCAACAGCGACACCATGGAAATAATCTTCCTTTGGATGACATCTACCTTCCCCTCCATCCGGCTCTGCCTAATGGTGGGTATGAGCAGCGGCATACCTCATAGAGTCAGGCTCGGTGATATTGTGGTTGGTACGCCTGACAGCGAGTTTCCGGGATTGGTGGAGTGGCGGGAGGATAAAGGCGTTGTTAAAAAGAGTCGTCCTTCGAGAATTCTGCTTTCTACCCTTATGAAGCTAAGAAGTGCGCAGGAGCTTGGGGGATCCGAAATGCAAAAATACCTAGACAAGTTCAAAGAACGAGAGAATCTGGCTTCAATATATCTACTGTCCGAGAAACTCAAGGATCCTTTGTTTCTGGAAGACGAAGATAAAACAATTAGGGAAGAGGATACCGACAGTGTCGCCACCCACACAAGCAATATCCGAGAGGCAGAGATTCACTACGGCTTGATCGCTTCTACAAGCCTCCCTGTCACAGACATAACTACTCGTGAGAAAATTGATTCAAGCCTCGGTAGCCATCGCCTTCTCTGCATTGATGCGGTCGCCTCTGGGTTTCTGACCAAGTTTCAATTCATTGTCATTCGCGGCATCAGCAACTACGCTGGCGAAAAACACGATGCTTGTAAAGGTTGGGAGGGGCCTGCAGCCGCAGTGGCCGCCGCGTTTGCGAAGGAAGTCCTGCGTGAGCTGCCGGAGTCCCAAGTATCTCATTTGTCTACCATCAAGAGCTTGAGTGAGGGAGAAGGGATCTACTGTTAGGCAATCACAGGGCATATAGACAAAGGAGACTATTACTATATATAGTTAGATGGCACCCAGGAAGGTAGTTTAGAGGACCTTCGCGCAATAACAATAGTCATCACCTACCCCTGCTATAAGGCTCCTGACATCTACTGACGTGACTTGACCCGAAAGTAGCTGACAACTTCTAAAGCTTGTTTATTTTGGTTTATTGTCCTTTGTATCGTGATGCTTTTCTTGAGAGGTAGTTATAAAGGGTTAGCGATATGATACAAGACTATAGGACTGCGTATCGTATAATAGAGGGTTGAAAGGCTTGAGTAGCTTCATATACAATGAGGAGCCGGGCGCTTGACGTGGGGAGAGTCGAAGAAGCGAAAGCACAAATATAACATCGATCATCCCATGTTGGTGTTTCACTAACAGTCATACAAGATATGGAGACTAATGTGACCCAAAAGAAAGCCTATATAAGATTTATGTAGCTAAGGCGGCATCCTAGTGGCTCTGAGCAGACAAGTACCTAGCTATGTTCTGGTAGTGATGCTTATTAAGGCTGTATTGTGCGTGGAGATAACTCCGTAATCACCGCGACAGACTTTTTATATGCATCACTCCCTAGTGCATTCATTGATCAACTAGAGCATGTGCGGGACCTAAATAGTTGCGACGTCGATATATCATCTCTAACTACTATCTAAAACTTCATGATTTCTATATCAACAAAGACAGTCTTTCGACCTCACGTACTGAGCTTAATTTTCAAATATCGCTTGACTGCGCGATTAGATGACCCGAACGTCGTGCAGCATAATCTTTCAACATGATCACTTGGCGACGCGAGACTACGATGGTATCGGTATCACTCATTTCTTCGTTACGAGCAGAACCACAAGATGGGAATCTATACCACATGGATCTTGTGACTCTACTGATGTCTCACATGATCTTTTGGTTATTCTTAGCTTGCTTACACAACAATGAAGTAATATATCCAGGCCGATAACTAAGCCATGCCAGTTATATTGCTGTTGCGCCGCAATATAAAAGAAGGCAGATTAAGCTTCGCAATCAAGATTCAGCTCGAACTGGTTGGGCTTGGGCGCCGGGATATTGACATGCCTGGCTGGCTCTAGTAATACTTACACCTAGCCTCAATAGATGCCAGAACATGATAGTATTTCCTTTGTCTCATTAGAGTATACTAAAAGTCCTGCTTTGCACCTTCATTTCAAGTTACCATTAAAGTTAACAATAGGGTTGACCGACCTAGGGAAGGACGAATAGAAGAAAACAGAGGCAAAATAGTATATTATTAGTCGTGCGTTTGAAAAACCGTGACTTGAGAGGGAAATCGCGTGAGGATAGGGAGATTTGGTAAAGTCCGAGCCTGCCACTTTCAATATCAAGGTGGCGAATGTAGCTGATCATTGCTATGCAAACTCCGTTCCTACCCGAGCTTCAACAGCCTATATTTCAATCATGTAACCCTTTGGCATCCTAATCTTCAAGAGAAGATAAGATGCTGGAAGTCATTTTTAGACTGCGAAGCGACTGGTTAGCTTCTATCGTGACTGTTTAATGTTTGAGGGCCGATCCGATGCCGAGAGCGTGACGGCTCAGTCCGCCCCCCATGGGCCCTCAACCCACGTCTGTGCCTGCATCTGCGTTAGTTGATGCACTATCCAGGTAATCAACATGTGATTCTAAATTTAGGAGAAAAACTTTTTTTTCTGTAGAAATCTATAGATCGTGTTCGCATCTTTGGTGCTCGTTGCTTAGCATCAATCTTCTCGGCGGGCCTATATCCAGGGCAATGCCTTGGATTAAGGGGCATAAAACGGTACTGGCTATTCTCTATATAAATTCGAGATGAAGTTATATGAATCCACCCCTATCAAATATTGAGCCGCGCCTCAGGCTAAAGAGGCTCAATAAGCGATAGCCTTGCTGAGTGGTTGTTAAGCGAAGCAATTTGGGGGTCGCGAGCCAATTACAGGGCGTCTTTTCTTTCGACCTTCCTAAATAGGCAAGTATTGACCCCCCTGTCGGTAATATAGTCACCAACGCATTTATATACCGATTGACCCTGTGACAATATATCATCTATAGTGCTCTCTTGGCCAGAACGCAGCGAGATCGATGATAATCGCTGTCGCCTATGTTGTGCTCCTCGTATCCTCTGTTGCGTTCAACCGAATCTCGCCTCATGAGATTGAGATAAGATTCGAGGGGTTGAGGTGCTGCCAAGAATGCTCGTGCAGACCAGATTCCTGGACTCGGTTCTTCTAGACGCAAATTTAGCCTCATAAGTTGTAAGTATCTAAGGATCACTGTTACTTGAGCGTCGAGCTAAACACTATATACCAGTCGCTGTGTTCTGATTGAAGCTGGCAGTAGCCCTAGTGTTGCATAGACTTAGTATCATAGTGAGACATCTTAAGATGATATTAGCCTAGTATGACCACTCCTGTAGATCCTACACTGGGTGTTGTCGTTTTTTCGCATGAAAGCTATCGAGCCCTCGCCTAATACTCGGGACGGCTAAGAATATGGACTAAAAATTCTTGATTTACGGGACCTGAAGTAAGGCGGTTCCAAAAATAGTTCGCAAGATTTACATAGTAGTATCTCGAGCTGGCACCTGCCCGATACTATGCGGACCTGCGTCGCGGACCTCCGGGAATATCAGCAGACTACAATCTAGACACGCGATTTACGCGTGCCATGAGCTGCCGGGAAAGTATAGAGGGAGTCGAAAAGAGGGGACGGTAGACGGAACTTCGTCATCCTGGTCGGGGGATTGATTATGCTAGTAGAGCTGAGGATATGAATATATAAACACCGATCTCATATCCCCAGAATGACCTATAGCTCGTTCACCAGGCCGCAGATCACTCCTCAGCTCTCTCGACGATCTCGTTTGACAACCTTGTGGGTACCACGACAACGATCTTTACATGGTCAATACTGATCGACAATAGAGACCCATTCAGTCTACATTGAACTACAATGAAGTTCACCCTTATCACCTTCGCCGCGGCGCTAGCCAGGTATGGCTCCCAATAATCCATACGCCACGATCTTATTGCGACAGTACTAATACTATCAACAGCTTTGCTCTTGCTGCCGACCCTGTGGCTGACTCTGTCGCCGACGTTGCCGCGGAGGCTGAGGATCCCATCGCCACCACTATCATCACCACGCTGCCCCGATGGCCGCCCCCACGCCCGACCCCGACTAGCCGGGTGTCGACGACGACAACGACGACTATCATCACCTCGATCACCACCCTCCCACCACCTGGAAAGCCTACCGTTACTCCCATTCCCCGGCCATGCCCCACTGTCACCTTGACCACGCGACCCGCCAACTGCCAGCCCATCCGCTGCCCGATTCCCGGCTGCACGTATGAGCAGGAGATGATCATTCCTTGCGGCTGCAAGGTCAACACCTTGCTCTGGGTTGAAGGATGCCAGACCGCCTGTCCTCAAGGATGCGCTACCTCTACAAACACCTTGACCCAGTTATGCGCTACAGCCACTGACGTCCCTGCTGTGGAGCCTACTGCTGTTTAAGGGCCGTACTTTGGTTGCGGTGGGGTACTAGAGGGTAATAGCGGGATATGTGCATTTTGTATGATTTTGAATAGGATATGGCCAAATAGTTTATTGGAAACGGTTGCTTGAGGGCAGCATTCAACTATCGTGACGTCGCAATCATATTTTCATGTGCCTCTATATCATCCGTACCGTTATACGTGATATGTAATTCACCTCTTGGTGTCTGAAGCCCGGCCACCTGGATTAGTCAAGATGAGATGGGGTATTACTCGATATTGAAATTCTAATAAAATATAAGGAGTCAAAACAAAACGACTATTCTATTAGCCTATGAAGTTACCTATAGAAGTTCGTACGTACTCGTACTCCGTTGGGAAAAGCTCGGATAGATCAGTTAGAACACTCCCGACTAGGCTAGTATAGTCGAGCAAAGATGGGGGTGCGATCCTTCCAGTAGAAGCTACTCCTTGGCTGTTCAAATTACTGATAATTGAGCTAGCGACATGTGGTCCGTGACAATTTGGATGACCCGTGACCTGATACTAGCCAAAGGTATAAGAGCGAACCGTATGCCTATTAATGTGGTCCAGGCCAAAGGCACTATCCGCGACAAACAGCCGCTCTGTCCCCCCTTTTCCTTCACCCAAAAGATACTATCGGGGAAACTTCTCGGATGGATTTTACCGCATCGATCATAGCTATATCAGCTAGATATTTGCTATCAGTAACTAGTCGAACCTTTTCGCTTGCTGTTTCAAGATAGCTTGCCAGAACACGCGCAGCTTTAGCAACAGCAGCCCTAACATTGCTAGATTCCGGATCCACCCCCTCGTGGAAAATAACATCAATTGTCTGTTCGTCGGGGGAAAAATCAAATGAATCTGAGGGATGGAATTCTCGCTTTAGGTGAGGCGGGATCTTGAATAGTTGTGGGTAAACGTCTGCGTATGCGACAAAGTCCAATTTCCGGATGTTCTCAAACAGAGTGCTCGTGAAATCGGCCGTTTGACAACGGCATCTGTACGTATGGCGGTTAACATACTTGGGTACCGTAACTTTCAATTCGCCAAGCTGGTCCACTTGTGTATCTGTAAGAGTATCATCTATGGTTTGGACCAAGATACATATAAAATCGGTCACACAGATCATGCCGGTTTTTACGACCTTCGTCTCCCGGGTTAGTGTATTTCCGTTGATGTGAATAGGGAATATAAGAGAGGCATTCGGCGGGAGAGGTGGATAGGCGAGGAGTCGGATTATATCGAGAGACCTTTTATCGACTGCGGCTTGGAGTGCCGTTTTCCCTCCGCTTTCCCCTGCCGGAGCATTGACATCCGCTCCCTGGTCAAGGAGAAGTTTGACGGCATCAAGAGAGTTCTCTTTCCCGGTGGTATCTCCGCCAGTGATTTCTCTACCGGCGGCAGCTTGAAGTGCCGTTCGTCCCTCGTATTCAGCTGCTGGCGCATTTATATTCGCTCCTCTTGCCAAAAGATATTCCATTATCTGGCAAAACCCTTTTTCGGCGGCCGCTTGAAGCGCTGTTCGTCCCCCGTGTTTAGCTGGCGCGGCGTTCACCTCTGCGCCGGCATCAATGAGCTCTTTTACGATTTCGATGTCTCCTCTTTCGCTTGCAGCTTGGAGTGCCGTTCGGCCCCCACGTTGGGCCGGCCAAGCATTAACGTTCGCTCTGCACCTAAGAAGAGCATGAATGATCTCAAGGTGTCCGTTGCTAACCGCGGCCTGGAGCGCCGTTTGTCCGCCACGTCCAGGCAGTGGAACATTAACATCTAGTCTTTGAACAAGAGTATCTGCTGCATGAGCATCACCATCGATGATCGCTCTGCTAAATTTCTCTTGCAATTCTTCCATTGTGGAGAGTGCTGGTTAAATTTGTAAGAAGAGATTACTTTATTCTTGGTATTTTAAGAGTCTATGGTCCCCCTCTTCCCTTTAGTCGGGAAGGTTCTGCTCTATCTGTACACATATATCCCGACCAACCACCCAAGGGATGGCTATTTGCCATCCTGAAACCCTACGTGGCCCCTTGTGCAACTTAGTAGGCCTCAGTTGAAAGGCAAGGGATGAGGTTAGTATCGGCAATGTGTGGTTCGCCAAGCCGGAAGTCCTATATTTGTTATGAAGTTATATGGGGTCAGGTGATAGGCCCCTTGCAATAGGTATTGTCGCTTTGGTATTAATCATAGGGCTGTGCGCTGCTTCTTGTTGCCCTTTTACACACACGCGCGCATAGCTACCCGAAACGAGACAATAATCCCTTATAAAGTGATTGGCATCATCGGCCTATTCTGTTCCGTTTTAATATACTACTTCTCATTGTATAATATATTTTATTCTAGTTCTCTATATATACACTTCGCCAAAAAAAAAAAAAAAAAAAAAAAAAAAAACATTAAAAAAAGGATTATAATTCAAATTTGTTGAAAATATGTTCAGGAAGGGTTGATTACTGATATTGATAGCGTATATATAGAACCCGCCTTCTCAGAATACTCTGTTTCTTATTGTCATTGTCTCGAGTAGCGAAAATATGAAAGTTGGAGCCGCTAGCCCCGGCCCATCTTCAATGTTGACAATCTGTGCGTTTCTTGTTCTTTCCCCTCTTCCCCTCTTCTCCTCAAATCATTCAAAACTCATGTTCTTTTTTGGCGTGCACTATCCTTCTTTCGCCGATTCTTCAGGGTGTAACGCCATTAACTATAAATAAATAGTCTATTGTTAGTATGCATGATGCGCGGTTAAGACACGGCGGGTGGTTAAGCCACTCAAGGCATACTTTGTGTGGCTTGTGCCACCCTACAAGTTTACGCCGCTCCGTAGAACTACCTTTGCTTCTAGAGAGGTATGCTCTACTCACAATCCTTAGTAAGAGTTGTCCCCTTCTGCTCATCTTCTTTTTTTTTTCAAAGGTGACTTTGCCTCCGCACCCTGGAAGTGTTATGTGGTAGTTTGGATTTTAGTGGCATGCACTTGGCTTGTTTCATTATATGCAGGTTTCCGTATGCTTTTGCTTTTTGTGATACTATCATCGCCATAATCAGGGGGCGTATAGGGTCTACATAGCCTTTGGCTTTGGCCCTTAGCTTTGATTTTAGGCCTTGAAGTTGCCCTTGCTTTAGCTCTTGTCTTTCAACCTAGGTTAGCAAATTGTCTAATAGCCTTGCTAGACTAACATGGTTCTCTGAGATAAGGCAAAGGGGCTTCCATAACATCAGCATCAATAGTAAAAGCCCAAGTCTACTTCAGTGCTATGTGCCTTATGGTTATAGTTAGTAAGTTGCAAAATGCGGGAGGATACAGAAACCTATATATAGCTCAATGGCTTGCAGATTGGCGAACATCTCGTAACCGCGCGGATGGCAACGAAAATGCGCCAAGCTTGGGTGGTAACTGCAGATTCCGCAAGCCTTCTAGCGCCTATGCAAATTGATGCAGTGTAATACTATCCTAGTAGACAAGTTACTGCGCCATCGACAAGCCACTACGCCATCGAGTATCAGCATTGACACCCCTGTGAACAAGAGAGTATAAAATAGGAGCGACACACTCAAGAAGAGCCTCATCGTCTTTCTAGTCCTCAAATTAATTTTCTATCTCATCATTTTCAAGAAGAATACACACTTAAATTTCTCTAATATAAATACATTGAAGACATAGCCTCCTATGGGTCGAGCGATTTTCAGAAAGGGGGAGCCTAAGGCCACCAAGGCCATTCGATCGACGAATAAACGCTTCAGTCATGACGAGAAAGCAGCCCAGCTACTCCTCAAGTTCACGGGGAGATGGCTCATGACTGCAGCCATCTGCGCTGCTTACGTAGGGGTAATAAAGGCCTATGATAACCGAGCCTTCCTAGAAGACGGCGATACGAAGGTCTATAATGCTCTGACTGCTGGGCTGACTATCGCTCTATCTTTAAATTTCGACGCTAGCTTGAATGCTTTTGCAAAGGCCATCAAGTGGGTGATCTTGGCTCACAGCCCATTCTCGCCGAAGGTTTTCTACCTCATCCTAGACTTCGATAACTCAAAGGTCAATGCCATTCAATTGCTCTGGCACGGACAATGGTGGTTGCGGATTATTTGTGCTGTATGGCTTTTCATCGTGCTTGGTGCACAGGTGGGCACAGCTCTAATAGGCTTGACGTATGGAGTCAGCCCTCTTTCGGCGTATAAGGGAGAGTTTCCCACTATTATCGGCGATGGGCTTACCGCTATATTTACCAATATTGGATTCCATCATTGGGTCATAGAGCCTAACAGCATTACAGACAGTCTGACTTCACAACGCTTTACGGCATTTGCCTACGGAATTGGTGCGGTTGACACTCTATTTATTGAGCTACGGGAAGCAGAAGGCTTTTATACATATTATGGAAGTGTCACATTTGATATCTGGTCGAGGCATTACTTAAGTGCTATCTCGAACTACCCAGTGCGGTATGCGAGTACTCTGACACAATGGAAAATCTATGCGAGAGAAGTCGAATCCTATGCCGAATGTGAACTCCTAAGGGTCACGAAAAGGGCCACTTCCGACGACAAAACAACTATCACGTTTGATGGTTACAATGGGACACAAGTTTTCATTGTGCCGACAGCGCCTCTCGACTACACAACTTATATCTCGGACACAAATCACACATGTGGTGCTCGCTGTACGCAAGTATATGCCATATTTGCAGTAGGCGACGAAACAGACTTATTTATATGCAACAACACTGTCGATTTCATGTACTATGCCGGGGGCAACGAAATGGCCGATGGAGACCTCTCTATGCCGGATACGCAAGCCCGAATTCTCTCTGGTGCTATTGGATGGGGGGATCTTGATATCGAGAGTTCCCTCAACGGCATATCGACAAACGGCCGTTTCCGAGGCTCAAGTTTCCCCAATGAATCGTTTTGGGCGCCGTCAAAGAGACCGGACGAGCAAATTATGGGTGATGATTTCATCGCTCGTTTTACAGCAGCAGCGATCTCAGTTTATGCCCAGTATGGGTCCTGGGGCCAGTTTAGCAACATTATTATTCCCGGCCAAGCATCAGAGCTGGATGTGATCTGGGAATATGTGGTCATGGTCCTCGTTTTAATACCAGCTATACAAGCTGTGCTAGCTCTTATTTCTATTTGGGTAGTATACTACTATGAGGTGCCTGTCCATGATAGCTCGCCGCTTGCATTGGCAAGACTACTCGCACCTATCGTACCGGATGGCTCGATTGATAACTTACGGAACAGCAAGGGAATCACGAAGACTATTGATAATTCCCTTGTGTACACATTTCATGAAGATGGTGACGGTGGCCGGTATCGAGCTGAGGTAAAGGCAATTGCTGCCGAGAAACAACATGGCAAGAGGATTCCCTGACGGACGATATTGTTAAAACGGTTCTGTATGCTTGCAATTTAGCGAAGAGCGAATAGCGGATATGCTATAATCTTAAGGTGGCAGGCAATATAGCTTAAGGTTAGGCATGGTCCAAACCGACTATTTGGGCTTTGCTGATTTCATGTTACTAAAACACACCTGGAGGGAATGGCGAAGATGTTTCGGGTAAAAGCCCTGTTTGTTGAATTTTAGGTTATGAACAGCTGTAGTTGTATTGATTGAAGTACTAGAGTAGTAGTAATAATACTGCGGAAATACCTATAGTATATATAGCAGACTAGTGTAAGGCGTTATATCTAGCTACTAGTGTTACTAGTTATTTAAATCTAATAATTTTATTTAAACTATATATTTATATAAAATTATTATTATTTTTTTAAATTAATTGTTTTTTTTTATATTTAAAATTATATATAATTATTAAATTATATATTTTTAAAGCTTTAATAAAATAAATTTTTTAATTTAATTTATTTAATAATTTTTTTTAATAAAATTATAAAATATTTTTTTTTATTTTTTTAATTAATATTAATATTATATTAAACTTATATTATTTTTATATTTTTTTTTTTATATAAATAATTAATAAAAATATATTATTTATTAAATAATATTATTTTATAATAAATAATTTTTATAAACTACTTAATTAAATGGTTAAACTGTTTATCTAGGTTTTTTAGGGTTATAATGCATGTAAAGCACTACTTTAAAAGACTAGGTCCTAGGGGTTCAATTTTTCTTTAGGTTGTTTTTTAACTTTTAGTAGCGTTACTTATAGTGCCCCTTTGTAACACAGCTGCTACTAAATAGTATAACTAACTTATACTTTAACGGTTACTTAACTATTATAATAGTATTAACTGGGCTATATAGCTACAACTATTAATAAATAACATTTTATAAGCTTAGTAGTATATAATTAAACTAAAGTTTTAATATTATATAATAGCTTAATAATATATACTATTTAGTATATATTATAAATATTAATAATATTTTTTATAATTATATAAAGCTGCAATTTAATATAGTAGCTATAAATATTAATTAGTTAATTATAAAACTAATAAATTTTTATTTTATAAAAAGTTTTTTATTAAAATAATTTATATTAAGTTTTAAACTTTTTATAAATGTTATATATTATAAAAATAGTTACTAAAAATAAAATAAAATATATTAATATATATAAAAAAAAAAAAAAAAAAAA